>CM076673.1:51833731-52211188 GCA_038501925.1 Xenopus petersii | reverse complement strand
TGCATGGGATTATTTCCTTGACTGGACATACTATATAAAGGGGCCTATTTATTATGCTGTGTATATCTGTTTTTTAAACCAGCTTTCTGGGGCAGTGCATGAACACAAAGTTTTTTTCACACAGAAAACAGATAAAAGTGGTTGCCCAAACCCAAGCTTAACACTGCATTAAAAATCTATATTTATGCTTCAAAGGAGACATTTTAAATGCACATGGTAAAAATAAATTGTATGTGAGTTTAAATTAATATTTATTTAAATTATTCATTATTCATTTATATTCAATACGCCTGCACATTTTACATTTCCTACATAGAGGAGAAATAAAGATTGTTTATTATGTGAGGTTTTTTTTTGCAGATTCATCTGAGTGGTGAGAACACATTTAGGAAGGAAACACAGAAGTTGGAGTATGCACAGTAAACTAACAGTGTAAATTTTATTTTTACTGCGCATGTGAACAGTACTGCAAGGAATGCTTGGGAAATCCTTAAAAATGGCGACACAACACTTACATGAAAAGTACTCCAGCACTAATCTTTGTTAAAAAAAAAACACTGACCTGAGGTAATTTTTCTTTTTAATCTAAGGTTAACAATTATATTTAATGGGAGTGTTTAATAAATTGTCACCGCCTGTAAATTACACGTTTGGGGTCAAGGATTCGCAGTTATTTCCACAGGGGGGAATGTAATAAGTTGGCGCACTACACTTTAGCTTTCTTTTAAGTGTGATGCAAAAATGTTAGCTGATTTTATGAAAACCTATTTTCAGTTGCCTCCTTTCTTGCACTAGGCTTTGCAGCATTTATATGCTTCTATTACTCCAGCAGATAAATTAATACATTATAATTCCACCAATCTACATTATACTATCAATCTCAATGATGTAGGCCTTCAAGGTTAATATTATTATGGCAGCAGCTTGATCTGAAAGTTCATGGTCAATTTGGACACCATCTATAAATCTGCTGGCCTGCTGACACTGCTCTTGCATGCTCAAATGCACAAGGTATGAAAAGAAGACATTCATAATGTACAGCAGACATTACACAATTATATCATTTTATTCTTCCTTCAGCACTGCACAGCTAGGACAAGGGAACATATTTCTTTTTAAGTAAAACAAAGATATATTTCCTTACTACATATACTTCTAAAACAAATTAAAGTAATAATACAAGGTAAAAACCTTCATTCTACCTTTTCTTTATTGGGTGGGCAAAATATTGAAACAAAGAGGGAGAGATTCCATTTACTAAAGTACAATAAATCACAATAGTGAAGTCTACAAAGCAAGATGCAAAGTTTGCTATTGGTCAAATCACAGATGGCAACCAATCAACAGGAAGCATTCACTGGTTACCTGGTTGTTATGGGTTACTTCACCTGGGCAAATATATGGTGTTATTAAAAGTAATATATGGCAAATATATGGTGTTATAGAACATCCTATTCCGAGCACCATTTTAATTGATATTCAAATTTTTGGATTATTAGCCTTCTTCTTCTGCCTCTTTTCAGCTTTCACATTGGGTCACTGACCCCAGCAGCCAAAAAACTATTGCTCTGTGAGGCTACACTTTTATTGTTATTGTTACTTTTATCACTTATCTTTTATTCAGACCCTCTGCTGTTTGTATTCTAGTCTTTCATTCTAACCAGAGCCTGTTTTTTTAGTAAGTAAACTGGTTCAGCGTTTGCCTTCTTGCCTTGTTCTGTCCTACCGTGTTCTGGTCCCCAGCAACTTGATAGCTGGTGAAATTGCAAACAATTTGAAACAAATCGCAAACTAATTTTTTTAGTAGCTAGACGTTATTTCATTTTTTAACATTACCAGACTACATTAGTGAGTCCAAGGGGCAGAATTAGTAGTAAATGTGCCCCTAATTGTGGAAGCTACCTATAAATGTATTGTTGTTTGTATTATTTGATGATAATAATAATATTGAAAAAAACTGACAACTATAATTCATTTATATGAATGAATCAGTGTGTTTAATTGTGGATGAATGTATTATGTACTTTAGTCATATCATTTATTATTAATTCATACAAACTGTTCATTAGTGTTATCTTTATAGAAAAAAAAACGTTGCATCCAGAAAAATGACTGCTCGTCGTGCTGACATGTCACTATCGAAAGTCAAATTATAGACAGCAACAAAGTCCCAGAGTGCATTCAAGGTGAGTAGTGAATAGTGATGGGCGAATTTGTGCCGTTTGGCTTAGACACAAATTTCTCGGATTTCCTGTGAAATTCGCAAAACTGGGCAAAAATTAACAAAATGTCGATTTTGACGCCAGCGACAATTTGCCAGCGTCAAAATGGGTGCCGAAGTCAAAGATGCTGCCGGCGCCCATTAAAGCCAATGGGCGTCCGTTAATCGTCGCCGGCGTCAAAATTGGTGTCAGCGAAGGAAAAACTTTGACGCCAGCGTCAGAACCGTTGCCGGCATTAAAAAAATGTATTCGCCTGCGGTGAAACGCACAAATTCACCGCAAATTCTCACCGGGCGAATAATTCGTCCATCACTAGTAATGAATTGATTAGAGTACAATAATCACAAAACTTTACTTTCTGTATCCTTGTTTCTGATCTTGAACCAGCAGGTGTTAGGACTGGCAATAAAAAAGTGTAAAGTAAAGGGAGCAAGCACCATATTTATATGAAACAATAGCATCATATTAGAACTTTAAGAAATATGTGATGGCTGCCGACTGACACTGGCATATATGAAAAAAGGACAGCAAATGATGGATAAATCAATCAGCTGCGTGAGTCTCACACTGTCATAGTAATGAGGCTGCTATACTGATCAGATCAAATTTTGTGTTGAGGAATGCAGACACTTGACATGCAGTAGAAGTGAATTGATTGCCAGGCTTACTTTATGCTGCTGGGTAACATAAATATGACCTAGTTTCTGGCTGCATGAATCTTTCATCCCTGCCTTCATATTTGTAATGAATAATGATGACTTTCTGATCGAAATTACTTTTACAAAATAAAAGAAAAATAGAAGCAACCCAGCCATGACCTCTAATGATGCTGCCATTATCATCACATACATGCCTCTGTAGATTTACTTGGACAATAATTAGAAGGGAAAAAGGCAGCAAGCTTAAGCACAATTTTAAAGAAAACAGCAGTGTGTAAAGTGGTGATGTTGAGTCTGGGCTGAACATCTTCTAGGGATTATATAGAACCCTTAATAAAAGATATTACAGAGTCATACAGTGATATTCTTTTCCATATTACACATCATTCCTTTACTGGGGTCTTTTCTTTATTCTTCTCAGTAGTAGTGATGGATGACTTTATTCGCCAGGAGCGAATTTGCACGTTATCCCGCCGGCGGATAAATTTGTGAATTTGCCTCGAAAATTTGTAACTGCAAACAGATATAACAGCTACAGTATCTCTAATTCACAATGCTTTAGACGGTATGATTAGGAACAGCTTCTAATTTGTTTAAAGACGGACTTATGCATAGAATCTTACTGCAACTACAGCCTAAGTTAAAAGGAGAGAAATGCTCTGTCAAGCTAAATAATCACATGGGCATATGTTGTCAATTGGCCCTAGGTCTAAGGATGCTGGCTAAGTGTATGGAAACTGGAATTAAGCTTGTTATACATAAGGCATATTATGCCTGACCCTTAAGATTAAGATTTGTTTTGGAAGGAAATTATCATTTCCTAAAGGGGCTAGTACAAATGGATGCTGTAGAGAGGAGACATTGAGTGCCCCCAACCTGCTAGAGAAGGCCTCTGTCATTCAAATGCCATATGTACAGGAATTCCTCACATACATTTACATTAAACCCTCACCAGGAAAAAAAAAAACACCCAGTGTGGGAAACTAAAACAAAATTTGTTATATATATTTATATTTATTTTGCATTTGGACATGAGGGTACCTAAGATGTCAATTACCCAGCAGGGCACATGTTTAATGCGACTCTTCTCTCAGGTTAACCACATGGTATCCCTTCACAAAACAGATCTTTTAAATAACTTGGGCAC
Source organism: Xenopus petersii (assembly GCA_038501925.1). NCBI lineage: Eukaryota > Metazoa > Chordata > Amphibia > Anura > Pipidae > Xenopus > Xenopus petersii. The sequence continues at coordinate 52,207,160 of CM076673.1, read as the reverse complement.
CAGTTGTTCTTTGAAAACAAATTAAACTCTTTATTGGACAGATATTATACTATGAGTACTAACTCGGGGGTCTTGCGAACACTACAGCACCTACTGAGCAATTACTCAGTAGGTGCTGTAGTGTTCACAAGACCCCCGAGTTAGTACTCATTGCCTTGGTAAAACAATCCGCAGCATCTGGTGAAGCCCACATTGGTGTATTACACCAGGAATCTTTCTATTCCTGAGCCCATTGAGCCCTATACTGGCAGCATTGGCTATTATTAGTCTCCTTGTTGGAGCATATCTCTGCTTTACTAACTAGCCTGATCCTGCCTCTCACTCCTAGAGTGAACTATTAAAAATCTTTACTTGCACTTAATTTACCTACTGGAACCTACCTCCATTCCAGGTCTTTGAGCACACACCACCCCATCCAGCAAGGGAGGCCGATAACATGTGGGCTTCCCTTTTATAAACTTGGAGAGTCCCGACACCCCATGACCAAATACTGGACTGGCATGAGACATATTTTAGTCCAGTAAAAAAGGTAACACTCTCCCTCCCAACTGTAAATCTTCCCAACCTCTAGATTGGCTTTCTCTATAATTCTCACCCCAAACCACCTGAAAGAATGGTGATTCAACACCACACATTGCTGCTCCTGCTAGTCAGACCTTTCCTCTGCATCAACCCCATCCCCTTCTGGTCAACTCTATCAGTGACTCACAGCATCAGTATGTTGGTTACAGCTAGAGGTTAAGAACTCACAATAATTTAGCTACCAGTATACCAACTGTAAGAAAAAATAAATGTATAAGCTATTTGTCAGATTCATTGAGTATTTCATAATTGAGTATTTATAAGAAAGGCAGTTTGCTTTTAAGGGTTTTCGTAGAACATAAATTTTGCAAAAGGTTCTGGAATTTGGCTGAATCGGGGCTTCTGTGCATTGTTACCTGTACTCTAATTTCCTTTTGTTTTGATGCAGTACAGTATTGAAAATGGCTTGGTCAAGAAAGAGTTGGGTGTATGCAGGAGAAGGGATGGATGAATCAACACCTGTGCTAATGTAACAAAGCCAAATGTGACCAGCACAACTAGAAACATACTCTAGTGTATACATGAAGGCATCCTTATCTCTCTCACCCATTTATATTTATAACTCCATCAATTATGCAGTTTCCTTTCCCACATAAATATATTCAAATGTAACAGACTGCAGCCCTAAATCACAGCCGCCCTAACAAGGTTGAATACATAGCAAAGTAACGATTTCCATCTCTTTCAAGAGCCAATAACTTTAAATGAAACTTCAAGCTCCAGCAGAAAATTAAATTGAATTCACTGCAAAGCAATTCTTTATAAAATATTTATCTGCCCTTTGTTTCTGATCTCCTCCAGCTTTGTGTCTTTCTTTCTATATTCTTAACGGTGTTTTCTTATGGCTATTTTTCGCTCTTTCTCTCAGGTTTTCTGTGGCTGCTGAGAGGCAGAGAGTATTTTATATGTTTGGTCTCTTGCCTGACATTTTATGCTGGGAGCTTGCTGTTCTGGAAACACAACTCCTTTTCTGTGCACCGTGCAGCTTGATCCTTCCTCTCCATTGAATCCATGGCAGCCCCATCTCCGCTTCCTGTCTCTGAACCATGGCTGCAAATATATTGCCTGCCTAATAGGACCTGAAATAAGCAAAAAGAACACATCCATAAATTTAATCAAGTGAATTAAATGGCACTATAAAAATGTCAACAACATTTAGCTCAATTGACTTCACGGTAGATCTGAGAAAAACCCTATAGGTAAATATATTTCTGGATGGTACAATAGCTTTCCAATGGAAACCTGTGATCTCTGAAAAGTATTTTAGTTCTAAAAGGAAATATCTGCCTTGATAGGCATGCAGAAACCTCTGAGAATATGGTGCCCCTGCTGTCCCCCAGACTTGGTGTCCAGGGTACAAGGGAATCTTCCTCAGTAGGACAATTCATTTTAACTCTCTTATTGCAACACCAACTGAAGAGATTTTTGGATATCACTTTCTCTGGAGGACCTTAGGAGGCCCAGTCCGGTGCTGCAGCTGGGTGTTCAGATCCAGCACTCACTTATTGCATATTTGCATCAGCATACACATTTAATTCAGGAAATAAGGCAGCTCCTAGTATTTATAACTAGTGATGGGCGAATTTGTGCAGTTTCGCTTCGCCGTAAAATTCGCGAATTTCGCGCGAAATTCGCGAAACGGCGAAAAATTTGCGAAACGTTTTTGACGCCGGCGTCCGTTTTTTCGAAAAAAAAATTTTGACGCCGGCGAATTTTTTCCGCGAATTTTCGCGGCCGTTTTGCGAATTTATTAGCCAACGCCGAATCGCGCAAATTCGCCGCGAATTTGCGTCTGGCGAATAAATTCGCCCATCACTATTTATAACAGTAAATATATACTGTATGCAATATGTAAACTGCATTTAAACAATATAATAAATAGCAAACAAGGGAAAGTTGTGCCCACCACTAATTTTTAAACTATTAGGCGGGGTGCAATGAGGTTGTAACCACAAAATTCATATAGACAAATGCAAGAGGCCCTTTGCACTCCATTATCAATATATTTAAGACATTGAGATATTTATGCCATGAACTACTAAAAATGCCTTACCCTTTAAACAAAACAGGGATTGTTTGTCCATATATTGCAATATATTTTAAGCTGGCCAACTACGTCAAAGTCATCCCATATCTGGCCAATCCTACACTCACTTGCATCTGATTCATTAAGAATTCTATTACTTCATTATACTTTTTACAACTACAACTTACAACTTTTTACTTGCAACACACTTGCTGGTTTTAAGGTTAAAACTCCCAAACATGGTTGCCCTTTTATTGGCCACAACTGGAATCACTTGACTATAGCTGAAAAGGGTGGGCGCTATAGTCAGGTGATCCCAGTGGTAGCCAATAAAAGGGCATCATGAATTTGAAATTCGACCTTTGATAAATGTGCTTCTAAATGAACCCAATAGGCTGATTTTGCTTCCAATAAGGATTCAACATATCTTAGCTAGAATCAAGTACAAGCTACTGTCTTATTTTTACATAGAAAAAGGAAATTATTTTTAAGAGTTTGTATTATCTGGATAAAATGGAGTCTATGGGAGATGGCCTTTCCGTAATTCAGAGCTTTCTGGATAACGGGTTTCTGAATAGCAGATCCCATACATACACACAAACACACACACACATATATATATATATATATATATATATATATATTTATTTATTTATTTATTTATTTTTTTTTTACATCCATGTTTTGTGATGAAAAGTCACATGATTTTAAGGATTCAGATTCGGTTTGGCCAGGCACAAGGATTCGGCCGAATCTGAATCCTGCTGAAAATGGCCGAATCCTGGCCGAATGCCGAACCGAATCCTGGATTCGGTGCATCCCTAGTTTTAAGGTGCCCTTTTTGACATGCTACATGTTTACTGGCAGTACATGGTGTGCTAAAGGTCCTTAAAAAGGTAAGAACTAAAGCTAGTTTGTTGTATTATAGACAATTGGGTTAATTTTGAAGGCAGTGTGCAAAGTACAAAAGGCAGGCACAATAAACGTTTTTTTAATACTTGTCACACTTTCTTTCTTGATTAAAGAAATGTTGCAGGTCTCCGCGCTTCATTTCAGCCTGCACTGATCCCCTTTAATTTGTTGTTGCCTGCAGTTGAAAGAGTTGGGCAGGTGGGGGAGACAAAAAGGTCATAAAAGTTAAGGAATGGCAGAGAACAAAGGCAGAATGTACTACCCACAATGCTGTGGTCTGCAACTTGCGATCGATTGTTTTATTTGTGGCCATTTTATACAATATACAATCAGTTTCATACAAGTTGTCTAGCTCAGTATATTCCCTAACCTAGTCCTGGGCTTTGCAAATGTTTTGCAAATGTTGATGGTGATGACTATACAGTTAAATATTACTATAGCCCACACCATCATTCAGAGATTGTACTCTGTGTGGATCAGAATATTAGATTTACTTGCATGACATGGCATAAGGAAGTAATGTTTCACTAATGATAATTTAGCTGAAGTCAAGCTTAGAACTGCCTTTTACCACTGTGCTATTTTCAAGAACCTATTGCAGCGTAAGGCATATTTTATAACTCTTGGGGAAAAGAATAGAAGAAAACTAGTAAGTATGTTATCAGATTGAGGCTGCATATGAAATGTCAATTTCATTGAGCAGTCAATGGGGAGAATAGCTTGTATTCACATTTCAGCCGGACGTTTGACTCGAGCTACAAAAAATTAAAAAGTCGAACAGTTTACTGAGCAGCTCAGATACTCACAATGTGCTAATAAGTAATTCAGGTGTGCCAAGCAGCCTTCAGAGCTTAGAATCCAGGCAGGCTCTTAGCATATCCTTATTTAAACCAAGTCACAAACTTAATTGCCTGCTACATAATAATTGCTATTTGATTTTCATATGCTTTGGATGTGTCGTATATATTATTCAGCTTAGTTCCTACCCCAGGGAAAAGCTAGATAAATGCAGTCCCAGAAGCTGCTTAACATCCACGCCTTTTACAGATTCCTGAATTAACAGTTTATGATTCAATAGCTGCACATAGAAACCAGGCATAAGAGTGAATGCTAAAATACTGTTAAATTAGGATATTGATTACTATACTGACTGGGCACATTGTTGGTGCAGTAGCTAACATTGATGCCCTGTGCATAGGGATCATGAATTAGCATTTTGAATAAGGGTACTATCTGCATGGAGCTTGTGTATTCTCCTTGTATCTATATTAGTTTCATTTGGGTGCTGGTGTTTGATCCCAAACTCAGAAAACCTTTGTCTACATGTTATAAAATGCACTCACCTTCCAAGATAACATGTTAGAAAGCCACATCTCTAATTAATGCAGTGCTATAACATTGGCTGCTTATGTATGTTACCTTTGTGCTAGTAAAAATGTATTACTTGTGAAAATACAGTGTTTTCACATAGATCTGTCTTCTACTTCTCAAGTACCTCAACTTGGTATACAGCCCAAGCACTTCCTAAAGCTGGTCCATAAAAGCTGCTGACTAAGCCCCCCCCCCAGATCATGGCCAGAACTAGGGGTAGGCAGAAGAGGCACCTGCCTAGGGTGCAATGATAGGCGGTCGCTGGGCAGGTACCTGTTAAACTGTCTTCTGCTTACCTCTAGTCTGGGTTTACTGCCTTCTGTCTCTTTACCCTCCCTTCCTTCTGTCACTCTCCCTTCTGTCACTCTCCCTTCTATCACTCTCTCTCTCTCTCTCTCTCTCCTCTCCCTTACATCACTCTCCCCTTCCCTCTGTCTCTCTGCCATCCCTCCCTTCTGTCACTCTCCCTTCCGTCACTCTCCCCTCTGTCTCTCTTCACTACCTTCCTTCTGGCACTCTCCCTTCCAACACTATTCCCGCCCCTCTGTCTCTCTCTCCTCCCTCCCCTCTTTCTCTCTCCCCTCCCTCCATTCTGTCACTCTCCCTTCTGTCACGCTTCTCTCCCCTCTGTCTCTCTCTCTCCCTTCCCTCCCCTCTGCTGTTCTCCCTTCCCTCCCTCTCATGTCCTCTAGGGTGCATGCACACCAGTGGTTTCGTTTGGGCCGCACACGGGGGAAAGAGGGGTGGCCAGCCAGGTTGTCTATGGCTCCCAGTCGCCTTGATCCAGCCCTGCTCCAGAACAAGTCAACAGCTTATCAGTCTGTGTATGGGGACCTCAGGAGGGCCTACACAACTAATATGTGGCTAAAATGACTAGTAAATATAATTTCTATTAATGTCGGTGTTTGTCCCTTTCTAATCTATGCACTGCTGGCTCTGACTCAAGAAACAATGTAGCAAAAGCCAGCTGATTAACAGACCAGTGAAGAGGCATTGTGGGAATTAGAGCCTTGGGAGGAAGAGAGCTGGCTTCTTCTAACCCCATCTTCCTGTATATCAGTGTATGATGTCTCTACATCAAATACCCACAGTATTGCCTGCTTGACTTTCTCATACATCAACTCCTCTCAGGCTATAGCACCCATTAATTACCCCTAACCATTTCCTGCTTGTCTTCCTCTTATCCAGCTCCTCTCAGGCTATAGCACCCATTAACTATCCCTAACCTAGTATTTCTTAGCTAGATGCCTTTGTCAGCAAACACAAAAATTAAGAATCAGTTTAACATTTGTGTGGCCCTTCTGCATTAAAGGGAAACTCACATAATGTATACTTGGCATCAAAGGTGGCTGTAAATAAATAGTGTAAGGTATTCACATGTCCAGTCTGTGATAGGAATTTAAGTATTATAGTGACCTAAATTGTACAGCATAACAACTCTCTGAACAAAGCTGTATCCTTGAGTAATACATTTGATCATTCATCAGAGGCAATGCTGATGATCCGAGTGCATAACAAATAAGATGATCAATTAAAGGAAGAATGCAAAGCGCAGCCCAAGGGAAATTTCTGCAATAGCACAATATGAATTCTCACAGGTGTAAAGCTAAATTATGTTTTTGCATAAAATTAGGTAAAATATGTTTACAAATCTGTTTCAAGGTCTGGACACCCCTAATGTGCCCACGGCTCCCACCAGAGCAAATGCACTTGAAATTCTTTCTTACATAAAAATGAGGATATATTTGCAGAGCATTTGCTGCAAGAAAGAGGTTGTATATTCTACTTAGTGTATTTATTTATGTCTGCCTACTCACACTGTATCATTATCGAGCTTTATTATCAACTGGAGCATTGGAGTGAATATAAAAGTTTTGTTTTGCAGTGCAACCATGTACAAAAAAAACATTTTAACAGTACTTTGGGATGCAGAGCTCCCATCTGGCTTGTGGTTTCCAACATGCTCAATTGTAGATCTCACATCAGGCATCTGAGGCAACAGGCAATTCTCTTTACCTCTGCCTGCTGTGCTGCGCCATTTATCTTTCAAATTAAAGGGAACAATAAACAATTAAACATCATTCCATTTTTTTTTTTAAATTTACCCCGAATAAGGAGTAATTTCTGGAGTTTTTTCATCTGCAGGAAAAGGTATTAAATTTATGGCACACAGGGCACACATTGGTGGCAGATCCACATTTCTAGTTAACTATCCCCTGATAGAGGGGGCGTGGCCAACTACTGATGTGAGCAGTCGCACGCCGTCGGAGCTCCGCTGATTTACCGCTCTCTCCGGTCTATATCCTGACTTACCCAGCCTCTCTGTGGCTCAACAGATACTTTATCTTGTTTCCTCTACGTCTATGGGGAAAAAGAAGCATCCAGTGGCACAATCACCTGATATTCGGAGACATTTGCGAAACTCTGTGCGGCCTTCCAAAATGGCGGACGAGCCGCGCCCTGAGTCTCCTAAGGAACAGCGTATGCGGCCTGTGAACTCACCTTCTGCCTCGACTCCACACTCTGAGGCGTTAGAGACCAACGCTGAATCCTCGGCGGCGAGTGCCCCAGTTCCTCCACCTCAAGATTGCGGACAGCCTCCAGGCCTTACTGGTGAGGAAGATCTTACCCTGGCGGAGGTAGTCGCGACCCTCCGCTCCACCATCCAATCCTGCCACGTGGCGACGATGGCTAAAGTGGACGAGCTCCGTGTGGACTTCGCGATCCTGCGACAGGACCTTCAGCGGGTCCGGGATCGGACCACTGAGGTGGAGCGTCGGGTGAGTGATCTCGAGGACACCTGTAATCCTCTGCCTGAACGCATTGATTTACTGCACCGGAGGCTTGAATCGGTTGAGGCCAAATCCGACGACCTAGAAAATCGCCTCAGGCGAAATAATGTCCGGTTTGTCGGGTTCCCTGAGCGATCGGAGGGACCTGACCCTGCTAAGTTCCTGGAAAATTGGTTGAAGGCGGAATTTGGGGACGCTACATTCTCCTCTGCCTTTGTAATCGAGCGGGCGCATCGCATCCCTGCTAGGCCGCTGCCACCGGGCGCACCTCCTAGGCCTTTGATAGCCCGTCTCCTGAACTTTAGAGACAGAGATGCGGCTCTGGCTGCAGCACGAAAAAAGGGTGAGCTACGCTACGAAAATACAGTTATCTCCCTTTACCCGGACTTTTCGAATGATCTTCGGAAACAACGCCAACAGTTCATGGGTGTGAAGCGGCGCTTTCGAGATGCTGGCATACAGTATGCTATGATGTACCCTGCAAAGCTACGGGTTTCCCTGGATGGCAAATCCCTCTTCTCCAGCTCTCCTAATGAGGCATCTCAATGGCTAGATCGACGTCCTTGAGGGAGTTCTGGAGGGTACTCTACACCGGGCAGGAATGGCCCGTTTTGCCTTTGTTACTAATGGCTTGGGGATCCATTGGTTTATGTGCCTCCCAGATGTCTCCTCTTGCACGTACCCCATCTTTGAGCCACCTTGCTCCTTCTGTATCAGTTTCGTTACTGTAAGTTTGCTGGGGACCTACTCCGCCATAGCGGTTTCAGGGAATTACGCTTTGGCATCTGTTCTCACTCTTTTGGCGGAACTCTATTGATCATCTGCTCCCAGTGATCATTGCACATATCCTTTATTTTTTTTTGTTCAGTTGTTATTTACCTTGTACTTATTGTTGCGTGTGCTCATTGTTTCGGCACACCCCTCTAGCAATTGTTATGTTTCGGGCTCCAAGCTTCTCCACTATGGGAGCAAGTAGGGTGGGAAATTTTGGGATTACTTCTCTCCTTCTTTTTTTTCTCTCTCTTCTCCCTCTGTTCTCTCTTTTCACTCTTTTCTCTGCCTACCCTTGCTATGGGGGGGGACTTCGACAGGTATTGTATCACTTTGTTTTTATGTCGGAAATCACAGCTATAACGTGGAATGTTAGAGGATTGAACTCCTCCATGAAGAGGTCCCTGGTATTTAATTTCTTGAGAAAATATTCCCCCCATGTTATATGTCTCCAGGAGACCCACCTTTCCAAAACCTCTAGCCCACAACTAATTAAAAAGCCCTGGATAGCACATGCCTATCACGCTGTTTATTCTAATTATGCCAGGGGCACTTCCATTTTAATCAGCAAGGCACTTCCATTCCAACTGCTTAGTATCCAGAATGACCCTGAAGGGAGGTTTACAATCCTACATGCATCCCTTGCAGGAACCCCTCATATTATAGTAAATGTATATATACCTCCGCCCTTCCAAGACGATATTCTCTATCACCTGTTACAGCTTCTCGCAGCTCTGAATCCCGACCCAGTTCTGATTATGGGTGACTTTAATGCAGTCATGGACCCTGAGATGGACCGTCTCTCGCTGTCTTCTACACCGAGATCGGGTCCCACTGCACTAAAATCATGGGCGGACACTTCGGGGTTTGTTGATGTGTGGAGGGCTCGTAATCCTAGCAAACGTATGTTTTCTTGCTATGCAAGGGGTTCTATGTCCAGGATTGACCTCGCCTTTGCCTCGATCGATCTGTCTCCCAAAATCCTTAAATCTGAGTTCCTCTCCAGAGGCATATCTGACCATGCCCCTTTAGTAATATCTTGGCGTATGCACTCTAGTCCTGTCCACAGACTGTGGAGACTCAATCCTTACTGGATTACCCATCCCGACATCCAGAAGGAGATTCACCAGACGATTGAATCATATTTTCAGGTTAATTTAGACAGTGCCCCTCTCCCCTTTGTCTGGGACGCCATGAAGGCTGTGCTTAGAGGTTCTTATATTGCCAAAATAGCTTATGCCAAGAAACAGGCGAGACGATCGATGTCTGAGCTGGAGGATGGTTTGAGAGAGGCGGAGGCGCGGTACATCCAATGCCCCAATGAACAAACTAAACTTGACCATGTAGTAGCGCAGCGGAAATTTGCCCAGGCGCAATGGAAGGTGGCCCACAAGGGACAACTCTATCACAAATTTGCACTGTATGAGAAAGGTGACAAAAATGGTAGGATGCTAGCTCTCTTGGCTAGAGATGAATACACCAGGCCGGCCATTCATGCCCTAGAGAACACTGATAAGGAGCTCATCACCTGCCCGTTTGCAATTAATAAGTGTCTAGCTGATTTCTACACGGAGTTATACTCCTCCAAACTTCAAAAATCACCCATCGAGATTGCAGAATACTTAGAGAACCTTGATCTCCCTACTCTCCCTCTGGAATACAGGGCTCTGTTAGATACCCCTATTCAGGAGCAGGAAGTATTAGAGGCCATATCAACTTTACCTACAGGGAAAACCCCGGGCCCCGACGGTATCCCCAATCTCTGGTATACCACCTATGCCCCCCTGTTAGCCCCCGCACCTAACTGCTGTTTTCAACCACACCCTTGCCACGGCCCAGCTCCCGCCTTCCTTTAAGGAAGCCATCATAGTACTTATATTGAAGCCTGGGAAACCCCCACATTTAAGTGCCTCGTATAGACCTATCTCTCTTATCAACTCTGACTATAAGATTTTAACCAAGGTTCTCGCCAGAAGACTCAACCATGTTATTACTTCCATAGTGGCCCCAGATCAGGTTGGATTCATACCCCATAAAGCCGCGGAACTTAACATCAGACGCCTTTATACCAACTTAACTATTCCCCATGACAATATGGGCTCCAGGATTATAGCCTCACTTGACAACGAGAAGGCTTTTGATTCTGTTGAGTGGGCCTACCTTTGGGAAACCCTCAAAAAATTTGGCTTTAGGGAAAATTTTTTAATTTGGCTTCAGGCTATATATACTAATCCCATGGCTAGAGTCATGTCGAATCTAGATATCTCCCCCCCCATATCCTTGGCTAGGGGGACCCGTCAGGGTTGTCCTCTCTCCCCTGGTCTTTTTGCACTGGCTATGGAGCCCCTGGCGTGCTTGATCCGGTCCTGCCCAGAGGTTCGGGGATTTGAGTTTGGCCAACTCAGGGAGAAAATATCCCTCTTTGCTGATGACACCCTCCTTTACCTACACGACCCAGGTCCCTCCCTTAGAACAGCTCTTCAGCTAATAAATTCTCATACCATCTTCTCGGGCCTCAAAATCAACTGGGCTAAATCCACCATTCTCCTTCTTGATCCGGAGGCGATGGCCCTACTTGACCCTGACCTCCCGTTGCAACAGGTTCCTGTACTGAAATATTTAGGTATCCACATCCACCCCCAAATAGGGAGATTCAAGGAACTGAATATAGACCCGCTTATGGCCTCCCTTCAAAAAGCAGTAGATAGATGGCTTAGGCTTCCACTTTCCATAATCGGCAGGATTAACCTTTTTAAGATGAAGTTTCTCCCTAAATTCCTTTATTTGTTTCGACAATCACCTATTTGGCTGCCCCCTGTTTTTTTTAAGCATCTGCGCTCCTTGCTTCTCAAACTTTACTGGTCCCCTGGGCCGGTAAGGGTCAAATATGCTGCATTGCTCCCTCCTCTCACTGAAGGTGGACTGGCGGCCCCTGACATGCTGGGTTATTTTTTAGCCTCCCAATTATTACCCATAAAAAGGTGGCTTGAGCCTACCCCGGAGGACCCGGTTACTCTCCTTGAGGCCCAAGTAGTTGGCTCTCTGGAAGGGCTTAGGAACTTCATTTACAGGGATAAGCTTCCTCTGACTCAATGCACATCTATGATGAGAAATGTGGTTAGGGCCTGGAAACAGGTACACCCGGGGTGTTCTACCTCTGATGTAGCTCTTTCCCCGTTCACTCCGCTATGGTGTAATCCGTATCTTGACCAACTGCTCACTATACCTGACCCCGCTGTTTGGGCACAGTTCAATGTTAAATATGTCAATGATGTTTATGCAGATAATGTGTTACTCACTTTCGGTCAGCTCAAGGACAAATTTCATCTTCCCAACAGCATGCTTTTCCGTTTCCTGCAATTGAGGCATGCCCTCACCCAGCAATTTCACTCCAAAACTTTACAGATCAAAACTTCCCCAATTGAAGATCTACTTCGCAGGCAACATCTCCGCAAACCTCTCTCGACTTTGTATGGCCAGATTGGTCGAGCCAAGTCCTCCCCTGCCCAGGGTCTATATGAGAAATGGATTGTTAATATCCCTGACCTCACCATTGAACAATGGAATGCAATCTTGCAGGATACCCTCTCTCCTCTTATTAGGTCTCGTGACAGACTCATTCAGTTTAAATATCTTCATAGAGCGTACTATACGCCCTCCCTGCTCCACAAAATTAACCCTGCAATACCTGATCAATGCAACAGATGTAAGGGTTCACAAGCTGACTTTTTCCATATGGTTTGGTCTTGCCCACAGATACACCGGTTCTGGACTGATATTGTTACTTATCTCACACAGCTCATGGTCTTGCCTATAGAACATCATCCAACGGTTCTCATTCTCAACTATCTCGCGGACACTGTGATCTCACGATCAGAAAGGACTCTCCTTATTTTTTTGCTTTTTCAGGCTAAAAAGGCCATTGCTATTAAGTGGAAAGAGGAGCAGCCGCCCACACTACACTTTTGGATCAGTCTGGTGGAACAAACCCTGCCCATTCTGGAACAAATTTATGCAGCTAGGGGTTGCCCAGCTAAATTTAACAACACCTGGTCGCTGTGGATTTTACATAACGACTCCTACTCCAATAGACCTGGAGACTCACACTTCCCCCATATTGATTGGCTTCCACCAGATCCCTAATAATCGGCTGCTGCTCTTTCTTCTTTGGGTTGAACGGACCTTGGTGTATGCCTCACGTGTCTTGGGTCCTTTAGAATGTTTGTCTCCTAGTCTATATGTGCACTTATAACTGCACGCTGGAGAATACATTGACCATCTAATTATGTCTCGGAATCTCCTGTAGATGCTATGTCGCTCACTGTCTCCCTCCCTCATTTCTTCTTTTCTTTTCTTCTTTTCTTCTCTCTTCATTTCTTCTTCTCCTCTCTCCTTAACTCACCTCTTCTCTTATCTTCTTCTCATGCTGCTCTTTCTCGGACCTTCCGCCTTTCCCCGGATGCCTTCTTGCATCCTCTCTGTTTTTCCAGGGGTTTAACTAAAAATTTTCTGATGCGCTGCCAACTGCATTATTTGTTTAACGTACTGATTATGCTACTTTGTATGGCTATGTGTTGGATTAATAAATAAATCTTTTAAAAAAAAAAAAAAAAAAACTATCCCCTGATAAGCACTTTGAGGTGATTACAATAAATGTTAACATGGGACATTTTAGGAGCTTTGGCGCTATATTATCATACACCTGAAGCAACTAGTAGTGGTTGCTTTTAAACATGTGACCCGTAAATGCTACCTGCTGATTGGTTAATATTGGCGATTTGCACACTTTATCGCATAACCCCATTAATGTCAGATGCCAGTGCATCTACTTCAGTTTGCCCAGTAAATATACATTTCTGGTATTCCCCCAAGTGGATTTGAGGATGTTAATTATTTATTTCAAAAATGAATATGGGTTACTGCACCTAGGGGAATGTCATAAAAGTCATAGCGAGAAAAACAATTTGTACAAATAAGTATAAAAATTTGCATTTCACAATGTAATATTCTTCCTTAAGCTGTTATTGCACCTCAAATTTTAATTTGCACTGGCACTATAACTATAACATTCGCAAATCTTCTTCCACTGTCGAAAACAGTTTCCGAATTCAAAAACTATTTTAACACTATATTAAATTCATACCAAGGAAAATTTGTTCGCCCAAAGGCATAACTTTTCGAATTGTGAATTTCTTTTCCATTACCGGCATTCCCCCATTTCACTAAATAACCCCACATCTCTTTGTATAATATGATCTTATATATGTATTGCCATTTTCCTTCAATTGCAAATCAAAATATGCACAATCACAGGTAAAAACATTTTCCTTAAATGGTTAGTTCACTTTCAGTATATTTTAGAACAGCCCAGCTTTTCAACTGATGTTCATTTTTTTAATGTGCACAAATATTCACATATTCTATAGGGAAATTATTCCCCACTTTCTGTCTATAATTTCCCCTAATGTACTTGTATAGAGTAATCACATCCCCTCTCAAGCCCCTTTCTCCAGAAAAAACAACCAGTCCACAAACTCAACAGTCTACCCTCATAATTGAAATCTTCCATTTAGTTGCACATGTCTGCACTTTCTGCAGCTCATTTGTATCCCTCTTAAGGATTGGAGCCCAAAAATGCACTGCATACTCCGGTGAGGCCTTACCAGGGACCTATAGCAAGCAACACAGTATAATTTGCAAAAAAAAAATACATTTTTGTCTTGATAATTATAAAAACACCCTCTTTCCACTTCATTCTATGTCAGCAGTGAGGAGCTAATTGTTCTGACATTGATAAGGAACCTGCAAAGTGTTGAAAATATACCATACCTTTATAATGGTCTGACATGTCTTACTACATTGGCATTTGAGATGCAAACTCTGCTATGGCCAACTAATTAATAATTAGTATTACGAGGAAAAAAGAAAGCTGGAAAGATGTACTAGCTGTCCCCACAACAACAAATCATGCTTTCTCAGATGAACAACTATCATTACATCTGGAACATAAGAGAAAAAATAGTTAATCAAAGAGATGCACCAATCCCAATCCCAAATTAATAGTAGGCAAGCAAGCATGAGCTAGAGTCCTTGGATAATGAGGCTGTATATCCATCAGGAGCCTATAGACCCATCTATACATCTGTACATGATAACATATAAAACCCTTCTACTAATATTCAAAGCCCTTCACTCCTCTGCTCCTCTTACATTGCTTCTCTTGTCTTGCTATATGTTCCTAGTCATCTTCTCTGCTCTTCTCAGAGCCACCTTCTCTTAACACCATCCACACCCACTGCCACCTCCGTAAGGAATCCTCTTTCAATCTCTTCACGAAAAAACTAAAAGCCTACTTTTTGGAGCACTAAAACATTAGCCTAATCCTGTTCCTACTGCTTATGCTTGACCTTGTGCACTTTTTCATCTCCAATAGGAGCCTGTATGTTAGCCTCCCATCTACTTAGACTGTAAGCTCTATGGGGCAGGGACCTCCTTCCCACTATATTTCTTACCACATAGCACTTAAGCTTCTTGTCCTGATATGATTCTGTATATATTTATTATTTGATTTGTCTTCCCTGTGTACACCTTTATATATATTGTACTTTCATGCACTGTACATCGCTGCGGCTCCTTAACAGCGCTTTACAAATAAAATTATACATACATACATCTGTACTGCCCAGTATATGATATGTCTGCTTTACCTACTGCAGTGTCCAACTTTCATTCATGTACTGGGGCAATTATCCAATATACAACCTATTTATGTGTTGGATTATAAGCAAATAATGATGTCACACAAAGAAGTCTGTGAACCCTTGGGTGATCAAGTGGTTAGAAAAATCCCAAGAGGATAATAGTCAGCCCACATGTCTCCAGTTGAACAGCCCTGTCCTATAGTTAGAACCATGATTCCATTCATCATCATCTTGAAGGCTAACCTTGCTTTGTACACCAACTAAGCGGATACCTCCCATGTTTAAAAGTCATTCCATGTCAAATTACATACAGTATTTGGTTGTTTGTCTGTGCAAAGATATTAACTGCAGGAAACTTATGTCTGTAAATATTAATGCATACTTCGTATTGATTTGCTATTAGAATTTGAATTAAAAAAAAATTGTGGCATGGACAAAACTTTGCACCCTCTTCAAGCTAATATACCTGAGCTTATTTTTTGTCAAGTCTTAATGCAAAGCATTGTGTTTGTGCCTTTATATTTGCAGAAAAAAGTAATTTTTAAGTGTGTTTCATGCTGAGTTTTAAAAAAGCTGTATAATAAAAGTATTTTGCAAATTAACCATGAAACCCAAACTAATTTTTATTTAAATATCCATACTTGTTATAAACTTTTTTAAAACTCTCAGCTGTCAATCATATATTGCCTGCCCTCCTCTATGCCTTAGAGATATAAGTGGAGCAGGCAGTTACTTTCCATTCTGCACATAGATGTCACTGCCCTCCTGACATCCCCCATCCCTCCTCTCCATCTAATTATGTAGCCAGAGCATGGGCAAGGGCAGGGATATCAGGCCCCCCATTCTGGTGCATAAACAAGATTTTGTCAGGATGTAAGGCTTGCCTTGAAAACTGTCCACAGAATGGCTCCTGTCTGATTGCTGTGATTGTGAATTCCAAGGCTAACAGAAACAAGATTGAAATTATTTACGTATATGGTGTGAAGTGATGTTTATTTTGCTTGACTAGCATCATAAAATAGGATTTGTAATTATTTCTTAGGATGACAGGTCCCCTTTAACTTCTTTTCACCTCAAAAATAAAAATCAACTAAACCTGACGTCTGGTGCCCACACTTTTGAACACAATTTAATTTCCATAGCTAGAACTTTAACAACCTTTTTTCCTGAGTATTTCCTACAGTTTAATGCTTCTCCAGGCGCAAGTGCAAGAGGCCCCCTTTGGTGCTCATGCAAATTTGCTCAATGCATTTGCTTCTGGGGTCTGGTTGAGATGTGTGTCTACTAGGATGCACCAAATCCTGAATTCTGTATAGTACCCATCCAGAATTTGGCCTTTTTAAGCAGGATTCAGATTCAGGCAAATCCAAGTGCCTGGCCGAACTGAATACAAATCCTTAAAAGGATGGGTGCCTTTGGGTCTTAATAATTTAACAAGTACAGTGCTTCCTTACTTCCTTACAGTAACATGCATTGGAGAATGGAAAATGAAATCACCAATTAAATATTTTAAATTCATTACACATAAACTTGAAGTGCATGTTTTATCCATTGAGTTTTATGCATTAAGTTCATTAGAGAGTTTTTTGGGGTTTTTATGGTCATCCGTGATAGATGTTAAGTAGGGATGCACCAAATGCACTATTTTGAAATTCAAGCCGAATACCGAACCAAATCCAAACTGCGTGCATGGTTAAAACATTTTTAACTTCCTTGTTTGTGTGTCGTAAAAGTCACATGATTTCTAGGATTCTGATTGGGTTGGCCAGGCACTTGGATTTGGCTGAAATCAAAGCCTGCTGAAAAAGTTCAAATCCAGAACTGACTACTGGATTTAGTGCATCCCTAATGTTAGGTAATTATTAACTCCTATAATACCGGGGAATGGACAGAGCCACACACTGTGATGAAATATAGTTCAGAAACTGTTGGAAAGTCACATAATTCGCACAAAATTTGGTGCACCTGATTTATCAAAACCTGTACTCACAGCTGCATGGGTTTTTATGCATCTGGTGTAGTTGAATCGTGCAACACTCCCTCAGGGAGATGTTGGAATTATGGGGAAAAATCATTGTCTTCTGGGCAATACATACATAATAAATACTGTACATGGCAAATTACACCTGCAACTGAACCTTGCACACTGCACTTCTGCAGTGATCCTTTTTAAAATGAGTATTGTATGTCTATAAATCATAACCTGACAATGTCCAAGATGAAAATGCTCACGAATTTGTACAAAATAAAAGAACAGAATGTACTGAAAATGTTACTTAAAAGCAGAAAAAAAACACAAACTTCCTCCGAGATTCTGTGCTCCAACTATTTTTACAACTGTCTTTTTCTAGACAATGGATAGATTACTGTTATATTTCCTTGGGGAATTGATTTTTTTCCACACAGAGGTTACTCGAGGTGTTAAATTTGTGACCTACAAGTTTACAAAAATTACATATATATATATATATATATATATATATATATATATATATATATAGTAATTTTCTCAGCAGGGAATATATTTGCAGCACCTATTTCTATAGCCACTGCCCTTCTTGTTCAGTCACTGAATTAAATGGTAATTTCTCAAACTGTGTCACCAAGGGACCCATCTGTCTCAAATAAACGGTCCCCCATGGGGGGGGGGAGAGGAATCATTAGTAATTTGTATATGCACCAGCAAAGATTTTTGCATCATTACAGATAGAGTACAATAGGCAATTAAATATAGTGGCCTAATTAAAGACACATAGGTTTATTAGCAACAGGGGAGCAATGTAGTTTTTCGATTTTCAGTCTAGCTGTGTATATATAAGAAGAACATAGCCATGAGCATATTAAAAAGAAGTGCTCCAGCAATCTGCACTTATAAGCAGAGTTGGGTTTATGGTAGGGCTGAGGGGCCCCTTGGCCCCAGACAAAGAAAGATAAAAGTTCAAAAAGGCAAATTATATTACGTTTTCAGTATATACTGTATATGTCTAGAAGGAGGCACATTATACATTCCCTGTTTGTATACATTTCCCAGCACTGTACATAGAGCTGGTAAACTGCTAAAATGCACAGGCCGTCACCTGCTACCCGACTGCATACATAAGGTCACAAGCTGTGCCATGTTTATTAGAAAAAACACCCTGCCAACAATGGTATCTATTTATAGTGGTACAAGTCTCTGCATATTTGCAGGTGAAAGAATTTGATAAACAGCTACTAAAGGTTGGATAAAACATTTGTTAATGACACAAGACTGAGCATTTTAAATATATATATTTTTACACTCATGGGGATTTTCTTTTCATTTCTATACAAAGAGCCTACTGAAACGAGAGGCACAAATAAATTGCAGCTGCATGAAATAGGAGGATATCTGGGGTTTGTTTCACTGCAAAGGCTTTAATGGCACTGCCGTCATCACTTATTCTCTCATGTTGCATTTGGAAGAGAGAGAAGAAAATTGTCACTTTTTTGTAGTAGTTTATCATGGCAAATAGTGGGTAAAAATGAGTGCTTTATATTTATGATCAAAATATAAGCAGTGGGTCAGTAAGTGTCAGGCTCATATTAACATACAGGTGAGGGCACAGATTCCACCCCCCCAATATTCTTCATCCTCAACCTATACACATCAGTAATGCTAATGCTTGGGAGAAATGTATATTTTAGGCTTCTCTAACAGAGAATGTAGGCATTGCACAGTGTATTGTTCACATGTCTAAACAGTGTCGGACTGGCCCACCGGGATACCAGGAAATCCCGGTGGGCCAAGTTGTCAGTGGGCCCTCATACTGCTAAACTTTTGGCCTATTTCATGGCCATTCCCTATTTCTATGCGAACAAAGAGGCTAAATAGATGGAATAATAGATTATAGTATGTAAAGAAAACAAACTAGGAGAATAGAGGTTGTTTGTGGAGATGAAGAATAATAGTACTGAGAGTGGGCCCTGGTCTAAGGTTTTATGGTGGGCCCCTGGTCTAAGGTTTTTGGGTGGGCCCCTGGTGTCCCAGTCCGACACTGTGTCTGAATTGTTGTGGGTCTGATTAAGCCCAGCTTATCATCGAATGGAAATTTTACCTAATTCTGCTTGCTTCGTGGGATTCCTATCACAGCTAAAAAATTACTAATACATTGAACAAGAACTAAAGCATTTTTCAAACCCCCCTGATCCCACCCTCACTCTCCAAAAACCTCACCACTTTAGATACTGTAGCTGATTCTAAAAAGCATGTTCTGTACCTAGAGAACACAAGCCATGCACAATTAAGGATGATCTGGATTTACCTTTACCATTAGTGATGGGCGAATTTGTCCCGCGAAAGGTCAATGGGCGTCAGGTAATCTTCGCCGACGTCTAAATTGACGCTGGCGGAGATTTCGTCGGCGACGTCAAAAAAACTTCGCCGTGAATTTGTGCCTGGCGAATAAATTCGCTCATCGCTAGTTACAACCACATGCTCAATGTCAGTAAACCCTGTGAAGAGGACATGAAGCAACTTATGATGTCACCCACCAACCCCACTGTGCTGCTCTGCAGCCCAGCGTATCTCACATGCCCAGTGTTTAATCTTAGATCTTTGCATCTGTTAAATATCCCTTCAAATGGATATGGTCAAATTACACGTCCGTATAGGCTCCATGATTATTGTCACTATTGCAGTATGTTGATTAAGAAATGGAAATCTCCACCCACTAAAACTTAATAAAAGAGATCTGAATTGCAAAAATACATTAAAATTGCACAACAATTAGATTTTGCAGTGAGCCACAAACCTGCACCCACCTAGTCTGATCTGTTCATTCATAACCCAAAATGGCAAATATTTATCTTTAAATACAAAACAGGAACTTCACCAATATTTTTCATGCTTTCAAGTAGCATAACTGCAACTGTATAACTTAGTGCTACCCATAAAGTAAATGTGTTAGGCCCCTCCCCTAATTTCTCAAATTCTTGGGAAGATGACATGTTCTACAAAGATACTAAAATTTGCATCAGTCGGGACATTGACATAACTAGTAGTAGCAGTCGCACCCGTCACACCCCCAATAGTACCTCCACTAAGTCAAGACTCGGTTGGGTGCTCTTTTCTTTTGGGTCTCCCTGCAACCCCTGCCATTTTATTCAATGTATTGTTCCAGCTTTCCCTAAAAACGTTCTTAAATGTTTTCGAGAATTGTCGTTCATCTGCACCTTTTGATTTGTAATGCCTGTATTCTATAGGCC
Organism: Xenopus petersii; assembly: GCA_038501925.1. Classification (NCBI taxonomy): domain Eukaryota; kingdom Metazoa; phylum Chordata; class Amphibia; order Anura; family Pipidae; genus Xenopus; species Xenopus petersii. Next base: position 52,186,779 of record CM076673.1, on the reverse strand, counting down.
AATGCAGTATTTTACTAGAAATATACATATTTTGGATAGCATATGCATATTGGCAGAATGCTCTGGATGCAAAAGATTTACCATAGGGAATGAAGGTTTTTTTTATCAAGAGTGGAACTTTATTTGCAGATAAAAATAATAATCGGACATGTAGTTGGCGGGAAGCATTATGAACCCGTTATTGCGTATGGGATTTATGATCAAGGTCTCACTTTTTCTCTAACCTACAAGTATCCCTGAGCGACAGTGGAAGAATTAGTGAAAGTCTTGTGCAAAGATCTTTCATAGAGTTCTACTGCCATCTATTGACCCCTCGTTGCATTAGCTTCCCCAACCAGAAAGCATCAATGAAGAAAATGAAAATTCTCTTTCTGAAACCATTACACCCTCCATCTTGACAGAAATCACTCTTATTTTGATTTGCATCCCTTAGCCTTCTGTTCCCTGTAGGTTGCAAGAGGCATTTCCACATAACAACTCACCTAAAATGAGAGGTCTTATTCATAAGTAAATCATATCCTGCTTAGAATTAATGCCCGCATAATTTCTCTCTTCTCTTTCTGGTTCAGATTCGATTCCACACAAGTATTTCTGCAAAATGCAAAAATATTTTCAGTTATAAATGGATTAGCAAAGGATTATTTTAGCTCAAGCACTGTGCAGTCAGGACAGGATTTGTGCTGGGCATCTGAGCCTCTTCCATGGTGAACAAACCAGGCCAGGGTTTAGAGATATTGAATGTATCAATAGGAGTGTGTGTATGCAATATTTCTAATATATATATAACATGGAGTTTATATATATATATATATATATATATATATATATATATATATATATAGATATATATATATATACTATATATATATATATATATATATATATATATATATATATATATATATATATATATATATTAGTTAGAAGAAAAACCGCACCAACCAGGGCTTAGTATCAAGACAAAATATCAAAATTTATTTTCAACGTTTCGGCTCTGTAGCTTGAGCCGTCTTCAGCTTTTTATTCCTGAAGATGGCTCGAGCTACAGAGCCGAAGCATTGAAAATAAATTTTGATATTTTGTCTTGATACTAAGCCCTGGTTGGTACAGTTTTCTTCTAACTAATAGGATTATTGTTCTGAACCAGCACACAGGCATGTGATTTTTTCACCGTGTGCACCAGCCACACACTGTCTTATATATATATATATATATTCTGTCGGTTCAGTGAACGCACTCCTTCTGGATATAATTCAGTCAATGGTGGTGCGTTGGTCAAAGTGTGATAATACAATCCAGCAAATGGACCCGCACTCGTTCATATTTAGTGAAATAAAAGTGTCTTTTTTCACAGGTTCACAGGAAATGAACCTGTGAATAAAGACACTTTTATTTCACTAAATATGAACGAGTGCGGGTCCATTTACTGGATTATATATATATATATATATATATATATATATATATATATATATATATATGTCATGGGGGGGTGAGTAGGAAAATTCACCACGGAACCAGCAGCACAAGAAACAGATATATGAATTACAGTGCATCTGAAATAACAGAAAGAGCTATATATGAAAAATAACCATCAGTTTCTTTCATCTAGCATGTGAATTTCTAAATAAATGGTTCAGAGCCAAGGCACTGCAGATTCCATTCCAACAGGCCTATCGGAAATCTATTTCACATGTTCCATTTATTTCAAACATGGCAAAAGTACAGGTATGGGATCTGTTATTTGGAAACCCGCTATCCAGAAAGCTCCAAACTATGGAAAGGCTCTCTCCCATAGACTCCATCATAATGAAATAATCCAAATTTTAAAAAAGTATTTATTTTTTCTCTGTTATAATAAAACAGTAGCCTGTACTTGATCCCAACTAAGATATGATGTATCCTTATTTCAAGGTAAAATCAACCTATTGGGTTTATTTAATGTTTAAATGATTTTCTAGTAGACTTAAGGTATGATGATCCAATTTATGGAAAGATCTGTTATCCAGAAAACCAGGTCCCGAGCATTCTGAACAGTGGTGTAACTGGTTGTTGTTGGATCCCTCACTAAATCTTTTTGGGAGCCTTCAGCAGTCTGATCTTGGAGAAAGTTATCTATTTAACATATCTGTTTAATGGTTGCTTGAGACCCTCGCTGGATCTTCCATACTCCCCTAGACCCCCTGTCTCTGTTTTTATGCTCATCTTCTTTCATGTAAAGTATATATACAGTACTAACCCCCAGCATACACCTTAATAATAAGAGTTATAACATCAAAAGATCCAGTGGTGGCCCTGCACTGATTCTGGATAACACATCCCATATTTTGTAAATGTTTTTCCTCCAGACATTCTTACCCCACTTATCTGTTCTGTTTGTTCTCTGTATTTAGCAGATGGATAACCTGAGTGGCTTACACATTTAAAAATACTAGAAGTCATCCTTGGAATTAGAAGATCCTTGGACTCCATCACCTGCAACTGAAATGTAAATGGTCACAAATTCTTTAAATGTAGTCCTTATTATCTAAACGAAAATAATATACCGTAATATTGATTGATAGATGATAGATAGATATATTGATAGATAGATAGAGCCCATTACCATTTTTTTTGCACTTTTTTGATGTTTTACCTAATTTGAGCTCCCTCAAAGCAACTTTGTTGGTTTTACATTGTTACTGAAATATAACTCATTAAGCTACGTAAGGTATCATTGTTCTAAGTTTGAATGCTCATTACATTAACTTTCTAAGAACCACTGTTACTTAATCTACTTAATGTAACTGTAATTCTACAGTTACATTTACACCTTCCTCCACTACTCTAGCAAGGCTCATCTGGGTTAATGAGTTGTAAGTAACAAATGCTTTACTAGGGGCTGCCCATTACCAGCCTGTGCTGAGTGGCATGTAGAGGTTAAAAGTTAGCATGTAAAGTCAGATTAACACCTTACTTACCAAAATAATGTTACATACTGTATACAGAAATAAATATAATAAAACCATTAATAATTATGTTTTCCAACATTTAGGCTACAAACAGGAAACCGTTTTTAAAAGCATTTCCTGTGTAGTTCTAAGTTTTACAATTCTGCTTAAAAGATGGGATAACCGGTAGCTCAATCTCACATGAGCCGGCAGCTTTCTTAAAGTGATACTGACACTAAAAAACTACTTTTTAAAATATGATCGTGCATTAAAAGTTACCTATAAGTTATGATGTTTTTTGTTGAGAGGTTTGTTTTTGTAGGCAATTGTTAGTTGAAGTTCCTAAACCTGACTGTTTTTGTCAGTTAAAGTTTCTAACGGACTCCTGCTGCACAAATATGGCAGCCCCCTCATAGGCAATCACAGAGAGTCAGATAGGTAATGTAAAAACATTGGGAAAATACTTTATAGCAAAATTATAAGAAGCATGCAAAATCAATTTTATGGTAGATGTAAAAAAAAAGTTAATTTTCTGGTGTATCTCTTTAAGACAGAGAAGAAACTGCACACAGACACCATGCTTCTCTTGCTTCAAGAAGACATAACTTTATTAACACTTCTGCAGTAGCAAACAAAGCTCATGTCACAGGACACTGTATCAGATTATTATGGGATCAGTATGAGAGCATACACATTAGGATAGAGGCACACAATGCTATTTGGGGGAGGGCTTTGTTCTATACCCAGTGGCAGAACTACCAGGGGTGCGTGGGAGCGACTGCACCTGTGTTAGTGTGAATCCGCTGCCAACATTGCTTGTGGAGGGGGTAGGGGGGCCCAGCTGTACCTGGGCAGTTCCATTACTGTCTATACCTTTTAATGCCCTGTATACTGTTCTTCTTTCACATTTATAAAGTTAGATGTCACCCACATGCTGGTTCCCCGGACATAACCATGTTCAAATCAGCTGGCAGCTAAAGTTGCAGATAAAAGTTATAGTCATATGAGCAGACATCATGAAATTGTCTGGGCAGACACTGTGAAAACATTTTTTATATATCCAATCTTTGGAGAATGTGTACCATTTTTGTTAATTATTAAAATTATAAATTAATTAGAATCAGTTAGTTTTTAGCTAATTCTGTCCACATGATAACTGCCCACCCCATCACACAACAGAAAGAGAACACAATCTAGATTAAGACAACATTAGATAAACCTTTTGAGTTATCCCTATGCAAGAAACAACTGGATGTTTATGAAATAATCAGAATTTTTCTACTCTGAAAAGCACTCCTATAGGTTATAACTACTGTATAATACGACAAAGCACTTACTATGGGCAAGTCAGTTTCATGGGTATATACGTCAGCAGCTTTTGTACGATTGCTTTCATGGACAGAACATTGTCTGATCTGTTCTTTTACTACTTTATTTGATCAGGATGGTTAGTGGCAGGTCGGGAGATTGCACCTCACAATCGTTTGAAGATATATTTGTATTATAATCTCTTTACAAAGTAGGTTGTTTACTTAATCCCAAAAATGATGGTTTACTTATGAAGAATGAGATTGCATAAAGCAGTTATACACTGGCTTTAGATTGGATAACAAATGCATATGCTATTTAAGGCAGGCCGGCTCAAATTTAAACAAGGTATAGATAACTCATTGGTACTAGGGTGCACCAGTTCCTAAATAAATACCCCCAAATTACCAAGCAGAGGATCCTGGCCAGATGTAAAATAATATAACTAATGTACTTTGTAAGTACAGTATACACAATGAAAAAAACATGGAATTTTAATTATCTCTGGCTGCCTAAAAAATGGAGATCAGTCGAACACAAGGTGAATGGGAGATTTCACTAGCCACGGTTGAAATTCAAAAAAACTTTATTGCCAAACTTTCATTAAAAAACTTCATCAGAGGTGGAGTTTAGCCATTACTCAACTCCACCTCTGATGAAGTGCCAGAATGAGGCATGAAACATGTCAGGTGACTAGACACATCATGGTTTAGGAAAAGTCTCATGATGGATACCTGTCTATGTTTTTAATGAAAGCTTGGCAATAAAGTTTTTTTTTTTAAATTTCACCTGTAGCTAGTGAAATCTCCCGTTCACCTTCTGTTCGACTGATCTCCATTGCATTGGACTGGAGCAGAGTCCAGTCAACGGGAAACTTCCACATGGATAATCCTCACAACCATCTGACATGTAAGTGCCTTGAAGTAAACTGCCTAAAAAAAATTACCACAGTGTGTCTGAAATAGTTGCATGAAATTGATCCACTTAAACGATCATCTGCAGTATGAATGGAAAGGCTTTATGCAAAAAGGCTGCAGCTTTCCAATCTTCCAGATTTGCTCATGGGATGGATACCGAGGTGAAACACGTACAGAAATATCTTTATTCGGCTGTGTTGTGCATACATTTAGTACAGGGAAACAGCCATAGAAACCTGATGCTGCTCAGACGTGTTACTTACTGGTTGTGGGGAGATGCAGCCCAAATATGCTAATAGAATTAAATTGACCAGAACAATTTCAGTTCAAAGCAGAAAAAGCTGAGTTGATAATAATCCCCCTGGGTACTGGCATCTTGAACAACACAGATTTTATTACATCTGCTTAATTCTTGCAGTTCCAACTAAGGGTCACGCATTAAAAATGAATTGCAGAGAACATGGGCAGTTGGTACAGTACATGTGGCTGGTGGTTGGATCCTGGAACACAATTCTATTTTGCAGTTGGATTTCTCTCCCACAAGTAATCAGTGGCTTTGTGTTAATGGCCTTTATTCAACAAGACGCAATCAATGTTAGCAACAATAGCTAGCAAGAACTTAGCGGACCTAGTGCAGTCCCTGGAGTGTGTAACCCTTGAAAGCGGCACACTGTGGCTATTCCCACTAACAGATGCTGTTAATGTCCCTGCAGTTACTGTCAGCTTCGCTCGCTTCCATAACCACAATCCGCAGACACACACACATACACACCTACGGAAATAAAGAGGTTTATTTCTAGCAAAAAAAAAAGCTGCTTGCGATCTGATATTCAGTTTTGCCCATCTCTCCGGGTTCTGCTTGTTTTGTGTTTTCCAAGCAGCTATAGGGATTGTACTGAATCTTCACAGCAAACAGCAGTGGGTGGACAGCTGATAAGGATTACAGCCAAGGCTGAAGCAGAAGGTCAAATCACCCTCTTCTGTCTCCAGTATTCGCAGAGATTAATTGTTATGCTTGCAATTGGTTCAGTCAAGTAACTGTCTTTTATTTCACAGGGGAAGCGGCTGCAAGCAAAGCACATCTGAGCAGCTTGCTGGTTCTTTGCCACCAAACCCCTCATCTCTATTACCTGAACTGACATTTTCCCAAGGCAAAGGGACTGCAAAGGGCGGAAAATTCAGTACTTAACAAACCTAGCCGGGATTATGCAGGGGGTGGCATCCAGAGTAACAGAGAGAAAATGACTGCAGTTACCATTTGCAGTTATCATTTCCCCAGTGGAAATATAATGTGCCTTATGTTTAAAATCTTCCTTTGTCATACTAATGAGCTAAAGGGATGGGGAATGCAGGTATAACGAGTATAAGCATGAAACGATTCAAAGTGCCCACAAGCTATGTAAAATCTATGCACAGCATATCTGCTACTGTATAACTCAAATTATAATAAAGGCAGTTTATTTTCCAATACAATAAAGGTCTACTCAAAAAAAGGAAATTAAAAGTACTCATGCTTCCCAAGTGGCCAAGATACAGAGGGACAGTATCATTTTGGCACCAAGTGAATTCCCAGTTAAAAATGAATGGCTCTTTGTTATGACTTCTAAACAATACAAATGTGATCATTTACTATGGCACACTCTCTTCTGCCCATTGGAAGGAAAACACATGGTTACTTCACACATACAAAAAAATGCTGAATGTTTAGTCACTCAAGTACGTGATTTGGGAATTTGCGTATTTAAAGGAAAACTATACCCCCAAAATGAATACTTAAGCAACAGATAGTCTATATCAAATTGAATGACATATTAAAGAATCTTACCAAACTGGAATATATATTTACATAAATATTGCCCTTTTACATCTTTTGCCTTGAACCACCATTTTGTGACTCTATCTGTGCTGCGTCAGAGATCACCTGACCAGAAATACTACAACACTAACTGTAACAGGAAGAAGTGAGGAAGCAAAAGGCAGAACTCTGTCTGTTAATTGGCTCATGTGACCTTACATGTGGTTTGTATGTTTGCACAGTGAATCTTATGATCTCAGGGGGCGGCCCTTATTTTTTAAAATGGCAATTTTCTATTTATGATTACCCAATGGCACATACTACTAAAAAAGTATATTATTATGATAATGGTTCATTTACATGAAGCAGGGTTTTACACATGAGCTGTTTTACTCAGTATCTTTTAATAGAGACCTACATTGTTTGGGAGGTATAGTTTTCCTTTAAATATAATTTTCTAAACGTGTATGAGTCAGGTGTGGCTGTGTTGTTGTGTGATTGTGTTTGTTCCCTGTTACCGTGGTTTTTAATAAATTGCCCTTCAAATTGTATTTAACCTGTCCCTCTGTTATCTTGTTATTCAATAGCTGCCCAGTAGCGTAACCTCACTTTTTTGGCTCCCACAGAAAAACTTTTTCAGGGCCCTGAAAAACTTAGAAGATAAATTTGTTAAAGATAATTACCAGTCAAGGTCCCATTGGCCCCTCTATATTTCTAGGTTCCCCAGTTGTCACATTTGAAACTCATTATCCAGAAAGCAGAATTACAGAAAGGCTATCTCCCATAGACTACATTTTATACAAATAATCCTTGTACTTTATCCCAATTAAGATATAATTAATCCTTGTTGGATGCAAAACCAGCCTGTTACATTTATTTATCTAGTGGACTTAAGGTATGAAGATCCAAATTATGGAAAGATCCATTATCCGGAAAGCCCAGGTCCAGAACATTCTAGATAACAGGTCCATTTTTCACATGAGTGGTATCCCTGCAGTGAGCAGCAATCATTTGTTTTTTTTTGGTGTGCTACCACCAATAATGTGGACATGGTCTTGAAATAAAATCATCTACTTGCAAATTTAAAAATATATTAAAGGGATACTGTCATGGGAAACAGATTTTTTTATATTCAATTTTGAAATATGACATGGGGCTAGACATATTGTCAATTTCTCAGCTGCCCCAGCAACCAAACAAAAGAACAATGGGAAGGTAACCAGATAACAGCTCCCTAACACAAGATAACAGCTGCCTGGTAGATCTAAGAACAACACTCAATAGTAAAAACCCATGTCCCACTGAGACACATTCAGTTACATTGAGAAGGAAAAACAGCAGCCTGCCAGAAAGCATTTCTCTCCTAAAGTGCAGGCACAAGTCACATGACATGGGGCAGCTGGGAAATTGACAAAATGTCTAGCCCCATGTCAGATTTCAAAATTGAATATAAAAAAAGCTGTTTGCTCTTTTGAGAAATGGATTTCAGTGCAGAAATCTACTGGAGTAGCACTATTAACTGATGTGTTTTGAAAATGTTTTCCCATGACAGGATCCCTTTAACTCCATCAGCTTTTTACTATTATTCACTGCATTATTATTAGGGTCAGACTGAGAAAAATTCTTCTGCGCCATTCACGGCACTCCCCCCATCCCTCGAGTATGTACAATCGCTCCGGCATTGAAAAGGTAGTCAGTTAGGTACTTGAAGTGCAGGAGATGGGGGGTGTTGGTGGTGCTTTTTGGGGGGTTGGTGGGACTCGCTGCTGGAGTGGGGGTCCCCATGTGTCAGCCCTGGTGTGCGTCACACACCCCAATCCAACACAGCTTATGGTGAGATGTTTACTTAACATCAAAGTGTATATTGAAAAAATCCTCAACTATTGAATGTTAAAACAAACAAAATTATGTATTGATGATACTGGAGTGTGGCTTTTATGCATAAAACAACATGCTCTGTGTTAATTGTCCTTATTTTTAAATCCCAATACTGTATAAGAGCTTTCCACAATCCGGCAGCAAATATGGGGAATATAGGTACATGCTGCTCTACCGGACTAATCACTCTGCAAAAGTGATTGTATAGTAAATCATAATCTAATGGCAGCTGGCAGTGAGGTTGTGTCTAAAAAGATATATAGTCCTACTTACAGTAGAGCTTTTGAGTGTGTTGGCCAGTTTATTAACTTGATTCATGAATACAACAAGCTGTGCCTTAAAACAATGGTGACAGTGTATGGCTATAGCCATGGATCTGCTGCAAGTCTGACCTTCACCCTATAGTGAGATTTTACAGACCATGCATTACAACTTGGGTTACGACCTTGCACACTTTAAGCTAATTGGCTTTTTCAGTGATGAGGATTGGACAGCGTTCGATCAATATTGAGTAGTGAAAAGATCCATAATTACAGTATATGGGCCCTATCAAACAATGTCTGGCAAGAATGTTATAATTTCTCAATTTATTGGAGAAATGTAAAAGGTTTCTAGTTTTATCATCATCCCATGAGTATATTGTCATAAAGAATGGCTTAAGGGAAATTAGAAATATTTTGCAGAATATGTAGAGATGAAGCATCATTTAGAAGTATTGTATAGGTCTCTTGTAAATACAGGCCAGTGGTTATCAAAGTATCATCAGGGCAAATTCACTAAAGGGCGAATTTTCACCTGAGAAGGCTTCGCTACACTTCATGCCACTTCTCCAGCCGTTAATTCGGTACCACTACGATAAATCACTAAAATGCGAAGTTGAATCTGGGCAGCCGAACACTGGTGAAGTTTCGCTAAAGTAAATTTGTCAGCGCAAGCATTTCATAGCGAACTTTCACTTTAGTGAATTTGCGAAGTAGCAAAAATTTGCCTGGGGAAAGGGTGCAAACATTGTTAGCAATGTACTCTTTCACTAGTGAATTGTCCTCTATGCCTGTTAGTAAATTGGCGATCTTCCTGCAGATTGGATTTCTGGTGAATTTTCGCTATCAATGGCCACTTCGCCCTTTAGTAAATCTACCCCTGTGTGTGTCTCATCTCCAGGAGTAGAGGATGTTTACCCAAGGTGCACACACTAAGGCATCAGGTTTTCAAGTCTATCCTTACAGTACAAGTAACTCCCTGCACAGCCAAACTGCAGCACGGGGGTGGAGTTGTCAGTAGCTCCAGTGATCCAATCAGAGCCCAGACACGCAAGTTATGTTCTTACTGTATATCTGGTATAGGTCAATCTAAAAAAAAAAAAAACAACTGGACTTGCTGATTAATCAATGAAGACGTTTCACTACTCATCTGAGCAGCTTCTTCAGTTCAACTGACTGGTGTGGGAAGTTCTCGGCATATAAACTCTTCCACTAATCCATTTACAATGGCACATTGTAACTGTTCAAAGAGGTGACATCTGAAGAAACTCACAGAGGTGTTGATTCTGTGTAGTTGTGATAGGATTATCCAATGTGTCATGCAATTACCCCTTTGAATTGCCCCGTAAAACCCTAAAGAGAGTGATATTCTGAGACAATTTGCAATTTGCTTCCATTTTTTATTTAAGGTTTTTGGGTTATTTAGTTTTTTATACAGCAGCTCTTCAATTTGCATTTTAACCAATCTGGTAACTAGGGTAAAAATGACCCTAGCAACCATGCATTGATTTGAACAAGAGACTGGAATATGAACAGGAGAAGTCTGAATAGAAGGATCAGTAATAAAAAGTAACAATAACAATACATTTGTAGCCTTACAGAGCATTTGTTTTTTTAGAAGGGAGTCAGCGATGCCCATTTGAATGCTGCAAAGAGCCATAAGAAAAAGGCAAATAACTATAAAACTATAAAAAATAAATAATGAAAACCAATTGAACCAATTGAAAAGTTCCTTAGAATTGGCCGTTCTAGAACATAATAAAAGTGACCTTAAAGGTGAACCACCCCTTTATGGAGATGTGGTATGTATTGTAAGGAGTAGATCATATAATGGGAAACCTTCATAAAATAAAATAGAGTTGTTATTTTGCCCTAATGCCCTGTACATGTGTCCACTGTATATTTGAGTTGCCATATGTTAGGAAATGTAGGGGGGAAGGAGGGTACCCCCAAAAACATTTACGATCTTTTTCAGCCTATCACCCTTAAAAAAGGAAAAGACACCAGCGTTTTTTGGGACTTTTCAACATTTTTTGAATCAATCACTATCTACTCTATTGCACTTCGCCTGGTCTGAGGTGGCGAAGGCAAGTCTGGTGCAAGAGGTAACGTTCTGTAAAATGCACAAGTTAGTGGATTAGCGTAGTTACGTCCCTTCACCATAGCGCAACTTCGTCTGGCGTAAGGGTGCAAAGTAGCGCTAGAGTAGGTCCACTTCACTAGCAAATTTACGCAAGTAACAAAATGACGTCACGTTGTTGAATTTGTGCTAGCATTAGGCGCATTCGCGCTTTAGTGAATTTGCCCCTATGGGAGATGGCCTTTCCATAATTCAGAGCTTTCTGGATAACAGATTTCTGGATAACGGATCCCATACCTGTATTAAAATGTATTGATCAATTCAGTTGAAAATAACATTGCTGCTTTATCTAAAGGTCTCCTGTTGTCCCTACTTTGCGCTTCTACAGGATTCTGTATATCAGTAAATCTGTTATACTCAGGGACTTGGAGGTTTTCCAGATGACAAACCTTTCCGTAATGTGCAGCACCATAAATTAAAGGTACTATAAGAGAACTTAGAAAACTTAGAAACGTGGAATTATTTTTCATTCAAAAATATTTTTTTTTATTAAATAAAACCAATGCTTTAATAAGATTTGATAATCATTACTGCAATGAATGTCTACCCAAGCAGAACATTCTAGTCAAAATGACAAGGATATGACCTACATAAACATTATTTAAAGAGCAGTGAAGAACTGATAAAACCTGCAGAATAAAAAATCTACCCATGTTTCCAGCAAAGACCATCACTATAACCATATTCTGCCCCAGTACTGATACATATGGGAAGCAATTATTTCAAAGAGGCAATGACAACTGGTAAATAAAGCTTTCTTGATTTTTATCCACAGGAGTTTTTTTAACTTATCCCTGGATATAGAAAGAAAAGTCAGGCTCATTTATGAAACAAGTGCAATGTGCAAAGTACAGAGTTTAGACAAAAATTGCCAAGTTTTTTACCCACAATGTTTTGTTGTGGGTAAAATAAAATGTTTTTTTTTCTCAGAATTCCAGTATCAGTGGGTATCACAAAATATGACAAATTCATTTGTATATCAGCCTTCACATTTTTGAAGAATAAACCTGTGGCAAATTGACATTTGTGGGTTACTTTACTGTTTGGTTATGCCAAACAAATCACCCACCTAATTATGCTGCATTTTTGCACTGGTTTATTTTTATGTTGTTGGTTTTTTTTTTGCTTGCATCTCAGTTCTGTCTCTTCCTAATGTGAAATGAGTTACTTAAAGGAGAACTAAAGCATAATTAAAGAAGCAAACTAGAAATGTTTTGGGCTTCTGTACAAGCCCAAGGAAACCAAAGCTCTTTAGCAGGGCCCCCAAATATGCACCAGTGTCTCCCCATCTTCTTTTCTGCTGATTCTGCACTGTGCTGTTGTCACTTACTAAGGGGACAAATTCATAATATACTGTAGATACAGAATAGAAATGTCACAATATACGGCTGATTAGTATTACTACATGTAATTTCAGAAAACAGTGTGATTAGCATCAGAATTTAATAATCAGCCCTGTAGCATCAGTTTGTATTACAGGCCAACCTCATTTTCTGCTTGATAATTTGCAACAACCCCTAAGCTTAGCTACACAACAGCTGCTCAGAGCCCACTGAGCATGTGAGTGTCACAATCGCAGACACTTTCCAAGATGGTGACCCCCTGTGACAAGTTTGAAGTCCTGGATCATTGCTTCCAGGCCCGGACTGACAATCTGTCAGTTCGGGCAAATACCCAAGGGGCCGCTGTATATTTTGTATAAGTGGGCCGCTCGTCCTTTCAATGAATCTGGAGGGCTCTAGGACCGCTTCTCGATCCAATCTCCCACTGTGGCTCCGCCCCTACCTCCTGTCTGTTCTTGAGCTGCCGCGTGTGGCACAGCAGCATGCTCAGCATATATGCAGTGGTTTAACTAATGGGGGGGAAGACAGAGCACTCCCCGGACTCGCTGCTGGGAATGGTAATACTGCAGATCAGGCCCCTCCCGGCCCGTGTAATTACCGCCTACAACTCGCAGCTTCCTGCTCCTGGATCCTCGGGCACCTGTTTCCATGGCAACGCTGGACACTATCTGGGAGCCGGAGCAGTGTAAACAGTCCTCCCCGCAGCTGCGCCTCATGGTTCCGCCTTCCCATAAATTCCCGACTCCTGTCAGAGGAGAGGATGCGGGAGAGCACTGCAGCCCTTGTGTGTGTGTTTGTGAGACAGAGCGTGCTGCGAGCTCTAGTTCAACTCTCTGTTCCACTCTCAGTGCAGATCCTGGGAGACAAGGTGAAGGGAGTTGTAGTTTAACATGGCTTGTCTGCAGCAAGAGGAGCTCAGGACAGGGAGAGATCTCTCATCCCTCAACTGCAGGCAAATGGAACATTAAAGGGAAATACACCTTTGCAATTGGTCATTAATTGGGACATTGGCAGCACAGGGGCCTCAGAAGCAGAGCCTCATGATGAGCTGATGTAGTTGTAACCATAGCAACCAACAGGTGGGCACTGATATTCATGTCATCATTTGCTGCTGCCTGAATCTGCAGGGAAAGAAGTGTGAGCTCAGAGGGTTACTGGACAGTTGGAATATTTGCCCTTGGGGAAAGATGATGGGGCAGTTTATGTGCAGCCTTTGCACAGGCACAGACAAAAGTGGATCATGGACAGAATTTTGGGTGGAGGAGGCTGGGTGCCCACTTACTGTAGATGGTGACAGGGGGGTCAGCTTGGATTCCCAGCAACAGTGGAGGTGGTTGGGTGCCCCTGTGAGAGTTTTCACAAGACAGTGGGTGGGCTGAATGCAAAGGGGAGGGTGCAGGGAGTTGCTTTACTGTAATATAGGGATATCAGAAGTCAGAGGGGTTCTGTGAACATATAAAGGCACAAGGCTGCAAAATCTTTAACATATTTTACATGAATTACACTCAAGAGAGAAAGGCAGCTTTTTATGTACATAACTTTTTGCAGTTTTACCCCAAAATATGAGTGGATGTGTACAAGACCATTGCGTGTTTACATTTGGGCTGCTTTGATTTTTTTTTTGCCCAGGCAGCTTTTTACCCCCAGTCCGGCCCTGATTGCTTCTGTCGAGAAGCTGAAATTTTAACCTGGTGCAATAAGTTCAGTATATAAAATATGGCATTTTTAGCCACATTCATTTTTAGGGTTTAGTTCTCCTTTAAGTAAAAAAACACACAGTAACCAGAAAGCTGGGCCATTCTAAAACTAGTGTAGCGCTGTAGTAAATTGAGTACCCTGTTTTCTATCTATGAGCCCCACTCCCAATACTGTGCTCCGTATGAGACCTTAAATCTTAGGGAGTGAGCCGTCAAAAACAGTGTGGAGGCAGGGTGTAACAACTGTAACTTGATGCAGGGTGTAATAAGTGGGCACCAGTGGTTCTTATAACTTAACCATGAACATATTTATTGAACAATACAATCCTCCATGAAGTGTACAATAGAACAATCAGGATCATACATCAACAGTGGATAGGCATATACAGGGCCGCCATTAGAAATCACGGGGCCCCGTACAACAAAATTTTTGGGGCCCCCTGGGCCCCGCCCACACTGACGACCAAGCTCCACCCCATTTCCCGCCCACTCCACATCGCAGTTAAAAGACCACACAGACATCAGCGCTAAAAAAGTAACCCCCCCCACACAAGTTGTAAAAAGCTATTGATGGTCAGGGCCCCCTTATAAAAAATTGGGGCCCCAAAAAAAAAAAAATTAAAAATTTTTTTTTTTAAAAAAAACATTGGTGGCAGGGGCCCCCTTATAAGTTAAAAAAAACTTGGGGCCCCAACAAAAAAAATGTAAAAAAAACTAAAAAATAAACAAACATTGGCGGCAGGGGCCCCCTTATAAGTTAAAAACAAATTGTGGCCCCAAAAAAAAATTTGAAAGAAAAAAAAAATTTTTTTGAAAAAAAAAAAAAAACATTGGCGGCAGGGGCCCCTTACGAGTTAAAAAAAAAATTGGGGCCCCAAAAAAACATGTTTTAAAAAAAAAGATTGGTTGCAGGGGCCTATAGAATATTAAAATAATACATTGGTGGCCAGGAGATTAAAAAAAAAAAAAAAATACACAAACTGGTGTTCAGTAGAATTGAACTCACGGCTTCAGTACTTCAACTTCACCTCCTTTCGTGACTTTGGGTCTTTTCACTGCTTCAGGACTTCGGCTTCGGCTGTTTTCGTGACTTCGGGTCTTTGCGCTGCTTCAGGACTTCGGCTTCGGCTGTTTTAGTGACTTCAGGTCTTTTCGGCGCTTTGTGACTTCGGCTTTTTCCGTGACTTTGGGTCTTTTCGGCGCATCGGCTTCGGCTTTTCGGCACTTCCGCATTCGGCAGCACAGAGGCAAGACGTACGGCTCGGGCGCTCGTAAGGGGGGCCCGGATCTTCAAAAAATGCAGCGCTGCCGGGCCCCCCTTCATGCCCGGGCCCGGTACGCTTGTCCCCCCGGTCCCCCCCTGATGGCGGCCCTGGGCATATACTCACAGCACCTTTGGCCAGTGTTAGTCCCCACAGGGAAGAGAACATACGCAGCAGCAATAAAGGTACACTCAAGGGAATCACTACAGTCTAGTGCACTTAGTCCCTACTTCTGGGCAATTAGTACCCAGGATCTTAATCCCTCTAAAGGTGGCCATACACGGGCCGATAAAAGCTGCCGACAGACCGTGTCGGCAGCTTATTGGCCCGTGTATGGGGGCCCCCGACGGGCTTCCCCGATCGAGATCTGGCCGAAAGTCGGCCAGATCTCGATCGGATGGGGTTAAAAATCCCGTCGGATCGCGGCCGCATCTGTTCGTTGATGCGGTCCCGCGATCCGACCGCCCGTTTGTGAGAGCTAGGATCCGATCGTTGGGCCCTAGGGCCCACGATCGGATCTGCCCGATATTGCCCACCTTGAAGGTGGGCATATCGGAGGGAGATCCGCTCGTTTGGCGACATCGCCAAACGAGCGGATCTATCCGTGTATGGCCACCTTTACTCTCCTCGTCAGAGCCTTGAGCTGCTCAGCTAAAGAGCCTGTCTATCTGTCACTCCTAGAGTGACCTCTTATGGTGAGTAGCATATCCTTTCTAGACTTGACCTGTCTAGGTTCCACTCAAGCTCTGCACGCCTGCTCAGGCTAGAGCCAGCACAAGATGGAACCTGAGAGCTGGCTACAAAGGGTTTTATACTCTAACGCAGTGCCATCTACTGGTCACTATTGAGAATCTCAGGGGCATAGCATAAGCAGAGCATTGACACAAGTTCCCATTAGGACCCATTTAGATGTCTAGAACAATAAGGATTTGCCTGCCTGCTTAACTAGGGGTGGCTATTTTACACATCCCTACACTAGGATTTTTTCTTTTTTTATCACCAGTATTTCTGGTCATACCCTCTTCTGTTCATTGTCTAAACTTTTAATCAAGACACATCCCGGTTTCTTGTGTGTAAGTGGAAGTAATTTAAAAAGTTCACTGAATGAAAAAAATACCAATTGTAATTTGAATTAAAATACTGTCTTCATTATAATGAAAAAATAACTTTAAGGTAAACATTGACTTAAAACTAAAATTCTAAAACCAACCCAAATGCTGTGTGTGTCCAGCATTACACAAAGAAAAGTTAGCCTCAACACTAATGGTGGGGGGAGCCAAGTAATATGAGGTACAGTATAGGTATAGAAATGCATCCCTTATTGTCATAGACAAAGCATCTCTATAAATAATTGTGGATCTGTCCCTCCTTCACGCAAATTGATTCCTTTATATATGCAACTTGAGTCCTGTAAAAAATAAAATAAAATATGTGGTATCAAAATAAGGATGTGTATCATCTCTCAGAAAGGAATAATGACTGGAGATTTATGGTGGCAATGAACTGTGGTATTATGTCACAATGTGCATGGAAGCTCAATTCAATCTTCTGCAGCAGGAAAGTCATTTCTGTTGGATTGCTGCTGGAAGGGGGGCTGGCCCTTAGCAAGAATAAACACAAGCAAATGATAATGTAGTTCTCTGCTCCATGGCTTTCACAATATCTAAAACAATATACACAGATACGCTTGGAAACTTACTGTATTCTTAAGCCAAAATATTCCAATGCATCTGATCTTTGAAAAATAGTTAGAAAAAAGTAATAAAAATAATACAAACCTGCCAACATAAATTGCCTTGGCGGTATATGGTATGGCTCTGATCTCATATCCTATAAATGCAAACTCATATTGCCAGCAGGGATTCATATCAAGAAAATGACTTACTGGAGAGTGCAGAGGACTAAGCGCAATTGGAAATGTTTTTACCCACACTGCATCATTTTTTCCATAGTTCCGACATAACTGGGGTTGACAGTGGTAGATGTGCCTGGTAGATGTGCCTGATGTGGTTGCACTTGTTCTTTGAAGTTGGGCTAAAAATGTTGGTACCATTTCCAGAGTTTTGTGTGAGAGTAACGTTCCTTCAGTACAACTGGTCTGCTGTGATTGGTGCAGGCTGTTGTGGGAACCCTGGATCTACCCACCTGGTTAGAAGGCAGTGGCAGGTCAATAGGCATGAACAACTGCCCAAGATTCAGAACCAGAGGCTGAAGGAATACAGCAGCACCAAGTGCAAGGTTTGGTTGCTGCAACACTAGTAATCACTGCTGTTGATCATATTTTATACCTAATAACATTCCAACAAAATTAGCTGGTAGTGCAATACACTACACCACACCTGTGGCTAAAAGGGAAGTAAAGCAATTATAGAACATAGGTTCTCTGCACACGCCCTAGTGCATGAAAACATGTACAGGTGTAGGTTTGAGGTTCTTAGGAGTGAGAATGAAACTTAGTTATGAGGGGACTCCCTCAGTTGATTTTATTCAATAGTGTGTCTTCTTCCCTTAGAGGGCTCATGTAAAACGTCTCAATTCAATCACTATACCAGATTTGTTTCCTCCATAATTCAAATTCACCTACCTCCAAATTCACCTACCATTTTAGCCACAGTAGAAATTACTTATTAGTTGTCCCAATACCATAACTATCACTAAGGGGCACGTTTTCTAAAAAGGGCACGTTTCGCCAAAGGGACATCGCCTATTGACTAAAAGGCAATTTTTAACAATTCTCTAGTGCTCGAGAACTCCTGGCCTTTTTCTCTATTCTCTTGATTTTGCTTCCTTGGACATTTTTAATAAAAAATAATTTCACCCACATCACTAATGAATATATATATATGACCTTCTATACCAAATTAATTTAAATTGACGTAAGCGTAAGCAAGTGCAATGCAAGTTAACCCACACACTATGCATACAAAATAACATAAAGATATTTTATTTTACATATCCCCTTAGACCCTTAGCAGAAAGTGTTTGCAAATCAGTTCAAAAGTGTAACCTTCGCGAAAATCATTGTTTGTTATTGTCATGTTGAGTAAAGAAATGAAGAGAGAGCATTATAACCAGGAGACGAGTACCAATACATTAAAGCTGTAATCACTGTGTCTATCCCATTAACTAAAATAAAGGATTTACAACATATTGTATATGGACTAACCCCCTCTGCAAGCCCAGAGGTCAAAGTGCAGCCAATACCAACACTGAAATGCACATAACCCCCAGTCTGATAATTGATAGTATTTCTTAAGCATGTTTCTTTTCCCTTCCTTTTTACAGTTCAAATATAATGTTTTTGTTTGACCTGTCCCAATTTCTTAAGTTTGACCTGACAAATATTCTTCCTTATGTTGTACTAATTAGGGAGACTGAGGCATCACAACATGCTTGCATGCTCTGCTTGTAATCAGGTTCCTGACCACTTGAAAACTGAAGCAATTTGAAGATGAATTACTGTGAAAGCCTAGCCGATATATGGCATGTTCATGAAACAGCAAGAACATTAAACCCATTCGGCCCAATGCTGGGAGAGGCATCTTCCATCAATCAAGATCTTATTGAATAGCAACTCCCAGTATCCCAACAATAGCTTTTATACAGTTGTATGGTATATCATGGCCAATGGCCATGCTGTACAAAGCATGAAGCTAAAAAAATAAGTAGCAGACCTTTACATACCTTTCCAAATATTTTTGGAGGTATTTTTTAATCCTACAAGTATAGGGTCTGTTATCTGGAAACCTATTATACAGAAAGCTTTGAATTATGGATTGACTGTCTCCTGTTAGACTCAATTTATTCAAATAATTAAATTTTTTTGAATTATTTCCTTTTTCTCTGTAATGAGAAAACAATACCGTGTACTGGATTCGAACTAAGATATGATTAATTGTCGTGTCAAACCAATCCTATTGGGTTTAATAAATATTTAAATTATTTTTTGGTTGACTTAAGGTATGAAGATCCAAATCACAGAAAGATCTCCTATCCATAAAATCCCAGATCGCAAGAATTCTGGATAACAGGTCCCCATACCAGTACATTGTTTATGGCAGAGGCAACCTACCTCTAAAAATATTCAGTGTGTATGAAATGAGCAGCATTCGCTAAGAATATAGATAATTATTCATGCCTGCCCCTGCAATGGAACAGGCTCCTCTACAATTATGCTGGGAAGTTGAGTATCGGGTCCTCCAGCAAATGTCTAACCTAGGTCAGGGCTCTGGATAGAGTGAGAAATTAGGCTAAAATCTTACCAAGGGAGAGATGGCACACTTTTAAATGAGGAAGTCATTTTAACTTGACATGAGGGATCAATGAAAAATAATGAACAAAAGAAGTATTTTCTAGTTCAGTTTGGCTATTCAAATCACATAGAAAGCATTTTATATTAATCTAAAAGTCTTTTGTTAATATTCTGTTGCAAATAATGGTGTAATGTACACCATAGATCTGAAGTTATTGTATTTGTAATTACAATCTTGTGTTTTAATTTACTAGAAATATAATTTTATAGCGCTGCTTTGTTTTATTACTTTTTTTATTATATATTGCAGGTATGGGAGCTATTATTCTGAATACTTGGGGCCTGCAGTTTTCTGGGTAGGAGTATTTTTTCCATAATTTGGAGTTCCATGCTACTTCAACATATAAATAAAATAAATGTTATTTCATTTTTTTTCAATTAAAAACAGAATAGTTTTATAGTCATCAACTGGGATTCATTATGGCTTTGTTACCATCAAGTACAAGATGCCACTTCCTCATTATTACAGAGAAAAATCACATCCATAAATAATTAAGGAATGCTTGTTTAAATAGGACTCTATGGGAAATGGTAATGCTGTAATTTAGAGCTTTCTGAATAACAGGTTTTCAAATAACACCATAACTACAATATCTGTATAATGTAAGCTATACATTTATTAATATTTAGTTTATTTTGATTTCACTTGTATAATTATTTATAAAGCACCAACACATTTATACAGCACTTAAAGCAACAGTTCAGTATAAAAATAAAAACTAGGTAAATAAATAGACTGAGCAAAATAAAAAATGTTTTTTAATATAGTTAGTTACCCAGAAATGTACTATATAAAGGCTGGAGTGACTGGATATCTAACAGAATAGCCAAAACATTACGTCCTGCTTTTAAGCTCTCTTGGTTTCCACTGGTTACCAGGCAGTAACCTGTTGCTTTTGAATCTGAGCTGAATGCTGAGGATCAATTGCAAACTCACTGAACAGTTATGTCCCATGTGGCCCCCTGTAAAGTCGCTAACTAAAGCAGGAATTAGTGTTCTGGCTATTATGTTAGACATCTAGTCACTCCAGCCTTTATACATTACATTTTTGGCTAACTAACTATATTAAACATTTTTTATTTTGCACAGCCTGTCTATTTACCCAGTTTTTATTTTTACACTGAACTTTTCCTTTAACAGAGATTATACATTACTTACATCAGTCCCTGGCCCAAAGTAACTTACGTTCTAAAAGCCCTATCACATTCACAGACAGGCCAATTGTACGAATAGAATAGTGGTGCGGGGACGCCTACAGTGTCCTCTTCTCTCTTCGCGTGTTTAAATTGGACCTGTCGCCTACACATAAAAATCTGTATAATGAAAGTACTTTGCAAATAAAACATGGAACCTAAACAATTTGTTTCAGTAAAACATCTATACCTGTTATAAAGGTGTTTAAATATCTGCGCTGTCAATCAAGTATTACCTGCCCCACCTTTATGCCCGAGGCATAGAGATGGAAGAGTCAATTACTTTCACTTTCCATTCAGCAATCCCAATATGTCACTGCCCTCCTCACATTCCCCTTTCCCTCCTCATGCTCCAATTTGTCTAGTAACAGTGTCCACAAAATGCTGCACGCCTGTTCGCTGTGGTTGTGTAATTCCAGGACTGAAGGAAACTTAATTTAAATAATAAATATAGTGTAAACAAAGTTTATTTTGCTCAACTAACAAGATGTAAGAAAAATGTGGAATTATTTCCTAGGGTGACAGGTCCCCTTTAACCTGATCATGACATTGCTTGTCCCTGACCATGTCTAGTTTGCTGCCTGTCCTGAATCTTGCTTGTTTTTGGTTCCATTGAATGCCCAGAACACTCTCCCTAGTTCTCTCACTTTAAGACCTGGCGACATCCGAGTAGTGGAGGGCTCCTCCCGAAGCGAAAGGCAGTTGTTATAGGCGGAAGCGTGAGCTGAGGTTGGGACCTTGGGGTTTGTTCTGAGTTTGGGTTACCATTCATAATACCAATTTTATCAGGAAATGGTTAAAGGAAAACTATAACCACAAAATTAATACTTAAGCAACAAAAAGGGATCCCGTTCTCAGCCTCAAAACTATAGTCTGGTTAGTCTGACATCAGTGGTAGTAAAGCTTTTTGAAGGGGTAATAATACTATGGAGCATATTCACTAAAGGACGAAGTGGCTGTCAATAGCGTTACTTCGCCAGAAGTCTCATCCGCAGGGACATCACCAATT
This sequence comes from Xenopus petersii, assembly GCA_038501925.1. NCBI lineage: Eukaryota > Metazoa > Chordata > Amphibia > Anura > Pipidae > Xenopus > Xenopus petersii. The sequence continues at coordinate 52,164,734 of CM076673.1, read as the reverse complement.
CACTAACAGGTGGAGACCATCGCTAGCGTTTGTTCGCACCCTATCACCAGGTGACTTTATGTTCTGCCGAATGGTCGTTACTCCGCAAATTCACTAAGATTCTAATTTTACTGAATGTTCCCTCTTTTGCCAGAGTTTACTTCTCCACCTCAGACCAGGCGAACTGATAAAACAAAGCTACATCTTCCTCAATTTTATGTCAATGAAATCATATCCTTTATGCCAGAAATGCATTAAAGTAGTAAAAAAACTCTGGTGACTTTTTTATTATGGCTCATTGGACATGTTTGAAAAAGTGACCACTTCAAGCATTTGCACCAACATTACTATTAAAGACGTCCTTATGATGTTTAGGTACCCACCCTATTCAAATTAACCTAAGCGCAAGAGTATTTGCAAAAATTTGTTAAGCAGAAATGAACGACAGTGAAAATTTGCTATGAAATGTTTAGCAGCCGAAATAACACAACGAAAATTTGCAAAAACTAATTTGTGCCTGGCGAAGTGGCACAGAGTGTGGCGAATCGGTCGCTGGCCGAAAATTCGCCGTTTAATGAATTTGCTCCTATGAGTTTATGCCAGAATGGTTTTATGCGTTATGGATTTTGCCAGACTAATTTAATTTCTTTTAATGAGAAGGTGTACAGGGACCTCAACTCTGAGATGGCAGTGTATGTAATCTACTTACACCTTGCTAAAGCATTTGATACAGTGCCACACAGAAGGTTACTGGTTAAATTAAGGAACATAGCATTTGTACTTGGATAGAGAGCTGGCTAAAAGATAGATTACAAAGAGTGGTGTTAGTGGAGTACCACAGGGGGTCTTTACCTGGTCCTTTACTTTTCAACTTGTTTATTAATGACCTGGAGTTGGGCATTGAAAGTACTGTTTCTATTTTTGCTGATGATACAAAATTATTCAGAACTATAAGTTCCAAGCAAGATGCTGCCACTTTGCAGAGTGAATTAATTAAATTGGAAAGCTAGGCAACAAACTGGAAAATGAGGTTCATTGTTGATAAATGAAAGGTTATGCACTTTTGCAAGAATAATATAAATGCAAGTTATACACTAAATGGCAGTGTGCTGAGAGTTTTCTTAAATGAGAAAGATCTTGGGTTTTTTGTAGATAACAAATTGTCTAATTCTGGGCAGTGTCATTCTGTGGCAACTAAAGCAAATAAAGTTCTGTCTTGCATAAAAAAGGCATTAACTTAAGAGATGAAAACATAATCATGCCTCTTTATAGGTCCCTGGTGAGGCCTCATCTGGAGTATGCAGTGCAGTTTTGGACTCCAGTCCTTAAGAGGGATATAAATGAGCTTGAGGGAGTGCAGAGATGTTCAACTAAATTGGTTTGAGGGATGGAAGACTTAAATTATGAGGATAGACTTGCGAGGGACATGATTACACTTAAGAGGACATTATAGACAAATAGCAGGGGACCTTTTTACCCATAAAGCGGATTGCCGCACCAGAGGCCACCCCTTCAGACTAGTGGAAAACAACTTTCCTTTGAAGGAACGTAGGTGGCTCTTCACAGTGAGGACAGTGAGGTTGTGGAATGCACTGCCGGGTAAAGTGATGGCTGATTCTGTAAATGCCTTTAAGAGTGGCTTGGATGATATCTTGGACAAGCATAATATTCAAGGCTATTGTAATACTAAAATCTACAATTAGTATAGATATTGGTATGTATAGTTTATGTGAGTATCAGTGTGTGTAAGTATAGATGCTGAGTTTCATTTGGAGAGTTTGAACTTGATGGATTTTGGTCTATTTTCAGCTTGATTTAACTATTTAACTATGCCCAGAAGCAGTAATCCACAGCAACCAATAAGATGTTTACTTTTATATAGGTGATTAGTAAATGCTACCTGCTGATTGGTTGCTATGGTTTACTTCTCCTGGACACACTTAGTGCGTTGTATTGAATTTTGTCTGTTAATTTGCTTATGTGACTCAAAATGCAGGGTTTGTTTTGTTTTTGTTTCTGTGCACTGTGATTCATAGTCTCCCAGGGGTTGGATCTTAGTTCTTAAAATGGCAATTTTCTATTTAGGATTACCCAATGGAACATACTACTAAAACATATATTTTATGAAAATGGTTTATTTACGTGAAGCAGGGTTTTACATATGAGCTGGCATATGCAATATATTTTAAAGAGACCTACATTGTTCAGGAATAAAGTTTTCCTTTAATCAGTATGTTGGAGTATTGGAGGAAACCAGAGTACCTAGAGGATACCCATGCAGACACAGGGAGAACAGCCAAACTCCTTACAGATAGTGCTCAGACTGGAATCAAACTCGGGACCGCAGCACTGCAACACATAATCCATAATTTATAGTAATAATGTATCCCTTATTTAAGAAAATGAAATGGGTCATTTATGAAAGGCAGGGTGAAAAGTGTATAAAAGACAGACGCAATCCACCATGTTTTTTCATTTTGCACCCTGCCTTCCACCCTATATGAATTGCTGCAGGGCTAGAACTAAGAAATGCAGCCTCCTCCATGAATACAGTGCTGTCTGTGTTCAAAATCAGTGTATTAGTGAGTGCCATGCGTGTTGAGGTATGTAGGCATACCTACATCTACCTCCCACAACCCTTGCCATAAACCAAATTGTCTCCTAACATGCAGGTCATTTGCAAGATAAGGAGTGTCTGTGGATGCAATGGGGCCCTGTACTTATGCCTGCCCTTTGTCCCTAAGGACTGGGCTGACCTGCTAATACTCTGCTCTGCACCTCTCACTATATTTTATTTAGGGCACTGCTTTACAAGTAATTATTGGCATAAGATGCCTATGATATTCACGTAGTTTTGTCATCCAGAATCTTCAGATAATTAATATCTGGGAAGGAAGACATATTGCATTGCTAAACAATTGAAAGCCAGGTAGAAAGGGAACTGTTTATGTTTTCTCTTCTTTGTCAAGTCTGAATCTGTAAAACTGCCGGCTAAACAGATGTTTGGAAAATTTGGTATAACAAAGAAAGAAAAAGCGTGCAGGCTTCTACAGAATATGCCCCACCTGCTATTTATTTGTATGAAAGTATGTCTGTATACTGTGTTTACATGGGGCTGAGACAAGCAAGACAAGGCAATAGACTGTAATACATTTTAAACTGTTGATTCTCAAATTTTGAGTCCAGCCTCATCTGTCAGGTGTGATAGCAAAATGAATGAGGTGCGAGTAGAATCCGAGAGCCCATGAAGTACGTTAGATTTTGCCACTTTTTACAAAAGAGTCTATCAAACAACCAATGGCACATACTACTAGAAAAGTATATTATTATGAAAATGGTTTATTTACATGAAGCAGGATTTTACATATGAGCTGTTTTATGCAATATCTTTTTATAGAGACCTACATTGTTTGGGGGGTTTTCCTTTAACAGCCGCCTTTCACCTCAGGAGGAGCTCTCATCTAATTGGATGCCACCAGGTCTTATAAAAGAGAGGAGCCAAGCGAAGGTTCTGGACGAGCAGAGGGGCACAATCGTTATGCAAATTCTTTTGGGCAAAAGGTCACAGTTCAAGGGTTAGACGAAAACGTAGTCAAACAGGCCAAGAGGGTGTTGGCAGAATTCAAGTGGAGCAGACAGGCATGGGTCAAAACCGGAAGATCAATCAGAGTTGTCAAACAGGCAACGGAGTGTAGAATAGTTGAATAACAGGCCAAGGTCAGGATCACAGAAGTCAGGAAAAAGTCAGGCAGGCAGGGGTCAAAACAGGAATCAGAGGACAGACTATAACAAGAATAGCACCCAGGAACTCACAAATGGAAACAAACAACGGGCAGTGAGAAAATCTACAAGGTCCCTTTAAACACCTTTAAATCTCGCGCCATTGCGTAATGACGTCATTACGCCAGCGTAGTTTGCACATAAACCCAGGAGATGCACGCCGCGTGAGCCATAGAGAACTCGGCACTCGGGTGTCCCCGCCGGCCCACTAGTCCTCCATAATGAGTCCTGACAATGGAAAGTGCATGTAAGAAAACACCTATATTCTACCCCTTCCAGCAGTGTGGAATTTCCGTCAATACCAGAGCCACAAAGAAATTACACTAGGTGCAAAGAAGAGCATCAGAGTACACTGTGTCCAAAAACATTGTACATTTCCTCCATTTATAATTGAGCCTTAAATTAACTTAGATTGTTAAAGAGTAATCTGCTTGGCTTCTTCATTTTAATTTTTAAGACTCTCCAGCAAGCAATATTTTATGTTGAAAAAAAGATTAAAGATAGCAATATGTGTGTGAGGGAATCTTTTGTCAGGTCCTAATGACTTTTGGACTTTTTTATTGAAGGAAAGACGCTGCACTATAACACGATACCTCTGCTCTGAATATAGCAAATCATACAATCAGGACCTTTCACCTCTTCTTCGTAAAATGTAAAAATAAAGCTCGGAATGTAATGCAATTGTAAAGCCTGCACATTATTCATATGATACTCTAGGAATAGAAATCAGACAATCTGGTCCCTGAGGATAGCATTCCAAATGACTATCTGAAAGCAAAAGCGCTTCCATTAGAACCTGACTACATAAATAAATAGTTACACTGACAGACCTAGATGTCCTCTAAATAAATCATGCAAAGTATGTTTCCAGAATGTCTTCCTTACTACTTTTTTTTTCTGTTTCTTAATATTTACTGTCATTAGTTTCATACAAAAATGGACGACATCTTTCGGAAACATCTTTTTGGAATACAAATACACCAAAAGCCTGTCCCTTTTACAGACAGCATTTACCCATGACAATTATTCTGGGTATTTGGATGTGATTACCAAAGTGAATATTGTAACAATATGGAAGTTAAGTGACCCTGTTGGAAATTAAGGGATGAAGATTGATTTTAGGTTTCGGAGGAGGGGTTAAGGGTTGATTTTAAGTTTGGGGGATTTTGCATTGTGCATTTACTTCTCCTCTCATCACTTCTGCCCATTCTCGTCTACAAGACTTCTCTCGGGCTTCTGCTTTTCTCTGGAACTCTCTGCCACAAGCTGTCAGACTTTCTCCTTCTTTGCAAACTTTCAGGCGCTCCTTAAAGACCCATCTGTTTAAAGAGGCCTATTCGATGTACCTTAATTAATCATTGCTGTATCAAAAATGACAAAGTGTTTATATAATCCTAATGTCTCAATTGTACCCTAACCTTTTAGTTTGTAAACTCTAATCTCTAGGCCCTTCTAACCCTATGGTACTCTGTAATCCTTGTTTGTTATCCACCATTTATTCCCTGTTTGCTATAACTGCAGTAAAGCACTGCGTATCTTGACAGCACTATATAAATAAATGATGATGATGATGATTTATCATGTAAACACTAAAGTAGCCTCTGTAGAACAGAAATAGTTTTTTCCCATCAGATGGGACCTTGTATTAGCTAGGAGAATCTAGCCCACTGCCATGAGAGTAGGGAGACATGGGGGCCTTTTCATTTAAATAGTGGATTCTAAACACCTATGTACTGGATTGGCTTTTAATCTCTCTTTTGACACCAGATATGTAAATTTACATAATTTTGAAAATGACAACTGAACTACCTTGACTTTTTTCCATTTTCAAACTCAGAATAAAGATTCACTAAAAAAAAGCCAAAAATTCCCTTTGGCCTCAAAAGAATTTTTTAAATTGAACACAAGAGAGTGCTGGTCCTTACCAACCACACAAATTCTTAACTGACCGTGCACCTCAACAGATTATTTGGAGCCGAGTGCAGACACATTGACTCCATTCACACATATAATTTTGACTATGTAAAGATTACATTGATTGTTTTATGTTACATATTAATGCATTGTTTTGAGTTAAAGAATGTTAAATGGAAGATCATTGCTAACTGTAAATAGAATATTGACAAAAAATGTTTACATTCCTTTCTTATTTACCCACTTTTTATTCTACTTGCTTCTTCTCCTTTATTATCCTGAGTAATGTGCTCATTTTCTAGTTATATGCTGCTTCTTCACATTCCCTGCAGTTTCATTTTGCTGGCTCGTTTCTTGGCTATTTTTCTTCTGGATTTCTACTTCTCCTTCATTTACCTGACCTTTCATTACACTGGCCTTTTTTTCATCAGCTTTCCTTCTCCAATCTTCAGTTTCACTGTGTTCATTTACCTGCTCTTTTATTTCTCCATACTGTAATTACTGTTCTGCTCATTTCTGTCTGACTTTTCACCTCAATTTCATTTCATTGATGAAGCTTTTGTTTTTTTTTCCCTTGACAAATGTTAATATCTGTTACAGGGTTCTTTCTAAACCAGCAGAACGAGATAGCACAATTTAAATAATGTGAGTATAAATGTGGGTAGAATATTTGCTCTTTCTGTTTTACAGATCACTGAGACACATTACTATGCTCCTCTGGAGCTTAAGAAGGCATTTCATTTGATTCAACTAAAGTCCCAGAACAAGAGCCTCCTTAAAGTGAAATGGAAAGTCTACCATGTAAACAAACATTTTCCTGGAAACAGGATTTTTTCATGTGCAATTTACTAGAGGGTTGGAATCTTTGCATCTATACATTTCTGGGGAATAATGTTGCATTATTAGTTAAAGGGGACCTGTCACTTGAACAAATAATCCCAAATCCTATTTTATAATGTAAATCAAGCAAAATTAAATACACTTTAAAATGATTTAAATCTTTTTTTTAGTTTTGGAATGCACATAACATCAAGCCACTTTGTGGATACTGTTATGGGTTACAGGTCCCCTTATTAACATAGTAAACTGCACCTGTTTTTTGTTCTTGTACTCCTTTAGAAAGCAAACCTAAAGATCAAATGGTGGAAAGTAATACAAGTTGCAAAGAGAAAAACTATTTGTACAAATAAGAATAGAAATTTGAATTTCGCAATGTAATATTTTTCCTTAAACAGTTATTGCATTGCGAATTTTAATCAAACACTTTTAAGAAGTGCTTGAAGGTGTCATAATCTTTTGGAGCAAACATAACTTTTTCATTAAGAAATTTTATTACATTCACTGTGCACTGGTGCAAAGTATGCAATTCGCAAACCTTCTACCACAATCAAAAGAGGTCGCTAAACAGTTTCCGGATGCAAAGGCATAACTTTTCCATCACAAATATTTTTTCCGTTATCAACTTTAATTACATTCCCCCAAAAATATGTAGTAAAGTAGGACAGTTCTGAAATATAACATTGCAAAGGTTAAAGGGCACCCAAAAATAAAATGTAATGTAATTAAAGAAAATGTAATTCTAAGCAGCTTTCCAATGTACATTGATTAATAACTTCAGTGGTTTTCAAAGTCACTTGTAAATGTAACTACCATTAAAAGCAATATTTTGAATATTTTGAAGCAATGTAGCAGAATACAGCCTTGCAGTGTTCTTCACAGTTGTATTATGCAGCTGGCCTCTACTACATTAGGGGTCATTTAAACCTGGAAGACAGGGTGCAAAATGCAAAAAAATGGCGCAAGCTGCCAAGTTTTTGCACTTTTTCTTCCACCATAGATTGCTGGCCTATGGCCAACTGGGTGAGTGCAGTTTTGTCTACATTCAGCTGCTCTGTATTCATGATGGGTGGGCAGGGGAGGCATGTAAGAAGGGGGTTGGCTAATACCCGCCAATGCAGCACCCTGTAGCTCACACTGGGTATTTTATTCTGCATGAGGAGCAGAGTGGAGCCAGACTCCTGATAGATGGGCTCTCTAAGGAGTTCTAAGGGGAGTGCTGTTGAGCTTAGAGCTCTTGCACTTCTGTCTCGGTCTTCATAAATAACCCCAACGGTAGAGAATAGTGCAGGACATCCAGATTTTTCAGTAGCAGTTATATTTACAAACAATTTTAAATAAAATAGAAGATGCTAATGAATGTATATTGTAAAGTTGCTTAGAATTTTTATTTAAATAAAGTTTTATGGTTGCATATGTTTATGTCCACTTAAAAAAATGCATACCAAATGTTTGTGTTTGCAGTGAACATGGAGGATAATGATGGGTTTTTTAGTGATGAGCGAAGTTTTTTTATCTAGGTTTCACCTCGAAAAAGACTCCAATGGATGAAAAACATTGCTGCGTGTCAAAAAGACTTCAATGTATTTTTCGCTGTTTCGCAGATTTTCAGTGAAGCAAAACAGGTCAGATTCACCCATCACTACTGCTTTGGTGGCAGAGAAAATATTCCCAAAACTGTTTCTCAGATTGCAAATTTAAATTATTGTCAGCGCTATTTTCACTCACAACAAGCTCGCACAGTGGCCGCACTCATGTAAACACTCATCTCGTTTGCGAAAAATTTGTGCACAATGCGAATTTTCAAAAAATTACAGGCACAGCAGTGCAATATTTTAGCATTCAGGAAAAAACATGGGCAATACAACAGTTTGCAAATAAATATGCACTGCGCAAACTTTATCAATGCCCCCCACTGAATAAGGGTGCTTTCATTGTGTATCACCAACATGAAACATAATTACCAGATTTTATAAGTAGTCAGGGCCACATGTCAGGGCCTTGAAATCTCTATGTTGCTTATCAATGGCTTAACTGTTGCCAGAGTGCGACGACCTGGCTCCAAGCTATTATTCAGAATACTCCAAAGATGCTTTACACCCTTATTAATGCAATACAGAATATGACTATATACTGTATTAAGGGGGTTATTTATTAAAGTCCAATTTTTTCTCACTGGCCTTTTAAAGGGGAAAACATATTTTTTTCATGATTTATTAAACCCCAAGGGTGTTAAAAGTCTGAATAAAAAAGTACTCCAACTCAGACCTGCTGAGTTCATGTAGAAGTTAATGGCAGTTAAAGATATACTGATATGCAATGGGTTTCCAAAAAAGTTGCCGTATTTGGATTTTTTTTTCACAATTTAGTTTTTTCCCGAACAAGAAATTTTCGGGAAAATGTATTGATAAATAAAGGGGAAAAAAATCAGTGCGGGTTTGGTTGGAGTCATTTTCAGAGAATTCCGAGAAATTTTTCGGATTTTGATAAATAACCCCCTTACTCTGCATTATTAACAGGGGCGGATTAAGCCTAGGCTAACCTAGGCTATAGCCTAGGGGCCCATTAGTGGTAGGGGCCCATCGGTTTTCTACTGAAATTTTTTTTCCCCAGGTCTGGTGTCCACCCCCCCCAGGCTTGCTGCCTGGGACTGGGAGACTAGGAGACAATTTTCGGCAGCAACTAGGCACTGAATGCAGGCAGGTCTCTGCGTATGTGTGCGTGTGCAAGTGCAACCAAACCTAAGCCTGCTGTTCGGGCTGACTATCTTCTTTGGAAGACGCTCACCAGTGAGGCCACTGGTGTGCCCTGAAGGCTTAAGAGAGTTGAGCATGGCGCGCTCTCACACACACGTGGTCAGACGCAGGCAGAGCAGACACGCAGGCAGAGCAGACACGCAGTCTGACTCTGTCTACCTTCTTCGTTGTGACTCGACTAAGTCGTACTTGTCACCACTGCCACCCACCCAAGCCCAAGTCCAAGAGTTGCCTAACAGGGTGCAGGGTGGTAGCAATAGCACCCCTGGTCCTGCTGCAGCAGTCAGTGCCAGTGGGAAGAGAATTTTGTTTTGTTTTTTAATTAAAATTTTCAGGTGAGGGGTCGGGTCTGCCAGCAGCAGGGAGGGGAGCGAGTTTTGTAGACACCAGACAGTGAAATAATTTCTGCAGTCTGCAAACAGTGAAATAATCTCTGCAGACAGTAAAATAATTTTTGTAGTTGCCAGACAGTGAAATAATTTCTGCAGACAGTAAAATCATTTTTGTAGCCTGCAGACAGTGAAATAATTTCTGCAGACAGTGAAATAATTTTTGTAGCCTGCAAATACGCTAGCGTCATGTGCCATTGCCTAAGCTTTAAACCACTAGCGTATTTACACGGCGGATGCTTTTTTTAAAAAAAAACATGGTGCGTACTGCGCCAAAATAAAGCCCTACATGTATTTGTCTTTTCTGTATTTCACTGAAAGAGATGAATAGTGTAATCATTAAAAATAGCTACCAATATTTACATGCTATGTACACCGGGGCTCACTAACAGGATTAAATATCCCTGTCATGAGATTCCTTAATCATTATTTCAGAAAGCATTAAGTGCTAAATTATTTCCTAAAATCAATAGCTACAATTTTTTATATTTAATCTCTCACCCTGACCTCAGTTAAAAGTGCGGCTGGATAATATATAAACAGCAGCATATATTTCAAACAGCAGTGTTGTCTTAATCAGAAGTCCCCTAGTTTTTCCTGCAACATGGGCATCCATGGGCATTTATGGGCAGGTGTAGCCAAGGTCTTAGTTTTTTTCTAAAATAAATTCTTTAATTTCATTATGGATCCTGTCCAAAGTTTGGTATGAGTGGATTGCAAACTCAGATGGTTTGAATGCTTCTGCTCTGGGCAACTATTAATTAATATTACGACTGTGCATCAGCGGAAGCTGAGGGAGTTCTAAAACTCTGGATAAAATTGAATTATCATCATATGGCAATATGGACTAATAGTCTTTTGTTCACACAACCAAATAAATGATTAAAGGAAAACTATACCCCCAAAATGAACACTTAAGAAACAGATAGTTTATAGTAAATCTTGCCCTTTTACATCTCTTGCCTTGAACCACCATTTTGTGATGGTCTGTGTGCTGCCTCAGAGATCACCTGACCAGAAATACTACAACTCTAAGGGGCCCATTCACCAAGCTCGAGTGAAGGATTCGAAGTAAAAAAAATTCGAATTTCGAAGTGTTTTTTGGACTACTTCGACCATAGAATGGGCTACTTTGACCTTCGACTACGACTTTGACTTCGAATCGAAGGATTCGAACTAAAAATCATTAGACTATTCGATAGTCAAAGTACTGTCTCTTTAAGAAAAAACTTTGACCCCCTAGTTCGCCACCTAAAAGCTACCGAACCAAATGTTAGCCTATGGGGAAGGTCTCCATAGGCTTGGCTAAGTTTTTTTTGTCGAAGGATAATCCTTCGATCGTTGGATTAAAATCCTTTGAATCGTGCGATTCGAAGGATTTAATCGTTCGATCGAAGGATTATTCCTTCGATCGTTCGATCAAACTTTTTGCGCTAAATCCTTCGATTAATTAACCCTCGATATTCGACCCTTGATGAATTTGCCCCTAACTGTAACAGGAAGACGTGTTGAAGCAAAAGACAGAACTCTGTCTGTTAATTGGCTGATGTGACCTAACAAGTATAGTTTGTTTGGTATGTTTGTGTGCACAGTGAATCGTATGATCCCAGAAGGCGGCCCTTATAGCAATTTTCTATTTATGATTACCCAATGGCACATACTATTAGAAAAGTATATTATTATGAAAATGGTTTATTTATATGAAGCAGGGTTTTACACATTTTTTTATGCAATACCTTTTTTATAGAGACCAACATTGTTTGGGGGTTATAGTTTTCTTTAAATAAGAATATGAGCATCCCATAGTTATGCAGCAGCTTCAAGCAGCTTCAAGGGCAGGACAGTATTCAGCGTTGTACAGATATTCTGTATCTCACATCCCTCATTGGGGGTCATTTATCAACAGTCGGCAAATTTACCCATGGGCAACAAGCCATGGCAACCAATCAGATTGTTGCATTCATTGTTCTGCTTGTAGCTGGCTTTAAAAAGCTAATCACTGATTGGTTGCACTAGGTACTTGCCCATGAGAAAATTTGCCCAGTGTTGATAAATGAATCCCATTAACTGCTATTACAGGTAAAGAGGCAACACAGTTTATAAAACCATGGATGGGGGGGCACCAGGAGCATGTAAGCAGGTTACACACTATACACTAAAAGAGCTCACCTAATATCTAGTCACAGTAGGCCATTACTTGGAACACAAGACACTGCATACATTAATACAGTAAACTAAACATTTAGAGGGAAATGTAATAAAAGTCGTAAATGGAAAAAAAATATTTCTTTGGAAAAAAAATTTATATAGCTATTGTGAACCTGGTAAACGGTTTACTTTGGCCAGTGGAAGAAAATATTGCAAGTTTTATAGTTTGCACTAGTGCACTAGTGTAACAAAACTTCTTACTGAAAAGAATTATTTTTATGCTACGTGGAACAAAAGACACACACTGAAGCAGTGACGTTAACATTTAGGGGAAAATGTAATAAAAGTTGTAAATGGCAAATAAATTGCACAAATGCTCAAAATGTAATATTCTTGGTTAGGCGGTTATTGTATTGCGATTTATAATTGGACATACCACATTTATAAGGCATGTTTAACAGTGATGAAGTGCCAAAGAGAGGCACGAAACGCGTCAGGTGACTAGACACGCTATGGTTTAGTTGAACAGTCTCAGGAGAATGTCTGTTTGTGTTTTTAAAGATGCTTGGAAATAAAGACTTTTTTTATCTTAAATATCCCGTGGTTATCGGCTCCAGTCTATCTATTGCTTTCTTGGATGTTTAACAGTGGACTAATCTTGTGGCACAAAAACAATTCTTTTCAATAAGAAATGTTAGTACATACACTGTGTACTGGTGCAAATGATACAATTTGCAATTTCTTCCAGAAAAATTGTGTGCAAAGAAATACATTTGTTGCATTGTGTATATTTTTACAACTCAACGACTTTTATTCCATCCCCCCCATTACTATAATATTGATTGAGAGGAGGACTTCTTCAATTGAACTTCCTACTTGAGCCTTACATCCAGAAGCCCTTAGGGTTGTTATCTCAGACAGGTGCTCCCCTGTCCCCTCTGTAGCATCTAGAATCACATTGTACAATTTTTCCCTCACTTCCAGCCTTGTAGAAAGGGGCACAGGTACGGTGATGCAAGGTGAGAATCTTGCCTCAGGTTGCATCACCCTGCAGGATACCAAAGGTGGCAAAAAGGTGATCCTATTCAGGGTCAGACTGAGGGGCTGTTCAGGGCCCCCCTCCAGACCCCCCCAGGTGCACACTATGTTTTTCGTGCTGCCGCACATGTGCACTATGTTTTTGGGACGTTTCAGGCAGGAAGAAGGCAGCAAATTGAAGGTTCGGAGTGGTGAGCTGAGCCAGGGGCCCACCGGGTTTTTTCCCAGTGTCCCGTAGGCCCAGTCTGACCCTGTTACAGTAAATGTAAGAGCCAAAATTTTTTTATCAGAATGTCAGCTCTTGTAGTGCAGAGAGCACATCTGCGCTTTTTGCATTAGCAATGCACCCTCCCAACCTATGCCAAAGCTCTCATATATAAGCACGTGGGGGGGTTGCATTGAAGGCTATCTTAGGGCAGAATAACCCCTGCCTGTAGGTTCTCACACACACATCTTGGGGTCTGCTATTACTTTTGCTCGCCCCTGCCGAGAGCGCGGTAGGCGTCCCCTGCTGGCCCAATAGACCACCAGAGTGAGTCTTCACAAGGGGGTTATTTACTAAGATCCAAAAATGTCTCACTATTTTCTTAAAACTACTATTACCATATTTATCAATAAATTTACTCTAAAAAATCTGGTGCGGGAAAAGACTTGATAAAATCGTGAAAAAAATCAGAATCGTACAAATTTTTCAGATATGATGCCCGGAAACGCTGATTTTTTTCAGATTATCACCTGAAAATCACAAATTAATTGGATTACTGTACCCAGGGTAGATCATGATATCTCCAAGGGGATATCTGCCATTGACTTTGGAAGGTTTGAGATGGAATACTTTTTTATTCGGATTTGTAACACCACCTGGGGATTTCTTCCTATGAAAAAAATGGTGGTTTTCCCCTGATAAAAAAAATCTGACTTTAATAAATAACCCCCTTTGATATAATTTACTAACATTCGGATTTCTATTTTTTTCACAAATTGTCTGAAAAATTGCATATTTTAGAAGTTTAACATTTTGGGGGTTTTTTTCAGCATTTTTTTTTTTTCGTTAGCACTTTTTATGTACAGATCTTTTAATATGTTTCATGGCATGCATGCTTTTAGAGAGATAGATTAAATTAAATGTTTGATAAATCTGCCCCTAAGAGTACTTGCACTTGGATTATCATATTTTAGCCACCTTTATTGGTCACACCAACCCCCTTTTCCAGAAGGAACAAACCAGTCTGTTGTGATTTAGTGAGAAATCCAATTCCTAATGTGTTTGTTGCTCTCCTGTTCCCCTTCTATGTGCCCATTTCTTGTTTGTTCCAATTCACCCAACTAGTTTTATTGTGCTGATGAGCCCATATAGCCCTGGACTACTTTCTAAAATTGTAGATGTTAAGCCATTCCCTGGCATTGACAACACCAACATATGCCAATGACATTCAGAGGGATATCAATTTTCCCCAGGCCTCAACAGTTGATTTTTTTACAACCTTTTCAACCAATTCAATAGGCAGACAAATATATGCTTATTCTATTCACCAAAGCACCAGAACACATTTATTTCCAGATTTTTCATTCATTTCAAAAAAGCACAGTAGACACATTTACAGCATGTATCAAGGCAAAGCTGCAAGGTCAGGAATGTAGACTTGCTATTAACAAAGCATTACTGGAATTTGAATTAACAAGTTAAAGAGCACAAAAACTAATCTTGAAACTAAAATAGCTGTAGTTGCTGAATCATGAAAGAATCAGGTTTTCTGTTTTTCTTTTAAATGCTTTTAATGACATTGGTGTTACAATACAATAAAAATCACCAAGTTCTATTAAACATATCTTAACAGAATGATATATTAGAATATCAAACAATGTGAAGTATGGCTTAAAGAAATGCCATAAATATGTCCCAAAACACCATATTAGGTATCTGCCCCCAACCCACATTTCAGAGAAAATGCATACATTAGAAAACAAGCATGAGCCAGGGCATGAACTCATCACAACTTCTGGCTCTTCTGTAACTTCCTCAGTATGTTTGTTAGTCCTGCTAATTTTTACCTATTTGTTGTAGTAATAATAGTAAAACAAAAGCACAATATCTGACCCTCCGGTTATCAAACAAATGAATAAAGCATTTATCTGTTGAGCATTTATTCTATTGCTTGCCTGTGAAGGGACTGCAGAACTCAATAAGGAATCAGGCTTAGATTGTTCTCCCTTATTCATTAATTCTGTATGTGGCAAGTAGAGCTAGGGGAAAGCTGCCCCTTGCTATCAACCTTTGTTAGCATGGCCTGCTATTTCTATCTAGATCTTTCTATCTATCACACTTTCCTCGAAAGTGCTATTATATAAAATAGCCTGTCACTTGCAAAAACCTCATTCATGGGGTTTTCCTGAATTACTAGACGGGTTGTTCCTCTGGAGCAGCACAGTTTTATTGGGATCTTTTGGTCCCAGGCTCCCTGGAACACATCCAGCTGGGTCAGCAACTGAAGGCCAAAGAGGAAGATCCACCCCTTACCAAACATTATATTAAAGTGAGACAGGAAGTGGTCATAGACCCGAGGACCAATATAGGAAAATGGAAATATGGAAAATAGATACATGGGCTTTTGTCTAGAAGCTAGGAACTAAAGGAATTGTAGGAATTTAAAGAAATTGCTCAGTATAAAAATAAAAACTAGGTAAATAGCCCGTGCAAAATACAAAATGTTTCTAATATAGTTAGTTAGCAAAACTGAACTGTTCCTTTAAGCCATAGGGAGAGTACAAAAGTTATCGATCCCAACAAAGAGTAATGTGAACAGTAAAGCTGGGGAGGGTGCAAGCTCTTTAACTATATATATATATATATATATATATATATATATATATATATATATATATATATATATATATATATATATATATATATATATTGTGATCCAGCGGGGTGTGGTGTCATGTACTAATTAAATTAAATTGTTAATTAGTACAAGACACCACACCCAGCTGGATCACAGGTGGCAGTATTTACATACAACTTCACAGTGAATACAGGCATAATTGGCTTGATGTTGAACACCTGATGGTAGCACCTGTCTGGTGGGAGTGTACCTATGAGGTTATAAATTTGTATTTTGTCTTACATTTTGTTATCTTGATAAAGACCCCATAGAGGGTCGATACCAATAAAGTTTTTTATTTTTAAAAAAAGACCCTAGAGTGCAACAGCATTTCTTCAAACTTTATATATTACTTCTGTTTGCACCAGGACATCATCCCCTTTAAAGATTCATGACCATAAAAAACACGAGGCCGAAGGCCAAGTGTTTTTATACAGGTCAATGAACTCCGAGGCAAATTCTAATATCTTCATATTTTGCAACAGGGGGTACTTTATTTATTATAATGCACACTACTCACCGTTTATAAGGATATCATTTACAAGATTTTCTTGGCTTTTGTGTATTTTAAATATATAAATAAATATATATATAAATATATATATATATATATATATATATATATATATATATATATATATATATATATTTACACTCAAATATCTAGCAATTGCAAACTCCCAACAACACAAACACATTATGAACACTCAAAGCTTTGGCTGTTGCTTAAAATAGTTTGCAAGCTCTTTATTTACAGTTTTACACAGTGATTTGCAGCTGTAGAGCAATTACGGTGGGTGCAATTTTACAGCAGGATAATCTTGTTAGATAAAATTGCAGTTGGCTAAGTTCCCTTTTTAATGCACTGTAAGGTGCAAAACACAGCAGAAGCAATTGTGGTCAGCGTCAAAAGTGGTATCTGCATGGGCTCAATGGGGCACCAATTCGAGCACACTGCACCTCTCAATCAGTGCTGAATATACTGAATAATAAAGCTGTATTGTTCATTGCAATCTTGAAAAAATGTAGACGTCTGCTCTTCAGCCATTATCTGTATTCACAAAAAGTCTGAGAGCATAAAAAATATATTGTGGGCTGTTGTCATATATATACACATCCACTTTAACAGTCATGTTAACACCCGGCCATGTTCCATCTTGTCTCTGAAAGACATGACGTCACTGAAAGCCACTTCTCATCGTGTACGAAGGTACAGTAGCGTCTTTAATGCAGCAGGCACGGTATTGCATGTTCTGATGTCCTCGACAGGAAGCTTTTTAGATTCATTTGCTGCTCCTTCATGGCATACTGTCGTAGATAAAGGACATCAGCAGCTGTAAATCCTCTCATCAAACAGGCATCGACTTTTTAATTTTACAAATGTGGCTCTTTGTCTGCGTGAGCAATACCAGGAATGTATTAGTAATCATACACCAGATACATCATCCTGCTACATGATCGTCTCCTCTGGCTACAGCAGGATTATGAAATCATTTTGTCTTTATAAAAACTTTCCCTCTTCTGTTTGCTTGTTTTGTTCCAGTTTACAGCTTTATGTAGCATATCCTCCCTTGAGGTGACAGACAATATGCCCATACCCAATAATTCCAACATACACTAGCCAAAGAATCATTCAGACATCAAGGAGAAAACAAATCCTCATTCATATGAATATCAGTTGCTATATAACATTCTGGTTACATGCAGTTTTACAGACATGCAAGGATTTAGATACTGAATGAAATCATAAATGCTAGCAATGCTGCTTATTTGGTTGTTTTGTTATCATTCTGCTAGGAATACAATAATCAGGGACCTTTTAGAGGGCATAACATCAAATTTGAATCATCATTGTAAAATAGATCTGCTCAGCTTAATTTTAGCTATAATACCGCTCAGTACCAGGTACACTTTAGGGATGGGTCACTGGGCAGTGATTATGGCAAAAAGAGTAGTAGGTAACTGCAACATCTCTGTATCACTAGGCACAGCTCTAATGTGAATTATATCACTGCGTGTGGGATAATGTTGGAAAACAAAGTGAACTATTGGTGATGGGCATGTGCTGTGCAACTTTAGAAAATGCCTTTTCATCCCAGTAGGGACTTGTAGAGCTTAAACCCTGTAGCTACTGTGCCTGCAACCCCTGTGGTGAATGCATTTATTCTAATACAGGGCTTTAAGGCATATACTATCCTGAGGGCTGAGGGTGATGCAGCTGGAGGGAACAACTATTGGAACTTTCAGACAGGAAAAAGCATATATTTCCCTAATGGTGATGTAACAAGAGGGGAGAACAGGGTCATCTAGACATGAGTGCAAGGAGGTATATTAGCAGTCAGGGTAATATCAGATTGTTATGCATTAAAGTGATTTATAGTATTTTCTTTACCCAAAAGTAAAATAAATGGAGTAGAAACGCTAAAACTCTATTTAAAATTAAAGTATTTGTTTACTTAGGGCTATGACACAGGAGGTACATTGATCATCAACACTCAGATGCAAAATCAATATGCCAGCGCTAGTCACAGTCCACTTCTCTATGATTGCAATGGGAATTGCCTCTGTTCCAATAACTCCTGCTGTTCAAATAATAAGTTCAGAGTCTCATATCCATCTTATCTAGAATGTGCAAAAATATGCTGAAATCACGGTGTACAAGTTCCCTATGAATTTCAGTGCTCAGATGTGCTCTCTTGTTTCTAAAGAACAAACCATTTTCCCCTCCTCACTACAGTAAGAGTAATTTGCAGGTTACATTTACTAAGCCTACTCAAAGTGCAAAAGTACAAACATGCATGCAAACATTAGTTGACATGGAACCCAAGGAGACCGATGATAAATACCTTTTGGTGAACAAGGTCACCCCTGACGAAACTGGTGTTAACCAACGTCCTTTTGAGCCCCCAAACTTTCTGCTGCAGAATCATTCAGGTAACATGAACACGTCAAGGATACCAATAGTACAGGCAAAGAGAAGGTGTAAAGCGAACCCAAACCCGCCGGTCAGCGGGTCTACAGGTGAGCTGGTGGGGTGGGTTACAGTGGTTCAACATTGGCATCAAGTGAGCATGAAGTAGGGGTTCTTATATGTCAACATGTCCTTCATTTGTGCTCTAGTTACTCTGGTGCAAAAATGTGAGGGCATAGGCAAAAATCACAAGGGACTTCTAGGCTTGATAGGTGGGCAAAGCACTGTCTTAAGTTTAGGCTTCGATTGCACCAGTTTTGCTTCTTGTTCCCTAAACAGTAATTGCAGAAATAGGTGCAACAACATGATGCCAAACACTGTGGTACCATGATACAAATAATATCTATTATTTGCATTTTAATGATGCAATTTTGCTCCAATTTGTTAGCTTTCCACAGCAGGGCAGCTTCATAAATCCTGAATCTCTGGGGGCTTTAGTTGACATCACTGTATTCCAGACTTGTTTAAATTCCCTATGTGGCTAAACATGAGGCTTAAAAGCTGTGTTATGGTTAAATAAAGATATAAAGGCATCAAATAAGTGTGTGCCTTAAATCTCACCCTCACTAGCTTTCAACTCAAAAGTGGCCTGGGTCTCCCTAGCATTTGCTCTACAAATCTACAGTATATTGAGTGTAGCTGAAAAAAAGGTCAGTCTTGTATTTTGCAGCATGCTTGTCTAATGCTAAAGTATTGTGCTTGTACTTTCCATAGCAGAAGACTCCTCGACAGACTGTAAAAAAACAGGTTAAAATATCTTGAAGAATGAGCTACGAAAATGATTATTTATTCCTCCTTGAGACTGTTCTGCTTTCCGAGGACTACATGTTCTGCATTCAGTGTCTAAGATACAGTCCCATGTGTTTTCCTGGCTCAATCAAGTGTGTGAAGGACTGTCACAATAGTCCTTGATGCCAGGGAAAAAAAATTAGGGCTGAAAAATACAAACCTGAGTTGCATTTTAATATTATTCACTTGCAGTGTATGTGCAGGCAGGCTTAAACAATGACTTGTTAAATAAATAAAATTCCTTAGCATCAACAAATCATTTAAATCTTATCATTACTCCTTGCATTGAGGAAAAAAGGGGTTTGCCATTATATCCGGATGGATAATTGTTACTGAAATGCCGTCAAATTGCTACAGGTGGCTATATTTCTTCTATGCTGTACCACTGGGACTTATACACAAAACTGTTTTGTTTTTAGGAAGGAGGGGGGCGGAGAGACACATAAGTCAAAATGATAAATTATGACAGAGAAAATCAACAGCTGAATTTTAAGATAATAGCAAGAGAGAAGGGCTTTGTGATCCTCTGAGCTTTGGAGAGGAAAGCATTGTCTTTAAATTACAGAATCAAAACCGTCTAAAAAAGAACAAATGGCTTCTCCAGAGCTTGTAATTAAAATTGTTTTTTTTCTTTATAAAATAACAAAAAATGGCATTTCAAGTACAGTTTAAAATGCAACACTTCCATGTGCTGTATGGAGTGGCATTATAAAGAAGTTTCCTAATTGCAGAGTCAGAGCTGAAGTTTTGCATATTCAAAACCAAAGTGAATACCCGGCATGGTACGAGATAAATGTTTTATAACACTTTTGGAATTAAACAATAAAGCAGATGTACAGGGTGAACAACAGGGTGATTTGACTGATAATATAGACTTTAGGAGGCTTTTTTCAGATACTTTTTCCTTGCAATTTTATTATTATATGATATTTATTCCAGAGGTATAAATAGAAATGCACGTGCCCCACAGCAAAGGCTTTATATGACTCCCAAATCTGAGATTACTAAGAATACTACCTGCTGATTGGCTACAACTCATAGCAGCCAATCAGCAGGTAGTATTGACTGGTCACCTGTTTAAAAGCCAATTTAATATTTTTTCATACATCCTACATATGGGGGCATAACAGACAAGGTAGATATGTGGAATAGGCAGAGCAGGCAAGGTACCTCAGGTACTATAAACAGGCAATAGAACAGGTATACAGGGTTGGATTTACATAGCGGGTGCCCCTAGGCCTGCTGACGTTCATCGCCCCTGTCCCCTGTCACAAATTTTCAGTGCAATGGGGATTGGTGCACGGGAAGTTTAAAAAACGATTGCCTTGGATACACTAGGATCAAATAATATGACAATATGATGAGATTATAAATCGCGTAGACCCATCTTTGCCCCAGAAACCCCCAGTTTACACCGGATATGACAGCTGGAGGTTTCCTAAATGTGACAGAGGGGAAGTGTTTAAGAGTCTACGAAGTGATAAAAGAAGAAGGATTGATATTTCTAAATGAATTAATTATACCATCAGAACAGAAACCAAAACAAAGTTTCCAATATACCCAACTGACTGGTATAAGGGATTGCTAAAAAAAGAGACTAAATCAAACACTATTTGAAAAATTGATACAAACAAATATATCTCCAACACATACTGTCATTAGGAGTTAAAATCATAAACCAGATGAAAAAACGACCGACATACGCTACAAATTGGGAAAAAGAGATCGGACGCATTTTTACAGACAATGACTGGCAGAAGGCTTATGTTCTCACTCACAAGATGAATATAGTAGCAAAAGTACAAGAAACTAATTTCAAAATACTCACAAGGTGGTATTTATATCCAAAGAAATTAAAAAAAAACTATCCAGCAACCACAGACAATGCTGGAGATGTAATACAGAAACAGGCACGCTTTTGCATATCTGGTGGACATGTCCTAAAATAAGACTGTTTTGGGAACAGATTAATAAACATCTGACACAAGCAACAGGGATAAACCTACCTGATATACCTGAGGTGTGGTTATTGTCTATGATACCAGGCTCTATGAAGAAGATCAAAAACAGCTTTATAAGATTTGCGTTACAAGCCGCAAGAGGAGAAATACAGAGGAAATGGAAATCGAATTATCCCTCCTGAGTAGAAGAGTGGATACAAGAAATTTAATTAATGAGGAAAATGGAGGAAATGTTCACCCACACTAATAGTACACAGGATAATTATATTTCTATATGATCGGCATGGACAAGGTATAAAGATACACCAGAACAGTGGTCCCCAACAAGTAGCTCGCGAGCAACATGTTGCTCACTCAGCCCTTGGATGTTGCTCCCTGTGGCCTCAAAGCAGATGCTTATTTTTGAATTCCAGGCTTGGAGGCAAGTTTTGGTTGTATAAAAAACAGATGTACTGTCAAACAGAGCCTCCTATAGGTTGTCAGTCCATATAGAGGCTAGGCCCGGACCTTGATGGCCTCTCCACAAATCCGGGCCTGCAGGCATTGTAGGCAATGTGAAAAAATTACAGTTAACAATAGGTTAAACTAGTTCTTAGTCAATGTCCAGGCATAGATGAAAGTTTGTAAAAGTGAATATAAAAGTCCAAAGATGAACACCAGCATAAGCAGCATGCACACCCAGCTAGAAGGAACCATGAACAGGCAATGAAACAGGTATCCCTGATACAAGTTTGTTTACAGGAAGCGCATACAGACTCTGTTTTTAATGAAACAGGTATATAAAGCAATGCTGGAAAAATTCCAAAAGCAAGTTAGCAAGATGTTGAACAAGTTCAATGTCCTGGAACGGTCACTATAACAGTCCAAAGACAAACACCAGTAGATTAGTATGAGCATTGAGTACACAAAGTTACAGCCAGAAGAAACCATTAATCAGTAGGATTAAAATATCTGCATTTTCTACCATTGGCAACTGAATATGAGCTGCAGTGCTGGCAAGGATAGAATATGACTGACGTTTCAGTGATGGTAGAGGATGTAAAGATGTCATCGCTTACACCAGATCTTTGTGGTCCTTACAAGTGACAGACAGAGAGGTAAGTCATTAGGGATCATGACCATGACTGGGTAAAGAAGTGCAATAGCATTCCCTTAGTACTTATTCGGGCAGCGCTTCCCCTGGTCTGGCTGTAGTCTGCTTCAATGAAATTTTATATTACCGCACACCTCCTTCCACTTATTCTGCGTGGTGGTGCTGGTCCTCCGTTGACCTTGCCTGGCCACCTCACTGCTTTGTAATATCGAAAAACGGCCCGCACACACCAGTATTGCACGATTATTGATTGTTGGTGGCATTAATAAAAGGGGTACAATCCCCGACTGCAATATTGGTGTGTGCGGACCGTTTTTCGATATTACAAAGAACTGGCTGTAGTCTGCACCAGATAAAAAACAGCATGCGGTGCAGACCGCAGCATCAGGAAGTGCATACACCTGCCATAGGTGGCACCCTGCATTTGTTCAGTTGCCATTCAGCCTCATGGAACACCCAACAAACATGTATATGGACACACATAGAACAAGATACTTTGAACAGCACCAGATGGTTATTAGTTAAAATGCTTAATTTAACTAATAACTATCTGGTGCTTTATGAAGAATCTTGTTCTAATTGTGTGTAAATTGATGGTGGACCACTGACGGTATGTGATCCGATATCTCGAATAATTGGGTGATTGGAGCTGACTCAACTGTATCTGCTATAGACACATGTACACGCACAAATAAAATTTCAGTGAAAATAAAGAATTCCATGGTATACTGTAACTGCAAATCCTATCAGCACCCTGCAGTAATAACACATAGAATAAGAATGTTGTGCTAAAGTCAACACTATAATACCTTAAGCTGAACAAAAGCAAACATAAGAGAAGGAATAGAAATAGAGAAGTTATTAGTTCAAACAATGAAAAGGAGAGGCAACGGAGCAGGAGACAAGAACAGAACCTAATAAGCCGAAGAAGCAAAGGAAATGCTGAACTCCTAATGGGACATCAAACAGGAGGTTGAAAAATGGAAGCCTAAATGGTATCAGCCAACTTTTCACCTTTTCGGAAGAATGGTAAAAGTGTGTTTATGATCACAGCAAGTCAGCAGTAGGTTTAAAGGAGCCTCAGATGCACAGATTACGGTAAGTAAATTATCTTTCATTTTCATTTCAGGCAACTAATTTTGTGAGTTCAGTTTTTGATCATTTAAAGTCATTTAAATGTAGAAGAGGTGGTAGATCAGTGATTGAATGGTCAGGTGTAAGAGCTCAAATTGCGTGCACTCACCCACTTCTATCCCACGGGTCCAAAGCAACACCTGTGCTGCAACATAGGAGACGTCCCCGGATCCAGATGTATTTAATGTGAAATTAGCAGTAGTGATATGGAGCACACGGTGATATAGGAAAAGTAAAGCCTTCTTTATTGAAAAATCCTTAAAATCATCAGTACATCAGTACATTATGTGGATATGACTTCACCCCCACACTTGACACGTTTTGTGGCGTCTCGCCATTTCCTCAGAAGCATAGGGTGTTGGGGGTGGTTTTCCCTATGCTTCTGAGGAAATGGCGAGACGCTACGAAACGTGTCAAGTGTGGGGGTGAAGTCATATCCACATAATGTACTGATGTACTGATGATTTTAAGGATTTTTCAATAAAGAAGGCTTTACTTTTCCTATATCACCGTGTGCTCCATATCACTACTGCTAATTTCACATTGAATGGTCAGGGGAGGAATACATTATTGATACAACTAAAGTAAATGAAGGACACAAGAGGGTCATAAATGACCATAAATGGCAGAGTGCAAAATTAATAAAATGGGACCAAACTGAATTGCTTTTTTTTAAATTTTGCACCCTGCTCATTCTTTGTACCAGAATAGCGCACAAAATACAGTGCCCTCCAGCACAAAGCACATACTGTATGCCAAGTGTTTACTGAATAAGTAGAAGGGACATTATTTCATACCCCTTAATGTCCTAGCACTTGTGTTTTGGTAATAAATCATGCCCAAGTGTCCCACTCCAAAATTCATAGATTGAATGAGCATCACTAATTGTGATTCTGCATCAAAAACCATGAAAAGCTGTAGTGCATGTGCTGTTCATGATACTATAAGGAGCACTCCCCAGTGCGTCCTTCCTCTCCAAGATGGTGGCGCCCAGGGGGAACCACGTGGACATCGGGCTTGTATCCTGACTAAGAATCTTTGCTGCCTGAACTGACCTTTTGCCTGGATTTGACTACTCTTTTTCTTAACCCCTTGTTACTACGAACTGTGCTTTGGAGCCTACAGCTTCCTCCTTCATCCTTCCTCCAATTCCGAACGGAGCGTTTGGGCCCTGACAGATACATGGATTTGTAAAGTAATACTATATATGCTACTAGGTGGGTGATGTCGCAGAACTATAAATATTACTGTTTGATTCCATTCAAACGTATATACATCCTCAGACTTGCAGAACTGGAGTAAAAAACAAAATGAAAGATATCGGAGCAAGAGAGAGTATTGCAGATTTTGTTAATTATCAGGCCTTTCATAAGGGAGCAAATTACTGTATCTGAAGATTTGACTGTTGGGTTAAGGTAGTGCTGCTTGGGAAATAAACAAAAGATCTGGAGATATTGTACTTCTACTGAATGTTTATATCCATTGATACATATATCCATTGGGGGGTGAATCAATTTTCCTCTAATCACCTACATCACAGATGACACTTTTATCATTGAATGCTTTCTGTCAGTAGCTAACACCAGTGCTAAATATAGGAGAGGTCTATATGTCTGTTTGTGTGAGTTTTTCCCAGAGAGCATTATGTGTGTGTGTACAAAATGATCATTAACAAAAGTTATTCCATTCAAATAAAGGTTATACATTATGGGTCATTTATAAACACAAGAGAGGTCTTGTTATAATGGATGCAAAACTGCATACATTGAAGCTTTTCATTAGGTACTTGTGTCAAACATACTTCTCCCACTTCTGCCCTGCGTCCATCCAGTTAGGTGTGATGACCTGCGTGCAAGTATGACTATTGATATAGGGTAACCATGATGCTACCAACGTCCTATAGGTGATGGTAAGTCCAAGGTTTCCTCTGCAGGCTACACCATGTGGGATGCTTCAAAGAATCACATGCAAATGTTATTTTAATGCCCAGTACCAGATACATTCCTCACTCAATTTCAACTTACATTGACAATTTGACAAAATGGCGGTTTGCTTCATTTGTATGTATATGCATGTGTAGTTATTAGCTAATTTAACAGTTGCTGTAAATTGTTAATTGTCTCAGGTCAGAATACAAACATTCATGTTGGTTGCTTGCTGCGCCTCATTTATATAGCCGGAGACAAATAATGTTAACACCAAACAATAAATGGGTATTCTTTTGGGGCCATTGAACAGCCATTGAACACTCCTTTTTGGAATACTAACATTCAAACTTGATCTGCTTCTGCTTAGATACTGGACCTCCAACATATCTATCATAGGTTCTCTCATCAGTATAGCCTGTGATTGAATAGAATACAAACAGTGCAGTGGAAGTATATTTGAGGAAACAGTGTCTATACCACAGGGTACATATGGTTACATAATTTGTATCCTATAACTGTAATTCCTCCACATATTAACCTGTACACGGTTAGGACATCATGTTGGTGAGGCATGGATATTGTCATTCTACTTCCATTAGATTTCATTGATGCAAAGAAATACCAAGGGCCAGATGGTCAATTGCAGATATACAAAAAAGATATATTCAATATACATAAATTATGGGGGTTACTTGTATCTTATAGCCCTGTGCACAGCAGTTTGTACCATGTACCATGCAACAGGTAATGCAATAAAGGAGAACTAAACCCTAAAAATTAATATGGCTAAAAATGCCATATTTTATACACTGAACATATTACATCAGCATAAAGTTTTGGCATCTCAATAGCAGCAATAACCCAGGACTTCAAACTTATCACAGGGGGTGACCATCTTGGAAAATGCCTGTGACACTCACATGCTCAGTGGGTTCTGGGCAGCTGTTGAGAACGTTAGGGTTTATCGCAAATTATCAAGCAGAAAATAAGGTTGGCCTGTAATATAAGCTGATGCTACAAGGCTGATTATTAAATTCTGATGCTAATTGCACTGGTTTCTGTGCTGCCATGTAGTAATTATCTGTATTAATTACTAATCAACCTTATTCTGTGACGTTTATATTCTATGTGTACTGTATATTGTGAGTGGGCCCCTAAGCTCAGTAAGTGACAGCAGCACAGAGCATGTGCAGTGAATCAACAAAAAAGAGGATGGGGAGATACTGGGGCATATTTATAGACACAGATCTTTTCTGTTAAACGGTTGTGGTTGCCTTGGGCTGGTACAGAAGCCGAAAACATAATGAACATTATTTCTAGCGTACTTCTTTAGTTAAGCTTTAGTTCTTCTTTAAGAATGATTGTTCTGAATTTTTAAGTGACCATGCTTTTTAGTATTTTCTTGTTTTTTATCCATCTATCCATGTTGCGATGGCTGGAAATGTTAATTTTTCATGCTTTTCAACAAGATTCCCCTGGGCATAATAACTAATTTTGCTATTTTCTTTCTGTCGCTAACACAAATGCAATGCAAATTGTACATCCACTACTTGACCTCTTTCAAAAACAGTCAGATCTGAATCCATTCTTCACTGTGAAAATATATCATTATGCCATTAGGTAGTATAAACATTAAAATTGAAACATGCACAAAATCCCTTTTATTTGCTATGGAATCAGTTAAAAATCAGTTCTTCAACTCGTTCAAAAAGTTAGTCTACCCGCTTTTCTACCCCCACAATAGAATATATCATGAAAAATAAATTACCCAGTGGGTATATTTGTTGCACTCTAAAAAAAAAACATTGTAGTAAATAAATAAATAAATATTGAGTAATTTGTCATCAAAACGTTGTTTTCCATGCAGAATATGATTTCAGGCTCCGAGATATGCATATGTGCATGGCATCATTCATAATAACATAACACATAAACACATTATGCACAATTACTATTATGGAATTATCATTCCATAGACAGATAAATATGAATATGAACCTTGATCATGTAAAAAAAACAGAAGGACAGACAGGCTAAAGTTATTTCAAGGCCAATGACTGATGCCTTATCTATTTCTATAATGTCTCTTGCATACTCACAGAAACTGAAAGGCTAAATGAATAAATATGTATATAGAAATAGCCTAGGTAGAAATGTATTGATCCACCACAGTTTTAATGAATTAAATGCAGAGGAAAGAATGTTTCTTTCCAGTAAGCTTAGTTTTTAAGCACCTCTCGTTTGATGCGTATCCCTGGTGGGCCTGGTCTATCACACGTCCATCAGCCCTATTAACAATTGTTTCCAGGGAGAATTCCTGGCCAAAATACAATTATTTCTTCACACACCATTGCATCTTGACTATCATCTCTCTTTCACAGAGGATGCAGAAGGTGCTAAACACAGATAAGTTGCCAAGTGGGCATTTAGTTCTTGTCCTGTCAGGTGAGCAGGATGTGCCTGAGGGCTTTGCTATTCACTTCTTCATTTTTAATTCAATTTGCCATCTTGTAAATAGCAGAGCAATTTCCAAAACTTTCAGCAAATAGAATATCTCCACTGTTCCACATAGGAGAAAGGGCAATTCTTCCATTTAGTAGAAAATCAAGATCAGGATATTTGCCTGAGATATGAAAAGATATGACTTTAAAGATAATGGAATAAAGAGAGACTTTTAGACTGTCCCTGCAGGGAAATAAAAACTCTGGCTTTGACCAAAAACTTGAGTCAGCCTCTAGAGAAAAAAACAATTAGCGACAGCTTTAAGAGGGATATTGAAAATCTTTTGTTCTTGTTTGCGATAAGAAAATGGTGCTATACACGACACGTAATTAATGGAAAACGGAAAATTGATGCAGTATCATTGTAACCCTGCTTCAAACAAGCGATTGTTATTTAAACAATACATAATCAACCCTATGGAGCTTTTGTTTAAAGGAGAAGGAAATGTTAAAATTAAGTAAGCTGCATCAGAAAGGCCTATATAAATACACCAGTAAACCCTCAAAATAGTGCTGCTCTGAGTCCTCTGTCAAAAGAAAAACTGCATTTCTTTCCTTCTATTGTGTACACATAGGCTTCTGTATTAGACTTCCTGCCGTCAGCTTAAAGGGATACTGTCATGGGGAAAAAAAATTTTTCAAAATAAATCAGTTAATAGTGCTGCTCCAGCAGAATTCTGCACTGAAATCCATTTCTCAAAAGAGCAAACATTTTTTTTTATATTCAATTTTGAAATTTGACATGGGGCTAGACATATTGTCAATTTCCCAGCTGCCCCAAGTCATGTGACTTGTGCTCAGATAAACTTCAATCACTCTTTACTGCTGTACTGCAAGTTGGAATGATATCACCCCCCTCCCCCCCCCAGCAGCCAAACAAAAGAACAATGGGAAGGTAACCAGATAACAGTTTCCTAACACAAGATAACAGCTGCCTGGTAGATCTAAGAACAACACTCAATAGTAAAAACCCATGTCCCACTGAGACACATTCAGTTACATTGAGAAGGAAAAACAGCAGCTTGCCAGAAAGCATTTCTCTCCTAAAGTGCAGGCACAAGTCACATGACCAGGGGCAGCTGGGAAATTGACAAAATGTCTAGCCCCATGTCAGATTTCAAAATTGAATATAAAAAAATCGGTTTGCTCTTTTGAGAAATGGATTTCAGTGCAGAATTCTGCTGGAGTAGCACTATAAACTGATGCGTTTTGAAAAAAACATGTTTTCCGATGACAGGATCCCTTTAAACCTCCAGGGCTTGGGCTTGAGCATGCGCAGTCTGCTCCTGTCTCTCTCTCCTCCTCCCTTTTCCCCCCTACACTCCCTGCTGTAATCTGAGGCCAGAGCTATGAGTGAACAGGGAGAGACTCAGGCAAGAAGTTATGTCACACCAAGCTAATACTGCAGCTGATATCCTAAACAAATAGAGAACTTTTAGAGCTTTTTACTCAGATATGTTAAAACATTCTACAGAATAAATATAGCATTGTAGCTTGCACTATTGTGGTTGATCTATTGGCAATAAATTTCTTCAGTAGCTCTCCTTCTTTTAAGTTCTGCTAAAAAATTTTATCTAATGACTATTAGGTAGGGATGGGCGAATTTTTTCGCCTAGTTTCGCCAAAAAAATGACGGGCATAGACTTGTATGGAGACGTGCGTCAAAAAAAAGACGCGCGACAAAATAATTTCGCCGCGCGACAAATTTTTTCGGACGCCCATAGACTTTAATGGGCGTCTGCGACATTTCGCCGGCGGCGAATTTTTGGCGAATTTTTGGCGAAACGAAACGGGTCAAATTCGCCCATCCCTGCTATTAGGGTCTAGTGATTTCAAAGATGCAGTCTGGGGGGGAGAAGCTTATATTTATCTCCCTTAAAATATTTTTTCTCCATTTTTCTGAATGTCGACAAATACTGTATATTCCCTTAATTGGTTTACTCTTCAGTCATCATTAAACCCTTGTTTTCTTCTAAATCGTACTGTACATTCTCCTGCAAATACTGTGCTCTGAAGCATCTTGAACATTGAATAGAATCAAGAAGAGACGGAGCAAGAACACCCTGGCTGGATTTAGCATTTGAAGAAGAACTGTGATAAAAGTGAATTTCATTGTTTTTGGGGGGAAAACGATCGTTAGGTTTTCTTTTACTGCAAGCAGGCAGTAATTTACTAAAGGGCGAAGTGACTAACATTAGCGAAAATTCGACAGCGTGGCGTCATTTTGTTACTTCGACGATTTACTAACGGCGCAGGCATAATTTCTATAGCGAAGGAGATAGACTCTAGCGGTAATTTGCTCCCTTACACCTGGCGAAGTTTCACTCTGGCGAAGGGACGTAACTACGCAAATTCACTAAGATGAGGATTTTACTGAATGTTACCTCTTGCGCCAGACTTGCCTTCGTCACCTCAGACCAGGTGAAGTGCAATAGAGTAGATAGGACTTCCTCAAAAAATAGTTGAAAATTTTCCCAAGTCCCAAAAAACGCTGGCGACTTTTCATTTTTTTCAGGGTGATAGGCTGCAAAAGATTGTAAATTTTTTCTGGGGTACCCAGCTTCTCCCCTACATTTCTTAACATATGACACATAAACTATACACTGGGCTCATGTGTAGGGCAATATAACAACTTTATTTTCTTTTATTAATGTTTCCCGGGCTTGTGTAGTGTAATGTATTGGCTGCAACATATACGTCCATTGAACTTTAACTTCCCACCAAATGCAAATTAGCCAATGCTAGCGCAACTTCGCTTTGCTTGCCGCAGTAACGCTAGCACTACTTCACAGTGTTCGGCGCCCTGGACAAAAAGGATTTTAGTGATTAGTCCTGGTGAAGTGTTGCGATGTGAGCGAAGCCGTCGCTGGAGAATTTCTGAGTTTAGTGATTTTGCCCCAATGTTTTGTGTCCCTATTGCGTGTAAATAGAAAGCATTATGCAACTGATGTGAAGTATTTAAAACATGGCACAGTAAGAAGCACAAATTAAATATCCATCATCCTTACTCACTCACAAGACAGATGGCCATGATAAAATGATGTTACAATGTGAATTCATGGAAAATAAGCATGTGCACCTATTAATCCTTCACTGGCCATATAAATGTTTTTAGTGCTGCCACCTGCAAGACCCCTTTAAATGAGCCCCCTCCTTACTGCTGTCAAAAGTGTTAATTCATTCTGTTCAGGCTCCACTACTTCATAGGCTAAACTCAGGGTGAGCTAATGCAGCCACCACCGTGGTCAGTCACATGTGCACCTCACATACAGATTATTTTTCAAGAATTGAAGTGCACTTGTCTGTTTTATATCTCATCCTGAAATCCATCAGATGGAATCCCCAGCATTATACTATATATCCATCCACTTCTAAGCGACAGTAAAATAAATAGTTTGTTTAAAGCTAAGTCACATCCCTACAAAAGGGCATTTGGTGGCCTTTAAAATGTACTAGTATTACAAAGTGTATTGTTGATACCTGACTTTCCAACATCTGAAACCAAGGGTATTAATATGAAGTTGTTTTAATTTATTTTTGCTGCTTTCTGGGAAGGCTTCCAACTAAATGTAGTGCATTGTGTATTATTGCACCAGCACATTTTCAAAGCCCTTTCCATAAATTATACATCAGTCACATCAGTCCCTGTCCCAGTAGAGCTTACACTCACACATTCACACACAGTACGGTACATTTTATCAGGAACCAAATAGCCTGCTTGCATGTTTTTGGAGGGTGGGAGGAAACACAGACACAGTGATAATACACAAAATTATTGGTGGGCCGGGTCAACTCACACCCAACCCATATTCACACACATTTACAACCTAAGCACTCCCACCATTTACAACTCAATCGTCACTCTTTTCCCTTCCACTTCTACCCCAAATAGAGCTGCAAAAGGTAGTTGGAGGGCTGGAGATTTTGACAGTTCATTGAATCTCCCACTTAGTCCCATGTGCAGAAGCATCCAGCAACTGGCATGCTGTCCCTAAAATTTTGCAGCCCTGGATCCATGTCTTTGTGGCCTTCCCACAAAGTCGGGTTTTATTGTGGATCAGGATTGGGTTGCAGTTTGCATTGCAAATTATGCTACATGGACCATTTGGGATGAGGTCATTGCACTCTGCAGGCCAAGCACAAAATTGTCAAGAATGTCATGTACAATGTAGCCTTTTGGAACGTGGTCCTAGCCCATACCGTGAAAATATGCTCATGCCACTCCATCAAACTTCGCAATCAACAGAACATTCAGACATGTAGTGTTCTCCTGAAATCTTCCAAATCAGACTCACTGAAAAATATTGTTTTGTTCTGATGTAGCTTCCACAGACAGTATGAACAGGGACACTCCTGCCTCAGACGAGAGCGAGTGGCCAGTTACAAGGGGAGGCAAAAAGCTGCCACTTGTAACTAGTGATGGGCGAATAAATTTGCCAGTCACAAATTTGTTGCGAATTTCCATGTTTCGCATGCCAGTGAATATATTAGCGAAACTGACGTGAAAATCCGCCAGCGAAAAATCCATCAGAATATTCGCGAACATAAAGATTGTCGCGCGTCAAAATTATTAGGACGCCCATTGTTGTTTTTAGATTGCTCCCCAGAAATAAAGACTTTTTAGGGGAACTCCACAAAACATAACTTAATCTTTTTGAAAAGTAAACATAATTTCAAGCAACTTTGCAATATACATCATTTAAAAATCTGCAGCCTTTTCATGATTTTTAATAGTTTCTGACAATTCCCTTAGCCTAGCTCCCTGCTCTCCTGCTGATCTGTCTGACTACTTTGCTGAGCTGGCTGACTACTGTTACTTTGTATCAACAGCCAGCTGTCCTCTGCCTGCATTGTCCAACCCCCACAATTCCCTGCACATGTAATTTAAAGGTTTTTAAGGAACAGAACAACACAGTGCAATGCATTGTGGGTTATGTAGTTCCTACATGCTGTCTGTAATTTGTGGAGAAGTTATTACAATTTGTAACATCAGTCTTTAGTCCCTCCTTCCCTGCCAGGATTTAAATGATTCAGAAAGAGAAGAACTGGTAAACAGTTGGATTTCAGCATAGAAAATGGCATTTATTCATATTTTTTGAAGAAACAGGTAACTGTGATGGGTATATTAGGGGTTTCTGTGTTATGTGGGCCTTTTTATCAAATTTTGGTTTTGAAGCTGGAGTTCCCCTTTAAAGTTGAATGTTCTTGTCTCTGATGTCTGATGTCTCAGTCTGGCAGCTCAGTAATTCAGGCGCAGACTCTAAACTGTTACAATTTTGCAAATTAGTTGATACATTTCTCAGCAGCATCTCTGGAGTTTTAGCAACTAATGTATTAATTCTAACAGCTGCTTTTAATGAAATAGCTCAGCTGCTCAGCAGGGACAAAGATAAGAAATTTATCAACTAAATGTATCCATTTAGAACAGTTTACAGGGTCGGCGACCCCCCCCCCCAGGGGCTGCTTCAGAACGTGATTAATGACACTTTACATTTCAATATTGAAAAAACGGTCACACATAGCAAATTGAAAGTCATTGGAAAAAGACGTTATTTCTGGTGATCTATCTGAAAACAACTAGTGGTTTGAAGGTGAACAACCCCTTTAAGATTAAAAACAAAAACATAATTGCCCTTCATCTCTTTCAACCACCCTGTAAAGTTCTGTAAAGTTCTGAGCTGC
Organism: Xenopus petersii; assembly: GCA_038501925.1. Classification (NCBI taxonomy): domain Eukaryota; kingdom Metazoa; phylum Chordata; class Amphibia; order Anura; family Pipidae; genus Xenopus; species Xenopus petersii. The sequence goes on along the minus strand of CM076673.1, from coordinate 52,130,952 downwards.
AGCATGCATGTAATAAAGGCAAATGGGGTTAATTTTAAACAAATGGGTTTAAAATGGGTCCTTATTTCACAGAACATGTTGTAACATTCACACATTCTAATATAGTTTGTTCTGAAAGTGATGCCAGTGCAGCAACGTTTGACCAAAGTCCCAAAATCCTTGTTTCCTTTAGCTGTCTGAGCATATCTCCATGGATGGGTTACAGAAAGTGCAAAGCTGAATATTAAAAGAACTCTGGGAGCCCATCTTGAGAAAAATATGTCATTTTGTAATCAGCAACCTCTTAGATGTAGGAAGGGTTCTGGAAGTTGTAGTTTATCAGTAGCTAGAAGGCTGTTGGTTGGGCACCTGTGGTGTAAATATTACTAATTGAAAACAATCACTTCACAGATTAACAATGTGTACTTTCCAATTTTATGAAGGAAGATTATCAATCAAAGAGCCTATGTGTGCGGCTGGGGTCTAAGGTAAATTACTTTTCTGGTTTGAAGAAAAAATGTCCCCAGTTTCAGTTAACTTTTTAACTTACATTTTTTTGTTCTATAGAGGTATAGTTTTGGGTTATGTCTGTTCCTTTGAACCTGATTTTACATATATCAAACTTTGGGCCATATTCAGTGCGATGAGAAAAACTCATTCAATTGCTTATTTTCCCAGAGACCATGGGAATCTAGCCCTTTGTACCTTTTATTAAATTATATAGCGTATTCTCTGACAGCATTTTTCTCCAGCACAGAGGTGAATGAATCTGCTCCTGCTCCTTCCCATTCACAAAAAAACACAATCTTCCATTGCTGCCAGGGGTTTCCCAAAGGACAGTGGCATAATTAGGCAAATCTCTGTCTGCTGTAAAACACTGGTATAGGTTATGCACCTTGTGTGCCATCAGCCTCAGAGTCTTCAGTTGGATGTACAAAGGCTGACAATCCTAGCCTTTCTAAGTTATTTCTACCAAAAAGTCATTAGAATACTGCATTGGGTCGGTTACCTGCAGAATACTTGCAAAGTGATTGGGTACCCCGGCCAGGTAAAATTAACTTTTTCCCTCTGACCTGGTTGATCCACCTCTGCATTGACATCACTTCCGCCCGCTAGTGACACCACTTCTGGTTTGCATGAGTCCCGGGTTGGATAAAAGTTTTGTCAGGGGCTGGTAGGTTCACTTAGCAGGTCCAGGCTGGGCACAGGTCTGCCCAACTGAACCAGTGCAGGACTTTTCCTGGAATGTGTGGGGCCTTAAATTACCTGACTTACCAAGAGAAACTCCAACTGAACATACTGATACATTTGCTCAGCTGGTGATTATATCAGCCCATCTATGCATTCAGCAGCTGTTGGGGATCTAATTATCAACATTAAAGGACATTGTAGGGTTCCCACCATTCCCTGCTGGTAACTCCGGGCGGGGGTGTGGGGTTGTGATGTAACGGGGAGGACTGATGATGTGGCGGGTCAGTGATGTATCTGGGGTGGGTTGCTGATGTCAGGGGTGGGCTATGACGTGGCAGATCTGTGGGAGTCCTGCCCAGTTTTGCTAGTTTTGTTGCTCCTCTCCATTTTAGCAAATTTTAGTTCCTTTAAATTTTGCTTTAAATATTTTATTAATCTCACAGCTCACTGAAACATGCTTCCTGCTTTATATTTTTCAGATAAGAGTTCTTCTCATTTCATTAAAGTCAGATGTTAATGGAAACATATTTTTTTTAAATTATGTATAACTCCATGCAGAAAGGGAATGATTCTAACCTGCAGTAATTGCTACAGTATCTATATTTGTCTGTATATGCCCCACACAGATTAGCTTCTGCTTGATTCTCTGTTTTTCTGAGTTCACCTACTGGCTTTAAAACCATACCCCACACAAAACATTTCCATTTCTGCTGTATGCCTTGTCTCATTTATACATTATGTAGGTTATTTACTAAACTCTGGTTGGGCTTTTTTTGGGTAAAAACTAAAATTTTTACCTGTATCTATTGAGTTTTTACCCGATTCGATTAAGTCAAGCTTTCTTAATAATAAATAAGGTCAATTTGTGGATTCAGGTTTGGGCTGACTTTTTTAATTTAAAAAATCTGAAAAATTTTGATTTCCCGAGGGATTTAAAAATCATAGCTGAATGGGAACATACCCGTATGCAGTAATTTAAAGCAGTTGCTTTGTTAGGTTGAATTTGCATTTGAATAGGGGTATTAAAATTCGAACGTGTGAATTTTGAAACTCGAAAATTCAAATTCAAATTTACTATTTGACCCTTGATAAATCTGGATTTCGATAAAAACTAATTTTAATAGCCCTATTCAAATGTGAGATGTATCACAGCTTGACCATTGAAACAGTCCAAATTTAATATTCGCCATCTAAAACAAGTCATGTACAAGTCAATGGCAGAGGTCTGTTGAGCCATTTGGAGATGTAAATAGCTTTCCTGACATTTGATTTGTACGAATCGAATATGATTCGAATTTTCAGGTGTGAAGCATTGGATCGCATATTAAACATTACATTTTTTTTCTTAAATAACCTCCCATTTGAATTGTATACCTTTGATAAATGGTGTCCAAACTGTTAACTGCAATTACACAAAGCCCTGAGGTTTGCTGAGATTAAATATCAGAAGCGGACGTATTTGCACACACGTGAAAAGAAACTTTTGCAGTCTAATTAACACAAGAACATAGCTGAGAATGAAATAAATGTTATAAAGCATAAAGAGTTAACAAATGGTTACATTCACACTTTTTTTAATGGAAAAAGAGTTGAATTAATGGGAACGATTTCCATTCTCTGGGGATCTGTCTTCTATATATGTTGGTTTGTCCAACCTAACAAAGCAACTGCTTTAAATTACTGCATACAGGTATGTTCCCATTCAGCTATGATTTTTAAATCCCTCGGGAAATCAATAGAGTTATGGCAAGGTATGAGAGCCTGACGTTGCTTTCCTGATCCTCCTGAGGGTAAGTATTAAGAACAAGATATATTAAACTTAGGTACACCAAAAAGGTCTCTAGTGCTGTCATATTCAGTAAATGAAGTGTACAGGGTCATATAAAGATGTTTATGTCAAAATTAATATATATGATTTCATTATACATTTTTCCCTGTACATGTTCAGGCCAGATAGATGTGTTTTTCAAACACACTGTGTCACAACTATATATATATATATATATACCTAGTGCAGTGGCACGGGGAGATCCGACACATGTGGGACAGGGGGGCCCTGCGCAACCAATTTACGCCACTGCCAGAAAGCTCACATATATGGGAAGACATCTCCCACAGACTCTAATATAAGCAAATCATTTTTATTTCTAACACTTTTCCCTCTTTCTCTATAAAAATAAAACATTATCTTGGCTTTGATTCTCACTAAGCTACATGAATCTATATTGGTGACAAAACAATCCTATTGGGTTTATTTACTGTGTCAATCAACTTTAGCAAACTTTTAGCAAAATTACAGAAAGATCCCTTATCTGGGAAACCCCAGGCCCCCCTGGGATGACCTGTATATCAACCTACTGAAAAACTCTCTCCTCATAATATCTGTATTCCACTGCCATACACTCTTTTGCATGCCTGACCAAATTTCAAGAATTGCCATATAGCTAGTAGTGGCCACACAAATTAATAACAAAAATTAAGTACATCCCTTATTTGATGCATATAATTATCTATACACACAATGGCATTTTATTCAACCGTCTTTGTAAGGGAAACTAAATGAAAGACTAACTCTACTTAAAGGAGAAGGAAAGCTACCAAGGTTGTTTATTGCCAATGGATTAGCCACAATAGTGCAAGCTAGAACACTATTTAATTCTGTTGAATGCTTTACCATGCCTGAGTAAATAACTCTAGAAGCTCTCTCTGCTTGTTTAGGATATCAGCTACCATATTAGCTTGGTGTGACATCACTTGAGTGAGTCCCTGTTCACTCATAGCTATGGGCTCAGATTACAGCAGGGAGGGGAGGAGGAAGGGGGAGAGGAGCAAACTGGGCATGCTCAAGCCTGTGCCCTGGAGGTTTAAACTGAAGGATGGAAGTCTGATAAAGAAGCCCATGTGTAAACAATAGAAGGGAAGACAGGAGCAGCATTATTTTGATGGTTTATTGCTAAATTTACATAGACCTTTCTGCTAAAGCTTACTTAGTTTTCACTTATCCTTTAATACCCTACTAGGATATTTTTCCAGAAAACTGCTTTAAACAATCATGGCTTTAAGTGGACTGAAGGTACCAGCCTTGCATTGTGCTGAGTCAGCATATTTCAAGTATTCTTTGCATTTAATGCTATAATAGTCAATGATCTTAAGTCTTTTTTGGCAGAACAATTAAGGCCCTCCGGGAAACTGATACAAAGGTGTAGGAAAAGACAATGACATCAAGATTTAAAATTTGTATAGTTTTGCCTGATATATTCCTTGTATATATCATTAAAGTATCTGACAGAAGAGCCTGAGAGAGTTACTACCTAACAAAAGTGACAGGTGACACGCCACATGTTGCCTCAAACATTGTGCTGTAAATTTAAATTACCAAGTCATACCAGTTACAAGTCTGAATGTGACTCAATATAGAAATGAACATTTCTCCTTGCCAAAAAAGCCTCTAGCACAGAGAAGTTGAAATGGGGCAACCTGAAGAAAAAAGGGAAAAAAATTCATTGATCACACTTCCTTCTAGCATAAATTTCCATGGTTCCGATTCCTTCTGTAATACAGCACCATATTTCATCTTGCAATGTACAGAGAGACGATTAGAACTTCACTCAACCAGAAATCCAGAAAAAGAAATTGTACTGCAATGTTTAGAAATTCTGTTCATGCTTAATAATTTATTTTTGACATATTTAGTTGATTAAAAACATTTTAATGCAGACTTAGGGGCCCATTTACTTAGTTCGAGTGAAGGAATAGAGGAAAAAAGTTTTAATTTGAATGGTCGAATATGGCTACTTCGACCTTCTACTATGACCTTCAACTTCGAAACGAACGATTCAAACTAAAAATCGTTCGACTATTCGACCATTCGATAGTCGAAGTACTGTCTCTTTAAAAAATTCTTCGACCCCCTAGTTCGCCACCTAAAACCTACTGAGGCCAATGTTAGCCTATGTGGAAGGTCCCCATAGGCTTCCTAACAATTTCCTGATCGAAAGAATATCCTTCGATCGATGGATTAAAATCCTTTGAATCGTTCGATTCGAAGGATTTAATCGTTCGATCGCACGATTATTCCTTTGATCGTTTGATCGTAGGAATATCGCTAAATCCTTCTACTTCGATATTCGAAGTCGAAGGATTTTACTTCAACGGTCGAATATCGAGGGTTAATTAACCCTCGATATTCGACCCTAGGTAAATGTATAGATTAGTATAGATTTTCTTGGCCAGGAATAGGTCAGCTGCTTGCCAGGATAATGCATTATATCTTTTTTTTAAGATGCATATACATTGCATTAGCCATGGTTTTATATCTATGGTGATTTGAAAAAAAATTACCATATAGCATATGGCTCTTTTTCACTAGGTATGTACATTGGCTACATACGGATAACATTATCATTTAAAGAACTGTTTATTATTATAACCATAATATTTTATAATTCAGATAACAGCTAGTGATGGGTGAATTTATTCGCCAGACGCCAACCGGCGAATCGACGTCAGCAGCAATTTAACGATGGCAAGTTGTCGCTGGCGTCAAAATGTGCGTTTTCGCAAATTTTCCGTCCGTTTCGCGGATGAAACGGGACAAATTCGCCCATCACTAATAATAGCTAATCATATTCACATGGCAGATTAAATGATTCTTTCTGCTTTTAGTATTTTTTTGCATTTTTATTCTTTGTTCAGTATTAAAGTCTACTTTCAATTTATCAGTATCCAAGGCTTTATTTCTCTTCCATTGTTATTTTAACCACTTGCTCTACAGTACAGTAATTGCTTGACCATTCAGTTTGTGTTCATTCCTCCCTTTTATGGCCATCCACGTTTTGGATAAATTCCAATACCTGTATATCTGATCCATAAGCCAATCAAATCTGAAATTTTTTGACTGTATGTAACAAGTTTATATTGTTTATTCTAAAGTAAAACATATTAAATTTATCAAACAACTCTTTGTGTGCTGGCTTTGTTTTATGTAGCCAGTCCTTGTTTTGCTAACCAATACACTGCAGGGCATACTCATGGAGGCCCATTTATTATGTTGGCTATGAAATAGCCAACATACTGTTCTTCGAGTTCAGCTCGTTCTTCTTCTTAATATTATTATTATTGGCGAACCCCATTTTCTAAACGCTACTCCTCCTACAGTTTTAGGGGTGCAAGCGCCAAACTTTCCACACTTATTCCTCTTATAGCAAAGTACATTGCTTGTGCTTTAATAAGCGATCCCACCCACCCCGCCCCTGTGGCGACCCCCCGACGACCCCTTTTTTCCCATTGACTTTGACAGGGAAAAATTTCAAATCGCCGCCACTCGTACAGTTTTGAAGATACAGTCCCCAAACTCGGACCACATATTGTTGATGTCACCCCGAATAAAAATAAGTATTTTGGGGGGGCACCCCAAAGTGGGCGGAGCTACCAACGCCCAATGGAAATTTAGCAATTTTCTATACGCTACTCCTCCCAGAGGTTTAGGAGTACAATTATGATACTTTGCACACTTGTTCGGCTCATACCCGAATAGGTTGCTTGTGCTTTGTTAAGCGATCCCACCCTCCGTGCCCCTGTGGCGACCCCCCGACGACCCCATTTTTCCCCATAGACTTTCATTGGAAAACTTGAAACTTTTGCCACTTGTACAGCTTTGAAGTTACACTCACCAAACTTGGGTCATTTAGTCATGGGGTGAAACTGAAAAATTCTGTCCTATTTTGGGGACCCACCCCGCCCCTGTGGCGACCCCCCGACGACCCCTTTTTTCCCATTGAGATTGACAGGGAAAAATTTCAAATCGCTGCCACTCGTACAGTTTTGAAGATACAGTCCCCAAACTCGGACCACATATAGTTGATGTCACCCCGAATAAAAATAAGTATTTTGGGGGGCACCCCAAAGTGGGCGGAGCTACCAACGCCCAATGAAAATTGAGCAATTTTCTAAACGCTACTCCTCCCAGAGTTTTAGGAGTACAATTATGAAACTTTGCACACTTGTTCGGCTCATACCCGAATAGGTTGCTTGTGCTTTGTTAAGCGATCCCACCCTCCGTGCCCCTGTGGCGACCCCCCGACGACCCCATTTTTCCCCATAGACTTTCATTGGAAAACTTGAAACTTTTGCCACTTGTACAGCTTTGAAGTTACACTCACCAAACTTGGGTCATTTAGTCATGGGGTGAAACTGAAAAATTCTGTCCTATTTTGGGGACCCAAAAAAGTGGGCGGAGCCGCAAACAACCAATCAGATTTTCCCTATTGACTTCAATGAGAAAATGTAAACAGCTGTAATTCTCACAGTATTAAAGCTAGAGCTCTCCCAAACTTGGCACCGTGGGTCACTGGGTGACTCAGCTAAAATTTACCTAAAGTGGGCGGAGTCTACAACAGCCAATCAAATTTCAGCCATTCAAATAAATAGGAAAATGTTAAACTGCTGCCGCTCTTAGACGGTTAATGGCAAGGTCCTCAAACTTGGCACAGTTGGTCACTGGGGGACTGGGATTAAAATTAAGAAAAGTGGGTGGAGCCAAAACCAACCAATCAGATTTCTTTGATTGATTTTAATGGGAACAATTAAGAAGGCTGCCATTCTCTCAGTATTGATGTCAGGGACCTTGAATATCACAAATGTGGTCGCTGGGGGTTTCCACTTCAAGTTTAGAAAAAGTGGGCGGAGCCACCAACAACCAATCGAATTTCATTCATTGATTTTCAATAGAAAAAAATTAAAATGCTGCCATTTTTACACAATAAATGACAGCATTCCCAAACTTTGGAATGTTAGTCACTGAGTGACTGTGGTTCACAATTAGGAAAAAAAGGGGCGGGGCAACAACAGCCAATCAGATTTCAGCCATTGACCTTAATTAAAAATGATAAACTGCTGCTATTATCACGGTTTAAATGCTAGGTGTACCAAACTTGGCTCAATTACTCACTGGGTGACTGCGGTCAAAATTTAGGAAAAGTGGGTGGAGCCAAAAACGGCCAATCAGTTTTCACCTATTGACTTCAATGTAAAATTTTTGATTACTGCCGTTCTCACAGTTTTAAAACCAGAGGTCCCAAACTTGGCACTGACCATGACTAGGTAACTGGGGTTAAAATTCAGAAAACTGGGCGGAGCTTAAGACAGCCAATCAGATTTCTTTGATTGATTTTAATGGGAACAATTAAGAAGGCTGCCATTCTCACAGTATTGATGTCAGGGACCTTGAATATCACAAATGTGGCCGCTGGGGGTTTCCACTTCAAGTTTTGAAAAAGTGGGCGGAGCCACCAACAACCAATCGAATTTCATTCATTGATTTTCACTAGAAAAAAATAAAAATGCTGCCATTTTTACACATTAAATGACAGCATTCACAAACTTTGAAATGTTAGTCACTGAGTGACTGTGGTTCATAATTAGGAAAAAAAGGGGCGGGGCAACAACAACCAATCAGATTTCAGCCATTGACCTTAAAGAAAAATGATAAACTGCTGCTATTATCACAGTTTAAATGCTAGGTGTACCAAACTTGACTCAATTACTCACTGGGTGACTGCGGTCAAAATTTAGGAAAAGTGGGTGGAGCCAAAAACAGCCAATCAGTTTTCACCTCTTGACTTTAATGTAAAATTTTGTATTACCGCCGTTCTCACAGTTTTAAAACCGGAGGCCCCAAACTTGGCACTGACCATGACTAGGTAACTGGGGTTAAAATTCAGAAAACTGGGCGGAGCTTAAGACAGCCAATCACATTTTACCAAACGCTATTCAATGGGAATATTTAAATTCCTGTCAATCTTACACTGTTAATGTAAGAGTGCTCAAACTTGGTCCATTTGGTGAAGGGGTGACTGGGATGCAAATTTTTAAAAGTGGGCGGAGCCAAAAATAGCCAGTTTGTTTGAATGGATTTCAATGGTAAAATTGGATTGGCTTTAAATTTCACCGTTTTAATCCGGATTCTACCGACTTTGTGTACTCTCTAGGCACCGGGGGCGACTGGGCAAGACACCTATAGCGTTTCATAGCCAACATCCCGTGGTTTCTTCAGAAACGACACCCTCTAGTTAAAGGTTGTATTTTAATGGTTTTAGAAACCACAGTTGATGGTCTATTTATTAAAGGTCAAGTTTCTCTGGTCCAATTGAAAGCTCATATTTTTAGAAATTTATATGTCCCAAAGCAGCACAAAGTCTGAATCCTAAAATACTCCAGCTAAAACCTGTGAATTCATGTAAAAGTCAATGGCAGAGGTCCCTTAACCAATTGAAGATGTTTTTTGCCTTAGCAATTTTTGACACTGATTTTCACTTGGAAATTGAACAAATCTGAGTGTGTTGCACCACAATTAGATAAAGGCACAGGATTCGAGCGTCAATTGAAAAAGTCGCACAAGTCGAATTTTTCTCAGATTGACTTTTTCTCCCACTGATTTTTTTCGAAAATAATAATTGGTAAATTAAGGGGATTACAGTCTTGGAGTTTGATCAACCTTTTTTTTTTTACAGTGCTGTGAAATATGTTGGCGCTTTAAAAATACATCTTAAAGAATAACTCCACCGAAACATAACTTATAACATATGCAGACTTTATATAATTTTTAATGCTTTGGAAGAGTTCCCTAAGCCTAGCCTCCCACTCTCCTGCTTATCTGTCTGACTACTTTGCTGAGCTGACTGACTACTGTTACTTTGTATCAACAACCATCTGTCCTCAGCCTGCATCCTCCAAACCCCACAATTCCCTGCACACGTGATTTCAATAAGCAAAAGACCATCACAGTGCACGTTCATATTCGGGGAGATTTAGTCGCCCGGCAATAAATCGCCTCTTCTTCAGGGCGACTAATGTACCCAAACTGCCTCCCGCCGGCTAGCGCACCGATTGTATGAAAAGTAGGGAAGCTTAGTAACCCAGAAGATTGACAATAACTTGCTGGGTCTCCAATGGCCCAACGTCGAATTTGAAAGCCACATACTGAACATAGATAAAAACAATGGCCACGGCTAATAATTTCTCTCTCTTTCTTCTGTACTTGTATACTTTATTACTTTGCTACTTTCTCTGCCTCACGCCTTCTCATATACCAAGGGAGTTTATATTAAATGTGAAAAATATACAAATCTGTATAAAACTGAAGCTGCAAATTGAATTCACTGAAGAAGTTTCTGGCACAAAAGAGATTACATTTCATTACAATTTTCTATTTTATGAAATGTTTTCTACTCAGAGCAGGTATTTAAATATCTATATTTGCTTTAGCTTGAATTCCATGCCTGCATGTCACACTGCATGAACTGGCCCCTATGGGGAAGATTATCTAATTACTTAATGGTACAATAATCCTAGATTCCTTTGTTTCTATTTCAGCTATATGCCGCTTCCCCCGGAGCTTGTGCCTACTTATATTAAGCGATCAAAGGAAAAAAATGTATGGACAGATGTTGTATTTATTAGAATTTCTGATTCTGACATTAAATTAATAAAGGCTATTACCCTTTGTAAAAGGTTAGTGGATCTGTAAAATTCACCTTATTAAAAATGTAAAATACTATACATTTCCAGAGAGTTGAAAAACATTTACAGAAATTATGATGTACAAACTCTGTTTCATATAGAATTGAAGTTCCTTATATACTTTGTGCAGAAGGGGTCAAATTTCAAAGTAATGTGACTTCAAAATTCGAATAAAAAAAGCAACAATTGAAATTTATTTTAAAAAATCAAAGTTTTTAACTTCGGGTGGATAGGCTGTATTCAAATTGTTCAATTTCAAGTTTTAGTGCATTAGATCGAATTCTAAACAAAGTATTTGCCCCAAAAAACTTTGATTTTTCAAAGTCCACCAAATTACTCTAAATAGGTTCTAGAGGTCCCCCATAGGCTAAAACAGCAATTCAGCAGGTTTAAGATGGTGAATGGTAGAAGTCGAAGTTTTAAAGAGACAGTACATGATACATTTCGATATTCGAATAGTCAGATTTTTTTCAAATTCAAGTCAAATTTTTGCCTATTTGATAGTCGAAGTACACAAAAATAACTTCGAGCCTTGATAAATCTGCCACTTTGTGCACAAATTAAAAGACACCCTAAACTGCATTGTTTTGTCCTTGTTGCAACACCAAAACAATTATAACAACTAATATATCAGTTTTAATAGGGCATTTTGTAACATTAATAAATAGAGCCGCAATGTATTTATTTATATCTGTAAAGTGCGTTGGACCTGAAAGCAAGCCATGACATATGCCTGAATTAAAAAGATGGCTGGCAAAAAAACTAGTCTATCAAAGCCAGCATTTTTTTAGAACTTTTATGACTTCCAGCATACAGGATAAGATGTCACTGGCATAATATTGAGGAGGATGAAGCTTCAGTTTATCAGTGTGTCGGCGAAGGAAACTCTGGCGAAAGTGGTAACTTTGTGTAAAATTCGCACTTTAGTGAATCTAGTAACAATCATTCACCTGAGTGAAAATTCACCTAGTGATAGGGAACGAAACTGCACTAGCAACGGTGTCTTTCACTAGCGAATTGTCCTCTACGCCTGTTAGTAAATTGGCGATGTCCCTATGGATGGGATTTCTAGTGAATTTTCATTAGCAACGGCCACTTCGCCCTTTAGTTAATCTGCCCCACACATTGGGTGTGTACTATGTAGAAAGGAACAGTGTTCTAAGAAGCTGTATACAAATGATGGGATGAGGGTTCATATGTAATTCTTCCATATTCCACTACCAGTGTGTATATTTGTCCCACCATACAATAAAATCATGAAACTTCCCCATGTAATCTATTTCTGCCATGACTAAGCTAGTAAGAAATAACAGAGCCAAGGCATGACAAAATTACTTATTTCTCTGCTTAAGCCTGCCTGTTTTTTCTCCATTGGTTCTGTATTTTTCCAATCATCCAGCTAAATTAGTATTGTCTTATCTGATGTTTTCCAGAGTAAGCAAAACAGATGATTATAATCACTGTACAGCAGAGGGAAAAAGAATGGGTATGGGCAATTGTTATCTGTTTTTCAAGTTAGCTGCATCTTCATCTATATAATTATAGTGCAAATGAAGAATTTTCATCTAGAGGTTTGAGCTTTTGAGCAAGACAGATATAAGCTTTATATCCCACATAAAGAAGAGTACATTTATACGTCTGCTACTATAGACATAATAAAATGGACTTAAAGGCTTCTGGGAGAGGGAAAAAATGAAAGCAGTGGAAGATGTAAGGCAATTTTGTACTTCTAACTGGTATAAATGAAAATATACAGCAAATCTGCTATTAGCAACAGCGGCTTAAATGACTGAAAAACACACAGTATTATGTGTGTTTGATCCCAAAAAAGCATAGAGAATACTAAACATGATTAAAATACGCACATCATAAAGTCTCCTCCATTTTATTAATATAATTTGTACGTCTTTCACAGTCCATGCTCTATTATTTTAGAGTGCAACCCATTTTGTTTCATTTTTAATTAGAAAACATAATCAACGTAAAAGCTTTAGTAGACCAATGATCATAATTTTCCAGCTTTCAAGGATTAACATACCTTTTAATGGAACTGATTTAGGAAACAAAATGCCATAATTAACTGAAGAGACTTTAAAAATGCAAAGTCGCTCCTTTAGGATTATCAAGGGGTAACTTAGGCTTTAAACAAGAAAAATAACTTTTAGAAGGTTATCTAAGTATTGCTGTTTTTACTGTCCTGATTTGAATTTAAAGCACCAGCTGTGTTGCAATTTGTATAATGGTTAAATTTGTTTTAAAACATTTGTACCCTGGAAGATTTTATGAAAACTGGCCAACTAAACACATGGGACAGTTATTAGAACAAGGCCTGTACATTTCAGAGTTGGCCAGTGCACATAATAGGCATTGTCATCGGTGTCTTTGATGTGATCCATTCCTTTTATAGTATATGCTTCGTTTATGTGATGTTCTTGTTATGTTATGAAGTTAATGTATGTGAAGTTCTACTAGGGTTGCTACCTGTTCGATTTTAACCCAAACAGTTCAGTTTTTATGTTCAGTTATCAGTCTTGTGAAACCAGAAACAAAACTTTGGCCAATACAGGTCTGGGATCTGTTATCCAGAATGCTTGGGACCTGTGTTTTTTCAGATAATGGATCTTCCTGTAATTTGGATCCTCATGTATTATTTCTACTAGATAATCATGTAAACATGAAATAAACCCAATAGGCTGGTTTTGCTGCCAATAATGATTAATTATGTCTTAGTTTGGATCAAGTGTAAGGTACTAATTTATTACAGAGAAAAAGGAGATCATTTTTAAAAATTTGGATTATTTGGATAAAATGGAAGTCTATGGAAGACAGCCTTTGCATAATTCAGAGCTTTCTGGAAAATGGGTTTCAGGATAATGGATCCCATACTTGTAAATGAGAAATATTGAATATTATGATACCATCAGTTTTCTATTAATCTGGCTTAGTTATGATTAAAGCACAGTTTGTCATCATTACAGCAAAATAAAGCAAATGAGACAAAATGAGGAGTTGGCATTGCTGTATTTCAGAGCTTTTTGGATAATTGGTTTCTGTATAGTAGATCCTATGCTTTTTATTAAAGGGAATCTGTCATCTACACATAAAAAACTGTATAATGAAAGTCCATTGCAAATTAAACATGGAACCCAAACTCTATTTTTCATTAAAATATCCATACCTGTTATAAAGGTGTTTAAATAACTGAGCTGTCAATCAAATTTTACCCCCTCTCCTCTATGCTTGAGGCATAGAGGCGGGGCAGTCAATTACTTTCACTGTTCATTCATCAATTTCTGCATGTCACTTCACTCCTCACATTGTCCATGTACATAATACATATAGTGTAAGTAAAGTTTATTTTGCTCAAATAACATGATAAGGATATGGAATTCTTTCTTAAAGTGACAGATCCCCTTTAAAGCATTGGGCTCCTAATCAGGCAAAATATAGACAGTGCTATATGTATTCTGTCTGGTTTAAACTGGACAGAAATCCATCCAATTGCATTTAAATTATGCAATAACGCCCGCATCATAACCCGACCCAACTTCATTGTGCCCACCCCCGACATCATCATGTCCACCCCAGCAACATTGCCCCAAACCCGATGCCATCAGACCTGCCCCCTTTGCTCAGGTGTAGCCACCAGAAAAGGTGGCAACCATACAGTATGTTCTACCAATACATATGATGTTCTAACAAAATATAAGGGTTTATTTTTGGGCACAGATGCAGTGACCTTTGATCTTTGTTGTATTAATCGTGTGCCTAAACTTTATTTAACAGAATTCCATTTTAAAATATTTTCAGATTTGCATTATGTTGTGGATATGAGGCTTGTAGCCCTGTTATTTACATGAGATTGAGATAGAGTTGGAATGAGTTGGTGCTGGCCCAACCAATCCCCTCCTCCAACAGATTTTCTTTTGTACAAAGAAAGCGTATGGAGAAAACTAGAACAATTGCTAAGGGCATTTTTGCTTAAAATATGAAAATTACTCCATGGAATGCTCTATATAAATATAGTAAATTTCTCTAAAAAGGTAAATGACCTCTCACACTATTTTGTTACAGGAACAAGAATGTATGCCATCTCCCAATGGAAAAGGCAGATCTATCCAGCTTCAGAATGTCCCAAAGCATAAATAAAATCTAAATACAGGAAGAGCACACTGTACAATCTCTGGCATAAAAGGGAAGATACAAATCTGGCAGCATGCCCTGATGCATTAGTTATGGTATAGATTTGGGTTATTTTTTCAGTTTATTATTATTATTACTATATAGCGCAGATACAGCAATGTTGTAATATATATTTATGTGTAACTTGCTATAAGTAAAAGGGCACCTGTTGCCAAAATCTATAATTCCCAACCAAAGGTGCGGGCTAATAGAGCCCACACTCCGTTCTGGGGTAACAATTTTTTTTAAATACCCCCTGGGCTCTATTAGCCTGCACCTTTGGTTAGGGATACTAAATTTTGGCAACAGGTGCCCTTTAAGGTCAGATCCTGAACAATATTTAGGGGACCAAATACACTGCTTTATATATAATTACAAGGTCAGTGGAGTACAGATTCATTGTCGGACTGGCCCACTGGGATACCAGGAAAACTCCCGGTGGGCCCAGGTGTCAGTGGGCCTCTTGCTTCTAACCATTTGACCTACCATATATACCCGAGTATTTCAGCATCCAAAATGTGCTGAAAAAGTCTACCTCAGCTTATCCTCGGGTCAGCAGTACCGGACCTGAGTAGCTGAGATTGCAGTCACTTTTAATCATTCCTATACCAACAGTTCACTTGGGGAGAGACTGCAATATCCCACAATGCCCTCTGTTGTTTATATGAAAGAATAACAGTGCGCCCTCTGTTGGTTATATGAAAGAATAACAGTGACTGCAATATCACACAGCGCCATCTGTTGGTTATATGAAAGAATAACAGTGACTGCAATATCACACAGCGCCATCTGTTGGTTGTATGAAAGAATAACAGTGCGCCCTCTGTTGGTTATATGAAAGATTAACAGTGACTGCAATATCACACAGCGCCCTCTGTTGGTTATATTAAAGAATAACAGTGACTGCAATATCACACAGCACCCTCTGTTGGTTATATGAAAGAATAACAGTGACTGCAATATCACACAGCGCCATCTGTTGGTTATATGGAAGAATAACAGTGACTGCAATATCACACAGTGCCCTCTGTTGGTTATATAAAAGATTAACAGTGACTGCAATATCACACAGCGCCCTCTGTTGGTTATATAGAAGAATAACAGTGACTGCAATATCACACAGTGCCCTCTGTTGGTTATATTAAAGAATAACAGTGACTTCAATATCACACAGCACCCTCTGTTGGTTATATGAAAGAATAACAGTGACTGCAATACCACACAGCGCCATCTGTTGGTTATATGGAAGAATAACAGTGACTGCAATATCACACACTGCCCTCTGTTGGTTATATGAAAGATTAACAGTGACTGCAATATCACACAGCGCCCTCTGTTGGTTATATTAAAGAATAACAGTGACTGCAATATCACACAGCATCCTCTGTTGGTTATATGAAAGAATAACAGTGACTGCAATATCACACAGCGCCATCTGTTGGTTATATGGAAGAATAACAGTGACTGCAATATCACACAGCGCCCTCTGTTGGTTATATGAAAGAATAACAGTGACTGCAATATCACACAGCGCCCTCTGTTGGTTATACGAAAGATTAACAGTGATGGCAATATCAAACAGCACCCTCTGCACATGGTAGTGGGACAGTGGGACAATGCACACAGTAATCCGTTTGGCAATTATCTGTCACAATCAGCTTTGCAAAGAAGTCCGGTTGATCGCTGGGGGGGTCGCTTTGGCAGAATGTGCGCTGCTGGGAGACAGGGCTGTATTTGTGTCTAGGCTTATACTAGAGTCAATAAGTTTTCCCAGTTTTCGTAGGTAAAATTAGGTACCTCGGCTTATACTCGGGTCCGCTTATACTCGAGTATATACGGTATTTTATGGTCATTTCTTTATGGGAACAAAGAGGTTTAATAATGGAAGAATACAGTATAGTATGTAGGGAAAAGAGACTAGGAGAATAAAGAGGTTGAGTGAGGTTCCAATAGTTTAGAATATGGGTCCTCAGCCTAAGATTTTCTGGTGGGCCCCTGGCATCCCAGTCTGACACTGCAAGCAGTGGTTTTATACCCATATGCTTTACTATCACCTTTTTGCTGTTGTTCCCTTCTTTCTGTTTTGTACTTATATCCCTAGAAAATGCTCTGCTAGTGATTGTTCAAAAATACTCTTTAGATCACTGAGTGTGAACACAGGTTTTATCGAGCTGTAGATTTTGTGCATTTGTATAATTTCTCCAGTGTACTGCTAGAGCCGCAGATTATTTGCCTTGAAAAATGGACAATTCAAAATTCTAAATATACACTTCCTTTTGATTTCTATGGTATATCAGTAAATCTGTGTTGATGAGATCAAACTACTGATCATATTGAGTTAGTTGTATTACAAATCTTTAAAATTTGCAAAATTCGGTGCCTCATATTAGCATGCTATATATTATATTTTGGACTTAAAGGAGAATTCAACCTCCAGCGGTGATAAGTCCCCAGTGGCCCCCCTCCGCTGACCCCCCGCCCTGCCTCCCCTCCTGCTAAGTGTTACCCCAGAATTGTGTCCCCTGTAGGATTACTGACCGCACATGCAGAGTGAGCGCAGCGGAGCTCATGGATGCCATCTTCTGGCACTTCGGTAATCTTCCTTCCCTTCCGCAATTTCTGTCACATGTGCAGTTGTCGTTAGGCGTAACATTGCTCCAACTGCGTATGCGCCAATACGCTGCTCACTTTATGAAGATTACTGAAGTGCTCAAGATGGTGTCCTTGAGATTTAATTTAATTCCTTTTCCAGTTAAGGATTCTAAAAAAAAATGGCCCAAAAAAGTAGAATGTATGATAAATGTGCAATTTAGGTCACTTTAATTTAGAATAGTACGTTTCTAATTTTCCTTCGGAACACATTTAAAATGCTCTTTACATATAAAGAGAGAATAACTTGCAGCTATATATAATCCTTCTAAAATATGTTTTTTCTATATAATGCATATAATTACATAAAAAAAGGTACAAAGGAGAGATTAATTATAGTACTTACAAAGGCTGGAAATACATTACTATTCTAAATGTCTGGTATCAATAAATACGGCAAATCGAAAAACTGTATTATATAATTTTGCCGAACATGCAAGCAATTAACCCAGTATGTTCATTTAAATTTTTAAAAATTGAGTGGCAGAATTATTGAATGTGATGCAGCATGCATGGCTTCATCTGCTTTACCAAGACGTCTCCCATTTCTTTCCTTCATAACACAGCCAAAGACCCCTATTGGCAGGTAAACAAATTCTCCACTAATTGTGAAGATATAGTGGTTCCTCTTTCTCAAATTCCTTTAAAAAATGTGTATCTCATAGATAGATAGATAGATAGATAGATAGATAGATAGATAGATAGATAGATAGATAGATAGTAACCATGACCAAACATGGTCTGTCTCAGCGTAGTCTATTCTGTATTACACAATTTCCGGGAGCATATGTCTCCGTGTAGATGCGTCCTGATGTCTTTGCTTCTACGTGAATGTGTCCTGATGTCCTCGCTTCTAGCATGGTTTGGAGCTGGTCCAGAGCACATCGTTTTGAATGTAAACTTTTGTACATGCCACAATTACTATTTTCTTGGTTCCTACATTTTAAAGAAAAATCTAATAGAAGGACCTGCACTCCATCTCATCGTGAATCTATCTAATATCCAACCTTTCGGCCCACATTAGGACCTTTATCAAGGACCTAATATATATATATATATATATATATATATATATATATATATGTATATTATAATATATATAATATATATGTGAAAATATTTTAAAAGCTTAGAGGGACCCTAAAATTAATTTGCTGTTGGACCCAGTAAATTCTACTTGCAACATGGCTTAGAACCAGTATATTATTTCAGACAACAGAAAAACATGGGGCTAGGAGCACATATATCACATTGACTCCCTGATGTGGCATGAAATGGATGCAGTTAGGAGAGTACAGACTTAGATACTTATTTGAACATCACTTTATCTCTCTAGTCTGGTATCAGTAGGGGGAAAAATACCCAACCCTGAGTCACTAGCAGATTTCTATTGCAAAGAAATAGATATATTTTCTAGAAGAGATAGATTTATATTTCAAGGGAATAATTTCACCCTGTGAAACAGCAGCAAATGATAGAAAAGTGAAAAGAGATTTGCATGGCAGCTTGGGTGAATGTTTTGCTGTAATAGTCCCTTTTTTGTTACCATGGAGACCTGCAGAGCATCACAGCACAACAGAGCAGATTAGGAAGGAGTGTGCCTCTTGTTTTGATGAGAGCACCTCACCATGCTGAAGGGCTGACAATAACAGGCCACATAAAAATGCTGTGTTTTAGAAAACGGTTTAACAAGTCTTCCATGTCTCAATTGCTGTGCTCTGAAATCCCTCTCTCCTGTAACACCCTGTTTTAAATCAATTCAAGAGCATAACGATACATATCTCAAGGCCCTCAGTGTTTCACTTCAAGACAATAAATCATTGTTTATTCCAACACAAACACTGCTCAATCTCTATGCAATCAGCCCCGAGCTTCAGAAATGATTTTTCCCATACCGAAGGGGCTGACCTGCTGCTGATCTCCTTCTTTTCTTTTGCAAATAATACAATAAAGGCTTATCTTCTTGCCTCCGTTATTAATGTGTGTGTGTAACTGGAGCTATGATTTAAGGTCTCTTAACCCAGACTATGCTTACTGAAATGCAGATAGATGACAGTAAGAATTAGTCTGTAATAACCTGTCACATAATGTGATTATTGCTACTAGAGCCGGAGCATCATGCTGGGATGGATTACAAGCAAGATGACACTTCCCAGCAGGCCACCTGCTGCATTATTATTAATAAACAACTCATCCTAAAAATAATCCATACTAAAAACTAGAAGTTTGAAGGTTCAGAGGCTTGGGAGAAGAATGCAGAACTTGCAAATGATCAATGGCAATTATTATTCTGTGTCTTTTTTTTTTATAAGAACCACAGACAAGTGCCAACATGGCTTCCAGGACCAGCAAAAGGAATGCACAAATGTGGACACTGCAAATGTTGCAAATATGTGAAAAAATGTAATAGCATCACCCATTTGCAAAATGGAAAAGTATATAACATAAATAGTTTTGTTAATTGCCAAACTACGGGGGTAATCTATGTAATAGAATGCAGTTGCCCTTTAAGATATGTAGGGAAGACAATTAGAACTATTGGGAAGCGTGTTCTGGAACATGTCAGTGATATTAATCGAGAAGTACAAAAAAGCTCTGTAGCGAGACATTTTAAAAATGTGCATGATGGTAATACAAAAGATCTAAGGATGTTTGGAATTGAACAGGTATCACTGCGTATCAGAGGAGGTGAGACCGATAAAATCTTGTTAAAAAAAGAATTAAGGTGGATGTATGAATTTAACACTCTTTGGCCTAATGGCCTAAATGATGACAGTAAATTTGGAGTATATCTATAATTCATTCGATCCTCAAATGTTTAATGAAATAAGTTCAACCATTATGATATAGATAACCACTTGTATTGCAATAATCAGGAACATGAGTATTTGTTTGAGAAGTTAATTTTTTGGCAATGTGAATATGTACTTTGTAATAAAATGTAGTAATTTTAATAATATTAACTTCAATATACCTAAACCATATGTTGGGCTATAAGAAGCGAGCAAAGATGACAACATTATGCCCTGATGAAGCCGCTCAAGCTGAAACGCGCGTTGGCCATGAGGCAGAAACGGCTCTGGTTCACACACATCCAATATGACCATGGCCAAGTAAGAGAACACAGATTTATGAGGAATTCGCACGCTACAATTGGCTCCTATATCGCCAGACTGCTAGGAAATATCCCGTGATGAAGCCACTACAAGGACAGCCCTAACGAGATGGCATGGTGGTAAAGTATATGTTTCACGGAGAGAAATGTCCGGCGAGTATCTGTAGCATAATTAGCACATACCGGAGCCGCATGCAATATCTCAATTCAGAACTTTAATATCCCCTAATAAGGAGTGTTCCGTCCTTCATAAGATTGGCTTGTAATTGTAACACAATCAATTCAACTATTGTTACAGTTCATCCTGCATTTTACATCTATGCGGAAATCAAATGCCATACTGATACATTGTATTCTCTATACAGCCCAACACAGAACTATCTATGCTGAAATTTGCTGCTATGAATAAATAAAATGAATATATATTAGGGATGCACAGAATCCACTATTTTGGATTCAGCCAAACCCCCGAATCCTTTGTGAAAGATTCGGCCGAATACCGAACCGAATCTGAACCCTAATTTGCACATGCATATTAGTGGTGGGAAGGGGGAAACATTTTTTACTTCCTTGTTTTATGACAAAAAGTCATGTGATTTCCCTCCCCGCCCCTAATTTGCATATGTAAATTGGGATTCGGAATCAGTTCAGCCAGGCAGAAGGATTCGGCCGAATCCGAATCATGCTGAAAAAGGCAAAATACAGGCCGAATCCCAAACCGAATTTGCATATGCAAATTAGGATTCGGATTCAGTTCAGTCAGGCAGAAGGATTCCTGGATTCCGTGCATCCCTAATATATATACATGATTTGTTAAAATGAATTTAATGTTATGAATTCATTGTTAACATCCAAGTCATTGCAGCGCACTCCAAAGTCAAAAGGATCGCTCAAATAGGTTGTTGGTTAAAAATTCATCCTTTATTGATTACATCAGTTTAAAAGAAGAAATGCTAACACATCTAGACCATGTGTTAGCATTTCTTCTTTTAAACTGATGTAATCAATAAAGGATGAATTTTTAACCAACAACCTATTTGAGCAATCCTTTTGACTTTGGAGTGCGCTGCAACGACTTGGATGTGAATAGTTGAAAACTTCTCCCTTAGCGACAGACTCGGGGCGGCAGCACCCAGGTCACTCCGTGGAGAGGGTAAGCTGATCCTTATGTATATTTATCTATGAATATAAATAACTGTTGGAAGGAACGTGGGAAGGATTGTGTAATAAACGCAGGGCTCGGGGCAGGCGCAACCGGGCCAATTACCACCAACGGTGAGCGGATTTTAAACCGAGGATCAAGCAGACAAATCATTTATATCAATTCTGAATCTCAGAATTGGTGTTGGGATATATATTTTGGACTGCTAAATGAATTCATTGATATACATGAATTTTGTTAAATTAATTTTGTACATGATTTTATACAATTTACATGTGTTAAATAAAAAACCTCAATTAATTTAAAGTCAAATTAACTCACTCCAATAATTAATTAGTTAATTTTTGCATGCCAATATGAAGTTATCTGCATAGTGCGATAAAGGGGATTCTACATAAATTTTTTTAAACATATGAATTCATTATAATCCCACACACCACCTAAAAAGGTAAAGTAATCTTCAATTAGCATTTTTCTATGTAAATTGTATGATGCTCCACTAGAGTCCTGCAGCGGGTAGGGTACCCGCGGGTTACCCGCAAAAACCTGCGGGTTGCCTGTAGAAGTTCCAGGTGCGGGTATAGTCGAGAGTTGGCAGTTCTGTGGGTTTGCGGGTCGCGGGTCGGGCAGCAGGTCTTCTCAAAATAAATATTTACTCCTTTTTTTCTGGTCATGTCTACTTCCGATGACGTCACTTCCAGTTTACAATGACAGCACTTCCTGATTCTTGATGGTCAGCGGGTCCAGGTTGCGGATAAGGTACTTGCAGGTCTGGTAACGGGTCCAAGCAGGTAAGAATGCGGGTTGCGGGTACGGATTGCGGGTACGGGTCGGGTTCGGATCCCAAAAAAATAGACCCGTGCAGGACTCTATGCTCCACCATTACTATCGCTTTTGGCTTCACAATGAGAAGTTGCAACCTTAAATTATGGCATTCCAGCATCTATCAAAAAGATATTACTTATCTGAAATGGCACTGCCTATCAACACCAGAACATGAAGCTAAAAACTCACACACAATACAAAAGGAAGCAAATATACACTACTAATCTTAGGCACATCCCCTGCTGGAAAGGCCTTCAAACCAAACAGTGAGAGAGGTTCTTCATGTATACATAGCCTTTCAGAATCTCAGATCAAAGCAAACTAGTGTCCATGGCAAAGATGATATTTTCATATGTAAACCCTTTAGTGATATGACAAACACAAAGCTAATACTGTATCAGGTACTAATGCACTGGCTAATTAACAAACCATTTTGCTTAGAGTGAGGTGCTGCCAATAACCGGATCTATTCTTCCAATGCCTATGTTAATGTTTATTGCATCACATACTATACATACCTATGATGTTTTATTGATCCAATATGCAGCACTCTTTTCCCAGTCCCACAGTCTGATTTTGACACAGCTCTGTCTCTGGGAAATTACATTTGCCTTAAATGTTTGGCCTGGTGAATGCAGCAAAAGTGTTCTTTCTGCAATGACTCAAATCATCTTATATAATTGAAAAGCATCCTGTGCTGGAGATAAGAACTAATGCAGCCCATTATTAGAGAAATGTCTGGCATAGCTATGAGGCAGTTCTGAGGATAAAATGAACCTTTATGTGGATTGGGCGGCAGTCATATTGAAGAGGCTATTTGCTTCTTAACTATAATTTTATGCTATAGTGTGTTTCAATGGCTAGAATCTTCTCCATTTGTCTCAGTATGCCTTATAGGAATTGTCTGATCTCCATTGACATGAAAAGAATTTATACTGTAGCTGGTAGCTATAGAAATGCTAACATCCTTGAAGCCAGTAAGTACTAAAGAATTCCAAACACAGAAACAAAAGCACCTTGTATATGGCCTGCTGTATAGAAGGAAAGGAACGCTGCATATACATTTATCACCTAGAATGTGCTTATATCAAAGTCAAACAATTAGTATGGTGATTGTATTAAAACTTTTACAGATAACAGATACTGTCGTTAAATTGCTATGATACATAGGCTTAGCTCAAGCCTAACAGTGCAGCTAATATTCAGAACTACTAATGGTTTTGTGCCATCAATCAGTAATTTAGTGGCAGGAAAGTGAGGGAAGCTCTATAAATATTTTTTTTATATAAAGTTATGTTAATCCTATTTTCACTGTTTTTCTTTTATGTTTGTCCAGTGAATACATTTTAAATGATAATTATATGCTGCTACAATTCATAGGAACATGGCAGTGCTATTAGTAAAGGACAAACACAGGATTAAAAGATTCACCCCCAAGTAAAGCTTACTTTAGTCCCAACCTCAAGTGGAAAATTGGTCAATCACCAATACAGAGGAATGCGAGAGAACGGAATGTTTGCTTAGAAGAAGTACACACAAATTAGTTGGGTGTAGATATTAAGATATGTAAATATTTATGGTGCATTTACTTACCAGATGCAGTGTGCAACTTGCAGCTTTTTCCAGCGCCATTGCAGCTGTTCACAGAGTTGCATCCACTGAAATTGCAAGCAATGTGTCAAAATGAATGCTATTGTGCCTGTGCATTTTTATGAATCAAGTATTAAGTATCAAATTAAGTTGTCACTAGCATTTTCAATGCTGGCATTGCAGCACCTCCAGCAAAACTATATTAAAAACAGTACTAGCATCTGATTCGCTCCCTGCAAACCATTTAGCATCTATTAAAGGGTCCTGCTCAGGGAACCCTTAAAGTACCACCACGCCTAGGGTGGCGATGGTAGCTCTGGGGTTCCCCAGTGTCACTAGGCACTCTTAAGCATTATCAATCTGATGATACATTGTCAAGTGAAAGAGCATGGTTGGGTACAGGCACCTTTAATAGCATCAATAGCACACAACCTTTCATTCATTTTAGCCTGCATGCAATTGCATTTGAAGTTGTAAATTAGGTTTCAGCTATATTCCCATGTCTTTTTCTCTGCTGGTGTAAATAAGCACTGACAAGCATGACATATGTCTGTCTGTGCCCACAAGGGGCAGAATTTGGCATGAATATGAGTATGTTGCATTATTGTGCCAAAATCAGCCTATACAAGGCACTGACATGCTGATGCTGTGCCGGTCTACGCATAACAAATACAGGGTGGAAGGCAGCTGAACTGTGTTTACCCCACCAAGTGTGACACTAGCCTTCTAGCATATGCCACCAATGTATTGGATGACTTGATGCAAAGTACAGTAGGTTAGAATTTGTTGAAAAAGAAGATTTATGTTACTCTGAAATTCCTCCCAAGCTATTCAGTAAATTTGTTGTACTGGCTAAATGACATGTACTGTAATTCCTTAACTAAATCACGCCTATTCTGACATCAGCCCCAATCTACTTCATCATCAGATGCCTTATGTGTAATTCCTAATAATGTTTTGGATTTCATTCAGAATAGAAAAGTTATGAATTTTGTTTAGGAATGTTGTAAAGAGAAAGCAGCAGGTACACAAAGTTCTCCTTATCCATGTTATTCCTTTCTTGTGAAGTGTTTGCTCAGTAAACATATTGGCACAGATTACCCTGAACAGCCTTAGGGTAAGAGGAAACTAGACATTTTTTACCTGCAATGAATCTTGGCTACCCCCATTGTTTCTTCCCCACCAGCTAACACACAATTGGGGAAACAAATGAAGCACAAAGTTGCCTGAAGTTTCCTCATGCAGAAACTTCAAGCTACTTCCAAAAGTAGCCCCTACCACATATGCTTTCCAATGACGATTTGCATTTTAGGGATCTGGAAGAAAACAATAAATATTTTGTGCCCACTGTACCAAAGATTTATTGCGGCTGACAAAACCTCCCATGTGCCATTTGCCAATGAGTGGAAGCAACTATACTTGCTCTAACTAAGAACCCTAATCATGTTGGCCCAGTGGTTATAACTGTTTCCCTGTAGAACTAAGTTGGTTTCTGACCAGGGCAAGGAGTTTTTGCAAGGAGTCTTTATGCTCTCCTCATGCTAGATTTTTCTCCCTATTCAAAGGGGACCTGTCACCCAGATTTAAAAAGCTGTATTGGAAAAGTCCTTTTCAATTTAAACATGAAAACCAAATAAATGTTTTAATTTAAACATATATACCAGTTATAAACTTGTTTAAAACCCTCAGATGTCATATATTGCCCGCCCCTCCTTTATGCCTTAGTCATGTTGTGTAAACAATGTATGGACATCAGGTTCCATATTCTTGTGCATAAACAAGATTATGGAATGATGCAAATCTTGCCGTGATAACAGTGTCCGCAAAATGGCTCCTGCCTGCTTGCTTTGACTATGAATTACAAGGCTAGAAGAAACACAATTTAAATTATTTTTATGTTATAAGTGAAGTTTATTTTTCTTGACTAACATCATCAATTGGGATTTGGGATTATTTCTTAGAGTGACAGGTTCCTTTTCACTAACCCTAACATTTGCATGGTTAGAACCTTAGATTACAGACTCCCTGGGGCAAGGACATGCTTTGTAAAGTGCTGTGCAACATGACAGTGCTGTATAAACAAGGAATAATAAATCATTGGTAGAGTCCTTCGTTATACTAAGCCATACATTATTAAAGAAGCACAACACATATTAGATAAATCTGCAAAGACAATAAAAAGAGACCAATGCCATATCATACAGCACTAATAAATTGTTAGTGACACTGTAGTTAAATCGCTGTATTTGATCCCAAGTGGGTGTGTGTGTGTATGACTAAACTTGTGCTGTGAAGGTCAGAAGCATCATACAGTAGCTGACAGTTATTTGTGAACAGAGCTGACAGCTTCCTACAACCATCAGATTTTGAGTTAAGGAGGCCTTGCCATGTAGCCATTATAAGAGCATAACCTGTGATGTTATGTTAACCCTTTTCCCACCCTTAGCGAACAGAGCAGTTTGCCAATGCACCTCATTTGTGTGTTTACAGCTGAACAGAACAATAGAACTCCAAGTAATAACAACTACTATTCCCAGGACACTGCATATTATGGAAGTTGATAGTTTTATAAGCGAAAAGAAATATCTGAACTAAATTGTTTCTTATTTGGTAGTTCTGATGAATGCAAACCAAGAGAAACTAATCTGGGGTGGGAAATACCTTATATCAGCAGTCCCTAACCTTTTTTGGCCCTGGGACAGTGTACAACCACATTGTTTTGCAAGGACCAAAGTCAGGAGGGCATCGGGAGGGGGGTCAGGAGGGATCGTCCAATTCGGCGCGCCGCATTAATTGGTCACTTGGCTCGGCAGCCCAGTTCAAGACTCCCCGTGGCCCGGTGGTTGGGGACCCCTGCCTTATATAATATTGTTCTGCTTTTTTATTTTGTGTATCTATCCAGCACAATTAAGCTAAATATCCAGCAAGCCATCTGATTACAAATTCACATTTGGAAACTGCGATGTATGTCTTTTGGTTCTGGTCTGATAATTGCAAAAAGTCAAGGGAATATAGGGCAGAGCTGGTATTTATTTAATCTGGTGATCTAAGTCATTATCACATGCGGAGATAAGCAAGTAATTCTGTGCTAGAGATGTACAGTATCTCTGTACACATTGCAGGAATCGATGATGTCCAGTCTGCCTTTTGTTCAAGGTAATAGGATTGCTACCTAGCAACAACTGATGAAAGATAGACCTAGAATATCATGAAAATCCTGCCTATATATTTTGCAGATGTATTTACTATACCCCCTTTGTTCTGATGAGAAAAATAATATTGTTTAAACAGCTGTTTTGTTTAAAAAAACAAAATATGATATAAAATCTGCAGTACCTGTATATAGAATACACAGTGCCAACTGCAGAGGAGAGACCAAAATCCGAACTGTATTAGAGTATAAGTCTGAAAGTAAAGGCTTGAATAGCAGGTGATTTTACATATAGGAAATTAATATGACTGGATGGGCACAGGGCATAACCAGTGACATACTGTAAGTTAATGGGCCCCATGGCACAATAATTTTAGCTTAAACTTTTAGGACATCTTTCTTAAGAACATGCAGAAACTGTCCCAATGGGCCGGCTATATCTCCTTATATACCCAGCAGCTACAGGGTGTGCTTCCCTCTATAATTACACTCCTGAGTATAACAGCCAACATCATTAGGATGTCACTAATTAGCAGCAGTGACACAAATGGTGCCACTACCCGTGTGCATCTCTATGCCACCCAGGAAATTGATATTACAGAACTTCTTATTGTGCTTGGGAACAAGAGTAGGCCAACAGACAGGCCACTGAATTAGCCTGGACAGCAGGGTTTATAGAAGGATAAGTTTACTTTAGTTCTAAAAATGGATTGTACAGTACTCTGGAATATGTTGTTGCTGTATAAATACTGTATGTTACTAAAAATACCCTGAGAGACACCTAACAGCACTTTAGTGTATTTTACATTGTCAGAGAATTTACAGGACTGCAAATAGTGGGACTTCAGATAAGAAAATGTCTATCTTTATTCCATAATGGATTTTTTTTTGCCACTTAAAGTGATATTAACACTAAAAAACTATTCTACAAAATATTAAAGTATATTAAGGGGCATATTTATTAAATACACATAATATATATATATATATTTATTGTCGTTTGTAAAATGAAATTCACTGAAAAACAAAATAGTATGAAAAACAAAATAGTAAATTTATCGAGTATATCAAGTATAATTATATGCCATGTGAACACCTGATTTGACCAGGTTTCTTTACATGGTTTTCCAGTGGAAAAATGTTTTATGCTGTTCTTTGCCTGTTTTTTACCCTGTGAAGCGTGGCGATGCGTGGTGCACAGCATAATAAACATGTTACAAAAAGTTCCCTATAGTTCATGTTGTTTGTTTTTTGGAGTGCAGACAAAGACAATGTTATAAAAGAAAGTTACCCATGGCAAATTGTTGTATTCTTTGTATGAAGCTGACTGAAAAAAGCCAACGACTGATTGGTTGCTATGAGTTGCTGCCCACGGGCAAATTTGCCTAGTGTTTATAAATGAGTCCCAGCATCTCTTTAATGCCTGTGTAACATTTCCTTCAATAAGACTGGTAAGAAAAGACACGTACAGACATTAACAATAGCAATATCAAGTAGACGTACTTTATGTGATGCCACATTGATGATACATACAATATTTGCAGGTCATTTCTTGTCACTGTTTATAGCAGAATCTTAGGTCAGTCCAATAAACTTCTACATTTTGTATGAGGTCACATAAAAAAATCTGTGTAGTAAAGAGGGTTCTTATGCGTAAGTATGTATTTTACACTATGCTACACTTCTTTATAAGGACCAAGTGAACCTGATATCACCTATGTAAATGTTTTATGAAATTGCCTCATAGTTCTTCTTTTTCCATACTGAAAGTATTCTGACATAAATGTTTTAGACGAAAATGTTCGGAGCACTCCCAAGAATCTTCAGTGCTGTGGTCAAGTAACCTTTTAAAGTCATCCTCCAAGCATCCAAGGGTTGTCTAACATATTTGGTAAATGTATCACGTATGAGAAGATTCTGAAAGCAAAATGAGACAATAGCTTTTGTCAAGATAAACTTGATGGTGGATGATTCCCGTAAGAAAAAGGCTCTCGGGATCTGTATCACTTTTGGCATCCAGTTCTAGATTTTATTGCAAAGGGACCTTGTTAAAAGATTACAGTATTTTCCAGTCTCAGTACTTGAAAAGGCCCTTTTTAGAAATGTTTTAAAAGGGCCCTCGCTTTAACATGAGTCCAATGAATAGGGCATGTGCTGAACATCATTTTTTTTTATTATTATTTATTGAGCAGCATTTTCCAACTCATGATAAATTATTGAATTTCAGGACAATATTAACAAGATTGAGATGTGTAGCTAATTGCACTCCCTCAGTATGAACCTAATGCAAAGCTACACTACCTGACTAGATAGTCTAGGTGGACACAGCTAGCAAGACAATTGCAATGCAGAGTGTTCTTTTGAGGATCCCATGGGATCATGCACATTATTTCATCCAGAGGCATGCAACAGAAGGACATGTTGTAATATAAACGTACACAAGTCTCCTTTCAACTCTATGAAGTCACCCGTGGAAGCTGGTAGCAAATACGTTTCCATAATTCTACTCATATTAGATTTTACAGCGGAAATTGTCTTTCTCTTTAAAAATCTGATCCAAACAGGTAGCAAGAAATTCACATGACTGACAGTCACATCATAATCTAATTATTTAATTATTTTTATAAGCCAGTTGCAGCATGTCACTAGCATATGTGCCCGACGCTTCATGGTCTCATACTTTTCTGATAAATCTATCAAATTCCTGGTTGGCAGAGAGAAAGGAATGCTGTCAGCAAGGCCTCAAGCCATATAGTCTAGCACTGAACTGCAGCCCAGAACTTTGTAAATTGGTTACTGGCAATCACCAGTCATATTTGACCAAGAGTGATTAAATAATAAATACATTCTAAGTGTATGTTAGTAGAAGACAAGCTAATGTGAATAAAATTCTAAAGTATGAAAGTTTCCTCATATATACAGTCACTGATATGGGAGCCACTAAAATAACTGGCATATAGCAGCTCTCTCCGGGCTACACATTAAATTAAGCCCCTAGCTGGCAGACAAGTGGTAATGCAAAGAGGCGGGGTAATGATATAATGAGGTGGGATGGCATCATAAAAGGGTGGGGCAATGGTGTGACTAGGGCAGAGGTATGATGTCATAGGTGGATTATCAGATAATTCTCTGTGGATTGGGAAAAAGAAAGGGAAAGTTTGTGGTGGATCGAACAGGCCAGTGTTGCAAGGAAAATGTATTACAACATTACCAGCATGTACAATGGCCTAAACCTTGACCAGACAGCAACCCTATCAAATTAGGGGTAAGTACCTAATGCAATAGGCAGGTCATTGCTGTGACTAAGACTGGTTAGGCCTATTTTAGAAGACAAGTGATGATTCAAAACCACATGGAGACTACAGTCGCTAGACATTTGAGCCATAGTGGCACAGAGAGCAAGGTTCATTACTTTTTTAACAAAAATGCTTTATTGCCATATCCACAAAAGCATCACATACAGCATATTCAAGATATCTGTGGAATGTTACATACAATGACCTGCACTGTAATATTGCTACGCATTGTGAACAATAAACAGAAAACAGTAAATCTCTCATAACTGTGCCTACTCAATATGAATGTCGTCTCCATAGGTTGTCTAAGATTGACTGGGTAGCCGCGTTAAAAGAAAAAGAAAAAAGGAAGAAAAGGAGTAGAAAAAGAAAAGGGAGGAGCAATAGAAGCAGGGAGGGCCTAGGATGATTCCGCCTCAAGGGATTTAGCAGTATATTGCTGCCATGGCAGCCTAATTTTGTCACGCAGTTCCCCTTTATCCTCTAGGGTAGCTGCCATCTCTTCCATCTGTTCACTGGAAGAAAGCAGGGTTATGAAGTCCATATGTGCATAATCAGTATTAAGCTTCCATTTTCTAGCAATGATTGTAGCTGTCGCCATGAAGATGTGGAACAACAGCTTCCTCATAGTGGGAGTAGAATCCGGTGGGGCTGCATTGAGGAGTGCTATCTCTGGTTTGATGGGTATTATCCACCCTAAGTGAATTTTAATCCATTCAAAAGTTGAGGTCCAAAGCTTTTTCACTTATGGGCACTCCCACCACATATGTAACAGGGTGCCTGTGGTATCACAGCCTCTCCAGCATTTTGGGTTATAGGTAGGGTTGATACAATGCATTTTAGCAGGTGTCAAGTGCCATCTGCAGCAAGGTTCATTACTTTAAAGTGCAACGTAACAAAATGAAAGAGGACTGAACGTGCTAAAAAGCCTACCCTGGCAATTGCCTACTATGTAAACAGTGTTGGTACATAAGTTTAAGGATAAAGTGAACCCATATGCTTTTTGGCAGGATACCCAATGCGTAGTGCAATGCTTCATCCTGGCCAACACATGATCCCTTTAGATGTTTAAAAATACTTGAGGCTCACAGAATTCTTGCAGGTAAAATCAGACTCCTTGTATTTTCAGTATTTTCTGCTTTAACATTTTACTTTACAGACATTGTAAATAAGCAGTAGAGGGTGAGCAAATAAAGCTGCTAACCTGGGTCTTATATGAACCCTCTTTCCACATGGGGGGGGGGCGCTGCAACTGCTTTTGTAAGTTAAAAAATGATTATGGGCAAGAGCACATTATTTAGTTCTTATTCTGAAGTACATACACAACTGTACAAAACGTTTTTAAAAATCTGCATGAAAGATCATGCACAGACAAAAATAAATCAGAGTGAAAATTAAACCCTTTTTATTTCTTGTAATGCTTACCAACAGAAGCTCCACAGAATCTTCCCTTACTAGTTATCCAAGTTACTCATGAGTAATGAATGCTCTCTCCTGACCACTGACTACACTATCCAGGCCATTGACATCACATTATTTCCCCATTTGAGGTCTCCTCTTTTATTTTATCAGTTTATTGCAGTTGTTTCCACTGAGTGACGATAAGGGACCTCTTATTACTGGATCCATACACACTGTGGTATTTCCTGCATTTCTATATAGTAACCAAAAATAAGAGCTACAATGAAATAGATTTGACAATTAAAACCTATATGTTGATAATTCCTCTTACATGCTTAGCCCTGAGTGGTGTCCATATTAAACCTGTCTTCTAATTACAAGCCGTAGAGTTAATAAACATTTATGCATGCCTAATAAGTCCACAATTCTTCTGTTATTTGAAAGATCAGCCTGTGTCTAATTAAATCTATTTCTATTAATGGTCCATGAAACTGTCTGAAAGTAACTTCAAACATTCAT
Source organism: Xenopus petersii (assembly GCA_038501925.1). Classification (NCBI taxonomy): domain Eukaryota; kingdom Metazoa; phylum Chordata; class Amphibia; order Anura; family Pipidae; genus Xenopus; species Xenopus petersii. The sequence continues at coordinate 52,098,373 of CM076673.1, read as the reverse complement.
ATTAATGAACCATAAGCCCTTTAGATTTTCCAGTTAAATAATTAGCCTTTTAATATATAAAAAAAAAAAAACCAATCCAATTTTTTTCAAATCCAGTCTTTCTGGTTTTGGGAACTGCCCATATTCTCAGTTCATAATCGAATGAGTGATTGGCTAAAAGGCTAATGATGCTAACCATAATCAAGCCAGAAGTCCTGTTATCTACATTGAAACACAGGGCCCATGGATATATGGTACTATTATGATGCATAACAATTATTATTTTTAGATAATTTCATCAGCATGTTTAAACTGCAACTCGCCAGCTAGTGTTATAATACAAATCTCTGCATCATACAATATAACAGCTGAAAGCCTGCAGTGTGAATTTCCCTCTTCAAATGATAGCCTCAGCCTGTCTACTTTATTACGGACAACACTTTTCTATTCTCCTGCCAGATCCCTGTTTAAAATCAACAGGTTTTACTATGCCCAAAGAATGCACAAGGCTATCAATACAAATTTAATTGGACCCTTGATTAATGATAGTGCTTTTGTTCAGTGGTTACAGAATATGTTGAAAGTGGGAGACATTATCAGCAATGCAATAAGAAACACTTAATAAGAATAGACAAGTAAAAAACATATCCTAAGTAGTTATAAAAGCTTGCTTTCACTTGAATACTCTAAGGGTGCTCTGCTTAGCAGCAGCAAGGTAAGAGGATAAAACAAGAACAGCTACAGTAGCATTTGTTGTACTTGAAAAACAGTTTAAGTTGGTTGATTTGCCAGAAAATATTGGCAAATCCCGGTTTCACTGTGGCTATGTTGTTGTGCTGTTTAACTCTTAGCTAACTGTCTGAAAAGCAGAACATGGTAACAGCCATGCAATCTGGTGTCAGAGATGATAAATATAAAACCTAACATAAGGCTAGAGCCCCACAGGGCTGATATCTCCCTGCTGAAATCTGCAGTAGTCTCCCTCTTCTGCAAACACACTCTGGGGATTTTGGTAAAGAAACACAAGACTTTGCATTTCGTGCTGAAATCCAGGGACAAAAGGGGGCTCATCAGGATAATGAAGGGTGGGTGTTCCCCCCCCCCTGAAACGTTGATGTTTGGTGGCTAAATAAAAGGGGATACTCTGCGACTGCATTAATCAGAGTGTGTGTGGATCCGTCTTTCTATACATATACGTTGCTAGGGGACTAGGCCGGGTCTTTGGAAGAGACGCACCACCAGTTACAGGATTGGTGAACTTCAGGTGTGCGGTAGGAGAAATTACATTGTTCCCCTGTTGTTACATACTCTTCAACTTGTTTATATAAACTATAGTAGTGTTTCTGAAGCAAACATACCTGTTCTACCAGTGCATGGCAACACTCTATTATATTTTAATTACTTTAACCCATGTTCATTTGTTGATGCCACTGTTCCTATAATGGAGAAGGAAAGGTTCAGACTAAGTAAGCATTATCATAAAGATCTATATAAATACACCAGTAAACACCAGTAATACAGTCATCTTTCAAAGGAAACACAACATTTCTTTCCTTCTTTTGTGTACACGTGGGCTTATATTGTATCAAACTTCCTTCTTTCAGTATGACTATGAAGATTTTCATTCATCCAGGTCATAGTATTTCTAGTATAGGTCAATCTAAAAACAACTGGACTTGCTGAGTAATCAATGAAGACGTTTCACTACTCATCCGAGCAGCTTCTTCAGTTCAACTGACTGGTGTGGGAAATTCTCGGCATATAAACTCTTCCACTAATCCATTTACAATGGCACATTGTAACTCTTCAAAGAGGTGACATCTGAAGAAACTCACAGAGGTGTAGTTGTGATAGGATTATCCAATGTGTCATGCAACTCCTAGATACAGGTGTTACTTGTGAGAGTTGCATGAATGGATGTGTGAAGTGTTCTGAATCCGCCGGGGTACAGATGTTAGAACAGCATTGTATGTAGCAGACAGGTGGTGTCGAAGGCCCCCACCTCTGTTCAGAGATGGTCTCTCCACCTTGACATGAATCGCCTCTTTCACGCCTCGTTCAAACCAGCGGTCTTCTTTATCCAAGATTTGGACCTTGCTGACTTCAAAGGAGTGTCTCTTGTCTTTTTTTTTTTTTTAACAAAGCTTTATTGGAAGAAAGTACAGAAACAAGGTCAAGAAGCAGGTACACAGGAGTACAATCAATAAGCATTTTAGACCATAACAGTATACAGTTTCTCAAGAATACTTCCACTTTTTTTGTTTTTTTCTTTTCCCCTTTAATTGTTTTTATGGTATTCCACTGCCTGTCCTTCAAGAAACCAATGTAAGTTGCCATAACTCTGTACCAATAAAACTAACAGAACAACCTAACTCAACTCGTGCTTTACTGTATTGTGTGCTTGTCAAGCTCTACCTGTAGTGCCTAGGGTTCCAAGATAAACAGGTGCACCATCTATTTCACACTATGGGGGGTGCTATGGTGGGTGTTTAGGCCCTTAAGCAGGGTTCTCATTGATGTCCAACCAGGGGGACCAAATTTTTGCAAATTTCGCCGGGCAGCCCCTTCTTGTATAAAGAAGTTTGTATAACGGTATGGCAGAGGTAATCAGGGATTCCCAGAACTGAATAGTGGGGGCTAAGTCTGCTTTCCATTTTAAGGTAATGGATTTGCGGGCGCAAGCGAACAATATGGAGAGCGACGCTTTCTCAGCCATCGTTGGGGCTAGGTCAGTCACGTGGTTCAGCAACATCCCAAGGGGCTCTACTACAAGTGGATTATCCATCATGTCAGAGATATACTGTGCTACATCTCTCCAAAATCTTTGTACCTTAGTACAGGACCACACCATGTGAATAAAGTCTGCCGGGGAGAGGTGGCACCGGGGGCATACATCAACCTGGGACGGTGACATTTTAGCTAATACGTTCGGAGTAAGATATGCCCTGTGTAAGAATTTATATTGGACCATCTTATCTATGGACACTACTAAGTGGTCAAAAATGGAATCTAGAATTTCCTTCCATGTCTCAGAGTCCAGTTCAGGAATATCATATTGCCATTTCCCCACCAACTTGCCCAGTGGTGATTTCCCTGCCGTTATTAGAGTGGCATAAAAACCAGACAAAGTTTTCACGTGTGTGTTAGTTAGGGCTCTTACTTCTAGTTGAGTGGGCTCAGTTGTTACTCGTTGCCCCCTAAATTGGGATTGTGTGGCATGCCTGAGCTGAAGGAAACGGAAAAACATTTTATTGGGCAGGTCGTATTTAGCTTTAAGCCCTGCAAAATCCATCAGTTTACCCTCTAACATAATGTCTCCCATGTACTTGATGCCACAAGAGGCCCAAGCTTGGGGGTCCGGAATGGTTAGCATGTGCGGTAGTTAAGGATTGCACCATAAAGGTATGAGTGCCGAGCAGTAGTCTACTGGTTTCGGGAGGAGACCATGAGCCGTGTTCCAAGCCCATACTATTTCTCTCATAGGTGGCGTCGCTTTCACTGTATATTGGCATCCCCTGTAAAGGAGATTTTTAAGCTCCTCGTATGACCCAATAGCCTGGGCCTCCAGGCGAGTAGCAGGATTGTCTAGAGAGGGGGCCATCCACCACTTCGCTATAACCAGCCTTGCAGCCAGGTACTATAGAAAAAGGTTCGGGGCTGCCAGTCCCCCCGCCTGTGTAGGGAGTTGAAGTTTGACCATGGCAATTTTTGGCGTGGAAGGATGCCAATACAATTGTGTGATGGAACTCCTAAGATCTTTAAAAAAACTATTGGGGATCCGCACTGGGGATTGTCTAAAGATATATGTAAACTTGGGTAACATGACCATCTTGAACAAATTTATGCGCCCAATCAGGGATAGTGGCAAGCGTGTCCATACTTTAATTGTTTGGTCCAACCCCTGAATGAGGGGCAATAAATTTAGCTCTACAAATTTACTCGGGTCCAAATGGATGTTAATGCCCAGGTATTTGAAGTGGTCCGTCCATTTCAAGCCATGAGGTAGTGCAGGCGGGGGGGTTGGCAGGGGGTCTATCGGGAACAATGCAGATTTACCCCAGTTTACCTTTAGACCAGAGTAGGTGGTGTGGACATTAATAATATTGAGTGCCGCCCCCAGGTCTCTGTCTGCATTAGCTAGATACAGCAGCGTGTCGTCTGCAAACAGGGATATCTTTTCGGTGACTCTTCCCAATTTTAGACCTTCTATTCTGGGTGATTGTCTTAACATGCAAGCTAAAGGTTCCATGGCCACTGCAAAGAGCAAGGGAGACAGCGGGCACCCCTGCCTAGTTCCCCTGTTAAGCCGGAACGGGCAGGAGGAGTTGTGATTCGTGCGGATAGTGGCCTCAGGAGCCCTGTATAGCATTTGTACCCATTTCAGGAACCTGGCAGGAAAACCCATACATTCCATCACTGCCCACAAATAGGACCATTCCACTGAGTCAAATGCCTTCTCATTATCTAGGGCAGCAACGACTCTAGTGGAGGAGTTGTCATGGGCTACTGAGAGATTCGTATACAGCCTCCTAATGTTTATGTCAGTGGTCCTCGTAGGAATAAATCCAGACTGGTCTATATCAATAAGTTGCATAATAACCACATTAAGTCGTCTGGCTAGAACTTTTGCTAGTATTTTGGCATCGCAGTTCATCAAAGAAATCGGTCTATAGGAGGTGCATTGTTTGAGATCTTTGTTTGGCTTTGGGAGAACTATAATTAGGGCTTTGTTCATTGAATCTGGTAGGGGGGCGCCCTCTCTGACGTCATTAAATAGTTGTAGCAGGCTGGGGGTCAACTCTTTCTGAAATGTTTTATACCATTCCATAGGGAGACCGTCTACACCAGGCGTTTTCCCTCTCGGAAAGGAATTAATAGCTTCTGCAATTTCTTGGGCAGATATGGGCGAGTCCAGTAATAGCCGACTTGGTATATCTAGTGTTGACATATCTATCTGCCCTAGGTATCTCATTATGTCGTCATGGTTAAAATCTAGTTTGGAGCTATAAAGGTTTGCATAATATTCCTTGAATGTGTCATTTATTTCTCTGGGGTCAGAGGTAGTGAGCCCAGGACTCTGTTCTATTACTGGTATCGCTGTTTGTTTGGCTGGGTCTCTACTAAGGTACACCAGAAGCTTACCACATTTATCCCCTGACTCAAGGACATTTGTTTTCTGGTAGATAATACTTTTCTTAACTGCCTCCGTTTGGGCTAGGAGGAGTGCTGCCTGGGCATTTTGCCAGGTAGCCATGGTGGCCGGATTTGGGTAGGCTATATAGTGAGCTTCCAAGGACTCCACTTCCTTTTGTTTCCCCTCTATATGTACCATGGCTTGGTTCTTAGCCTGCCGTATTAACATAGGGTATTCCCCCCTGATATATGCCTTAAGAGCGTCCCAGACAATGGAGTTAGTAGCTGTTCCTGCATTAATTGTTAAGAATTCCATAATTGAGGAGGCTATGGGTGTTAAGAGATCTGGATGATTTATCCAGTGTTGGCTCAGGCGCCATGTATTGTCTTGAGGTTCAGGACTGACCTGAATAGTAAGGCTAAGGGGAGAGTGATCCGAAATCCCCCTGGTTAGAATTTGAATTCCCGTAGCTGCCCGTGCAATCTCCGGTGACCCCAAAGCCAGGTCTATGCGAGAAAGGGTTCCGTGGGCAGAGCAAAAGCACGTAAACTGTTTAACCCCTTCATTGCGGACCCTCCACAGGTCAGTTAAGTGATAATAATGCTGGATCGGATCTAGTTGGAATTGGCAATCTGTCCTGGGTCTTGTCGAGCACGTTATTAAAATCACCCATAAGTAGTAGGGGGGCCAAGGGTAGTGTAGAGATTTTGCTCATTACCGTATACAGTATGGAGTCTGAGAAAGGAGGGGGGATGTATAAATTGGCAATCGTCCATTGCCTGCCCATAATGGAGAGGTGCAGTATCAAAAACCACCCCCTGGGTCAGATATCACAGTGTGCAGGGTATACTGACACGTTTTCGCTATGAGGATGGACACTCCTCTAGAGTAGCTGGAGTAAGGTGCGTGATATGCTGCCGCTATCCAAGGCTTTTTGAGTGTTATGAGCTTGTCCCCATCTAAGTGTGTTTCCTGAAGCAGTATAATTTGTGGGTTCTGCTTTCTCAGGAATTTGTTCACCAGACCCCTTTTGATAGGGTCACCTAGTCCCCTAACATTCCAAGACAGCAATTTAATGCTACACATTACAATCAGATAGTACATAAACTGCAGTATAACTTCCCATTACCTGTCCACCCACCAACACCATAGTGTATGCAGGTGTGGCATCAGGAGTGGTAGTCCAGACAGCAAATAAAATTTCTCGTGGTGCAATGCAAGCAAGATCAGTAAAGCACGGTGTAACTACCCCTACCCCCACCCTATCCACCACTAACCTCAACCTGTAGCGGATCTGAGTCCCGAGAACTGTTTGAATCAGAAAAAGTAACAAGACCAGAGTCTCAAAAGGCAAAGATATGCTCGTCAGTGTCAAATATGGAAGGTTGGCCCCGTGTCGGCCCCCTCACAGGATTATACATGTGTGCATTCCAAGGCGTAAATATGCAAATATGTCACCATAAAATAAGGCTGTGCTGGGATCAGTCTCATACTTATCTGCGTGGAGATCTCGCAGGTCTATTGTCCAGCCATGCGTCCACTTCCCTGGCCGTTGTAAAGAAGTGGGTTTGGCCATTAGCTACCACCCGCAATTTAGCTGGGTAAAGCATGGCATACGGCATCTGCAGTTGTATCAGCCTTTTCTTAACTTCAGCAAACTTCATGCGTTGTTTACGGATCTCAATTGAATAATCTGGGTAGACGGATATTCTGGAGTTTTCGTACATGATGTCCCCTTTGGTCCGTGCTTCTTGTAGTATTTTGTCCCTGTCTCTGTAGTTGAGGAGCCGAGCAATCATGGTTCTTGGCGGGGCTCTCGGTGGAGGAGGTCTGCCAGGCACCCTATGGGCGTGTTCAATCGCAAATGTGGGTGAAGAGATCGAAGGGAAGGTTCTCTGGAGCCACTGTTCTAGAAAGACCTCAGGACGACCTCCCTCAGCTCTCTCAGGTAGACCAAGCAGCCGAATGTTTTTGCTTCTGAGCCTGTTTTCGAGGTCGTCCGCTTTTGCCTTTGTATTGGCCAGTCTTGATTCTATGGACTGTATCCGCTCCTGGAAAGGGGTAACTGTATCCTCAAGTTCACCCACACGTCTCTCGACCTCTTGCGCTCTCTAATGTTCTGTATGTCATGCCGAAGTATAGTAAAGTCAGAGCGTAGTTCATCCATTTTGCCAATAGTGGTGGCATGGTTGCTGTGTAGCAGGGACACTATCTCAGCCAGGGTGTTGCTTTCCAGAAGGGTAGAGGCAGAGCCGTGGGCTACGACCCCAGGTCCCAGTGGGGCTGCCTGCTGCGTGCTCACTCCCTCCCCCATCGCCATTGAAACGAGAGGCTCCTGCATGACTTCGACAGCCCCCTCCAGAACAGGGGGATTAACTGCGGCCCTGCTGCCCCTAGCACTAGGCTCACAGGCAAAGCGCTCCAATTTATGCGCAGCTTGAGTGCCTATGTCACGAGTGCGCTGCTCACCTCGTTGCTGCTGCTGTTCGGCGTCTACAGAGTGGTCGCGGCCGCCATCTTGGATTTGCGCCTCAGCCTGTGCGCGCCTCGTTTTTGGCGTGTGAGTGCGTTTTTTACCCATTCCGACTGCACCGATCGTCGTGGGGCAGACAGCAGAGCGACAGGGGGAGTTGCAGGTATGTTTCCCAGCCCTCAGGATGCACTTAGTATGGGCTGACAGTGGGGTCCGGCATGGAGCTCCGTCTAGCAAGTCTTTCCTCTCCTACATGCGGCCCCGCCCTCCGTCCCTTGTCTTTTAAGTGTAGAAAGACAGCTGAGTTTTGCCCTGTAGAGTTCTCCTTCCTGTGCTGAGCCATTCGCTTGGAGAGCAGTTGTTTTGTCTCCCCGATGTATAGATCTGTGCACTCCTCGCTACACTGGACTCCGTATACCACATTGCTTTGTTTTTCTTTTGGTGTTTGATCCTTTGGGTGTACCAGTTTTTGTCTCAGTGTGTTGCTAGGTTTGAAAAACACAGGGACATGGTGTTTGTTGAAAATCCTCCTGAGTTTCTCTGACACTCCAGCTACATATGGGATGACTATGTTTCGCCTACTATGTGTCTCCGGGCGGTTATTTCTATTGGTGTTCCTGTTGGGCTTGGTTGCTGCTGTTTTGACAAAGGCCCAGTCTGGGTAGCCACACGCTTTCAAAGCTCCTCTGAGATGTTTTTGCTCTTTGTCTTTGGACTCTGTATCAGTTGCCACACATTCCGCCCGGTGGTGCAGGGTTCGAATGACACCCAGTTTGTGTTCCAGTGGATGGTGGGAATCAAACAACAGATATTGATCCGTACGAGTGGGTTTCCTGTATACTTCCGTCTTCAAGTTACCCCCCTCTTGGATACATATCAAACAGTCCAAAAAAGCAAGTTTGTTCTCATGGACATCTTCCCTTGTGAACTTGATGTTATTGTCCACTGAGTTAAGTGTTCTGTGAAGGCCGCCACTTCATTGGATCTGATTTTAACCCAAGTATCATCCACATACCTGAACCAGTGAGTCGGTGTAGTTCCCTGGAAAGTAAGTAAGGCCCTCCTTTCCACTTCCTCCATGTACAGGAAGTGGAAAGATTTTTAGATTGACCTATACTAGATATTCCTTCTTTCAGCTTAAACTTCAAGGCACAGGCTTGAGCATGCTCAGTTTGCTCCTCTCTCCCTCTCCCCCTCCCTTCTCCCCTCCCTGCTTTAATCTGAGCCCAGAGGTAAGAGCGAGCAGGGAGAGGCTCAGGCAGGAAGTGATGTCACACAAAGCTAATATGGCAGCTCCTATCCTAAACAAACAGAGAGAGCTTCTAGAGCTGTTTAGTCAGGCATGGTAAAGCATTCTACAGAATAAATATAGTATTCTAGCTTGCACTATTATGGCTAATCTGGCAATAAAGTGCCTCTGCAGCTTTCCTTCTCCTTTAAACCAAGCCAAAATGGAGAAATGGAGTATCAAAAGTCAGGCAGCCTTGTGTAGCCCTGCGCTTCTCTGAATTACCTTAGCTCTGACAAATTTAGCTATATTTCCCAAACAACTGCCAATCAGTCAAAATCCTTTGTTTTTTTACAATTGATATTGTAAAGTAGATTCATACAGCCTGCAGCCTTCAAGTTGTTGAACTACAATGTCAACATCCTACCATGGACTGCCCTGGACCACTGATAGTTGTAGATGGAGAGCTAAAGGTGAGATACCCCTTTAATAAAAATAAATCACAGCTTGGTTATGAACGGAAGCACTGATTTATCAGTATTCAGGAAATAACTCCTATGTGCTGGGCTCTATACAGCAATATGTACATGGATCATGTAGGAGCATGTAGCTGATTTCTGTAAGCCCAGCTCTGCTCTATAGCTCTCTAAAAAGGCATATTGCCAGAACTAACCGTACAGGGCTCAGCTCTCCCAGATTGTCCACCATCTGACTAAAAAAAGAAACCTGCTTCAGCTTAATATATATCCATTCTCGTGCTTTAACTGGCCTAAATCTGTCGTTTCATTGTATTTAGAAGAATATGTTATTGTCAGTCACTGGATAGAACAGAAGCTGTTAGAATAGTAATAGTATGCAAGTTTGAACAAAGTAAATAGCAATAGACTGACAAGCATCTCTTTTACTCATTCGTGTGGCGTTAGCGCCCTCTAAAGGCCATGTCTAGGAATGTTTGTGCGGATCCATGAGGGCAGAAAAAGAAGAAACAAAAAGAATGAGAACAAGGTAATATATATATACTTGCAAATTCAACCACTAAAAGCATAATTACAATTAATAATTTAGGTATTCATTTTATTGCCTACCCTTTCTGTTATTTACTCTGCAGCTATTGTCTGATTTTACAAGCTGACATTATTTGCCACATGCCAGACTGCGGAATAAGAATAGGGCGGAGGGTCAATCTGCCATTGGTTAGTAAAAAAAAAAGTCTCTTTATTTTTGTGAGACTGCTTCAAGTTCATGTGCCTGAGAGAGACCTGACTTCCAAACAGCTTTGGTGCGCACAGAGTAATTGGTTCAGCAGCTAGAAAGGCTTAGAAAGGCTGCCCTCTCGTTCACTTTGTCAAAACCTATGGTATAATATGTTGCAAAATATATTCAATATTCTCAGTGTAGGGAGTAGACATGCAGGCCTACCTAGGTTTGCTGTTCTCAGTGCATACCTTTTATTGCTTGCTAAACATCATAATGGACTTATATAAACAGGGGTTCTTTTAATTGAATTGTTTATAAATGTTCACTGATGACCTGTGAGCATGTTCTAAACATAGAGATTTAGTGAAAATGTATATTGGGAGTTGCCATACTACTTCTACCACCCATGAAATAGTGTCTCCACTGAATCTACATGCATGGCACACACTTTGTCATTCCTTAGACATACAACTTCTATTTCCAGGTATCAGCACTCCATTTTGGGGCAGAAAAACCTGCAGCAATTCTTCTACCTGCAGGGCAGGGTGCATAGAGCAAAAATATGTTGGATTGAATCTGTTTTTATATACTTTGCACCTTGTCCTGCTTGTAGTAAATGGAACCTCTTGTTTTGTAAATGTACTGTAAAATAATGCATTCTGTTGTCCCAATAAAATTTGGTATTAAAGTACATATTTTAAAATTGCCATGAAGTTGTGTTCCTTAACTTGCTTATTAAAGGGATTATTTGCAAAGCAGTGTGCAAAGTGGAAAACGGGGCATTCCTTTGCACTTTGCAAACTGCAATCAGCTGTGGGCAAATTGCAGCAAGTCTCTGCACTCCAAAAAGGCTTCCCCCACAAATGCAGTGCTGATTGTGTTAGTCAGCTCTGTACTGGTGAAGGGTAGGTGTGGCATGTAATTTAAGGAACATCAGGAGGTGCAACCAGCAAAAGAGAACTGATTTTACTACCTGCCCTAAGGCTGCACCTCCTGATGCTGATTTGGTGTTCGGGTGCAGAGAGAAACAATTCCTGTGGTGCAAGTACTTGGTAAGTGAGCTGTAAGAGGCTTGATCTTGTGACCCTTTACGGTTTAGAATTTAGCACCCCAGGGAATAACAAAATGACCCTTAAAATGAGTTTCATTTAGAATATAGTATTAATGTTGGACAAGTCGTCTGCAAATAGCTAAGACTATAGCTAATTCTAGCCAGAAATCATGCCAGAAATGCTGCACTGTCAGAATAATTATTTCACATTGTTTCCCATCTGTATTGATCATTTATGTACACATTTAAGTATTTCATACTACTTATATTATTATCTTATAATTATCTGGCCCCCACCTATTTCTCAGAGGGTAGACTATACCCCTATAATTGCATCAAAACATGTGTTTGCGAACCAAACATAACCGGATACATATGTAACACAAAATAGAATCCTCTAAGATAGTAATTATCAGGAAAAAGCTCGAAGAAGGTCAACAGTTTACCTAAATCTGTAACACTTAGCAGAGGGACATGTTGCGGTTGCACTACAGATAGTAAAACTAAACAGCTAATTGTTTGCTATGAGTTAGAGGCCTAGGATTAAGTGTTGTACTTATATCATAGCTTAGTGATATTTTCTACATTTCCTATTTAAATAAACACTAGATCTCGTATGACACAATTAAGAAGATATTATATTTGATGTCAGTAGATTCCTGCATGCTGTTCTATATAAAGTGCATGTCAGCTAAGCAACTCTTTAATGCCAGACAAAAAAAAGCAGCCCTCGTCTGAAGAGAGCTCATACAAACACAGAAATGTATGAATCTTGATGAGTGATAACACTCATTTCCTGCCTTGCAAATAATCTGGACCTACAATACGTGTGTCACCCATTTCCACTCAAGCCGTGAACAATCCCTGTCACTGTTTCTTATCCCGTGGCCTTGCCTTCTGCTCCTGCCATTTCAATCTCTCTCGGCGAGAAGGGTCATTCTAATGTGATGACTTTATCAATTCTCAGCTGATCTGCTTCAATTGTATAAGTGTCTTTGGCTGTCTCGATGCTATCTCCATCACTTCAACTCACCTGTCAGTTAGTGTTGAATATTTGTGAATGGGTTTTTTTTTCCCCTCTGTCTTTATAGCCTTTGACAAGCTGGAATAAAAAAGCCAAAAAATAAATGTATAAACATAGGCAAGAAAAACAAAACAATTATTTTGTGTTTTGTTCTGAGCTGAACACACCTGCAAACTCATATCATACTGATTTCTTATGTTCTAATTTGATATTAGCAGAGAATGCCTATGTGGTTTGTAGGCAACAGTTTTAACAAAAGGTCTCAAGTTCAACTCTTCCCTTGGAACACTAATTACCCTCAGCACACTGGAAAAAGTTGTTTTCACCTCTTGACATATGATCCAGAGCCTTAGCATAAATTGGACATTTTAAACCAGTCTTACATTAGAAGGTAAGCATGCAGGTTATAGGTGCCATTTGTTGCTGATAATATCCTTCCTACTGTGTTTTCCTCTCATAAATTACTTATAAATGGTAATCACATCCCATTAACATGCTCTGCCACCCTGGTTGGGGCCGGCTCATGGAACAGTAAATGTGAATCACATGCATTTCAATTACCTTACAGGAGACGCAAGCACAGTTACAACCTGATGACATTTTGCAATAGAAAATGTGAAGCAAATACTGAAAATCAAAAGGTTAAGGTAATTTAATTCTACTTACAGTTTCTTGAAGACAAACAAATACCTCACCCCCAGCATCACAGCCACAGTGTTGATGTACTGGAGTCGCCAACTTTTGAAAATAATTAAAAAAAATTGAAATTGGGGTCTCCCGCAAGTTATTATTCAACTTTGAGTTTTAAATCTTTATTTTTATTTTACCCTTGCACATGTACCAATAAAAGAAAAAAAGACCACATACATACATCTTTCCAAGAGTATTATTCAACTTTGAAAGCTGGGAGATGTGGTGGGAAATAAAGGAAATTATTTGTATCAGCAATTGGTCACGTTGCAAAGTACACCATGTGAAGCTATTATCAGCCCAATGAACTTGTGCTCAAATCACCAAGGCAAATATTTACCCATTTGATTGAGCTGCAAGATGAGTGGATCTTTGTCTGACTGGTCTCAACATATTTTATTTGGGCCAACAATGGCTTTATATGTGGGTGCTGTGTAGTGGGTGATACAAATAACTGCTTAAATGGATGTCCAGCTTAAAGGGGAAGTTCAGTTTTGACGTTTATGTTATAGATAAATCTGTTCAAAACAACTTTTGTATGGTCTTTGTTTTGTATTGATTTTAACTATTAGGCTTCTATTTCTAGCCCTCTCCAGTCCTCAAGTGAAAATTCTATCTGGCTAATGATAATATTGAAAATACATTATATTACTGTATATAAAATATATAATAAACCAGATTGACTAGAAGGCTCCAACAGGAACTCTATTATTCATATTCCATTTTGATTTTACAACTGCTCCCTGATTGTTAGGGTAAGAACAGTTTAGTGTACATCTGTGTTGTGTCATAAGTACAACCATATAAAAGCTCTGTAAGTTAAAGGAAAACTATACCCCCCAAACAATGTAGGTCTCTATTAAAAGATACTGAGTAAAACAGCTCATGTGTAAAACCCTGCTTCATGTAAATGAACCATTATTATAATTATATACTTTTTTAGTAGTATCTGCCATTGGGTAACTATAAATAGAAAATTGCCATTTTAAAAAATAAGGTCCGCCCCCTGAGATCGTAAGATTCACTGTGCACACATACAAACCACATGTAAGGTCACATGAGCCAATTAACAGACAGAGTTCTGCCTTTTGCTTCCTCACTTCTTCCTGTTACAGTTAGTGTTGTAGTATTTCTGGTCAGGTGATCTCTGACGCAGCACAGATAGAGTCACGAAATGGTGGTTCAAGGCAAGAGATGTAAAAGGGCAATATTTATGAAAATATATATTCCAGTTTGGTAAGATTCTTTAATATGTCATTCAATTTGATATAAACTATCTGTTGCTTAAGTATTCATTTTGGGGCTATAGTTTTCCTTTAAGAGCCCGGGCTAAGTTAAAGATGTTTATTAGGCATGCAGTTAGACACCCATCATACTGTAGGTTTCTCTGATGCTGTCTGTGGATTCCTTAAAGCTTATTTCCATTAGAAGCAAGTGTAGCAGTATATATTTCTAGCATGTTATGAGTAAAGGTTACTAAAGCCTGGAGTTTCAGTTTATCAGTGGCGGGGAACAGTTCACCTGAATGAATATCACAGATGCTGCGAGTGCTTTTACACTTTGGGTTAAAATCCGTCCCATTTAAACTGCATTTGTCATAAAACAGAAGAGCCTTTCTGACAGATGAAATATTATTCTGAGGGGGGAAAATGGTTGCAGTGTTCCAAAATGGCTGGAGAGGCGTCATTCTTACTATGTAATTTCCCTTGGTAGAAGCTATTTATAAGATTACTGATGTCATATAACACAGGAAACTCAAGGTTAGTAGTATGACCATAAATCTAAATGGCTGCTGAAAGCCTTAAGTACATTTGCTGCCATAATTCAGTCGATGCGGCCTACCCTCTACATAAATATAAGTAATGGGTTGCAGTTAAACTGAAAGTGTCTGTTGTCTTTCTTGAGAATTCTGAATGAAGTGGAGGACATGAGACGAATGATCAAACCAGAAGCAGAATAGAACCCCTATGTTTTAGGATGCATCATTCAAAATGTACTATGTTCCCTTTGTCTCGTATTTACTTACATTAGGCTCTTTTTAAAGGAGAGCAATTTAAATATGTAGGGCATTTTAAAATGGAAAGAAAAAAAATTGAATTATTGGATCTTCATCAATTCATCACAGATGGTCTAAATGTACTGTTGACAGATGGAAAAAACATTGGAATTAAACTGAATGCCTAATTGTGAATCATAAATGCAATGCCAGGTGCTCCCTGCCTTAAATACACCGGCACCACTGGGAAAATCAGATTTAACTATATTTTGTGACCTACTCTTGTTTCAGCTTTTTAGGGCTCTTAGCTTGCTTATACAGAGATAGCAGAAAAAAGCACTTTACATGATAAAACTTCAAAGGGCACATTGATAGCTTGAGAGTGTACATACTTTACAGCTTTACACATCATACAAATAAATTAATGTCTTGCTAGCTCAACTTTCATAGTTGGTTACCATTGACAAAAACTGCATTTATTTTGCGCTTCCCTATGAATTATTATTATTAGGTTCCCCTCCTGTTCAGTTTTGACCTAAAAAGTTCAGTGTATCTAAAGTCTGTTCAGATCATAACAGCCTTGTGAAACCCGAACAATAATCTGGCCAATAAATGATAAACATTTAAATACTAAGATAGTCACCTCAACATGGTTTAGTTATTATCGAGAGCAGTTAATTCCTTATTACATAAACAAATAAAAAAGCAAATCAATATTTTTCTAAATTAGCATTGCTGTATTTCAGAACTTCCTTAAATGATTTCTATATAATAGATCCCATAGCTGTAATTAAAGGATTGAGCTTACTCATCAGGTAGAATAAGGTTGCCATCCATGTGGTTTTAAACTGGATGTCCAGTTGCATCTAAGTGATACAATAACCCCACCATCTCTGTGCCCGCTCCTGATGACATCATGCCCACCCACCCCAACATCACTACCCCACTCCCAGTGTTACCTGCCCTGTTTCTTTTTTCAGGTTTAGCAGCCAGCAAAGGTGCCATCCTACAGGAAGGAATTGAATATGGGATCATAAAATGTGCTGAATAACCTGTTAATAATTTCTGTTATAGCCCATTTTTATGGTTACTCTATAAGCCAGGTATTTGTATTCAGCTTTTGCTGAACCCTAACCCCAGCTTTATCAGCAAACCCCATTACTGTCCAATCATAATCCAAAATGATTGCCTATAAGTCAGGTTAACTACAGGCTACTTTTGGGTGCCCAACCCATCTTATTTATAATTGGCATGTATGCTAGTTATCAAAATATCACTTTTAGAAGCCAACAATGGCAAGTGATGAGTGATCAGAGAAAATATACATACATTGGGTCCCCATGCACATGTTATAAAATACAGGTAAATGCCGAGTTCATAGATGTCATTTTTAAGAAAGCGCAATTCAGCCCCCAGGCAAGTCATTATCACTCCTCTCATTAAAAATTTTATGACAGGAGAGTGTTCCATAACCCAAGATGATTTAAGGTATAACCGAGTATGCGTTGGCCTGGAGCCCAGGCAGGAAACACACTGCCTCGTTTGTGGATTTTGATAATTCTTGGCAGATTCTGCTATCAGATGGCTCACAACTTGCTTCCCTTACTGTCGTCTATAGGGAAATATTATATTTAAAAAGCAGCGCTTAACGTTGGCCATAGAAGGGACATGTTTTGGGATGTTCAGGGTAATGTTAGCCATGTGTATAAACTAATTAATGCAACCTAATGCACAAATTATCAACAGCTGATTCAGCAATTCTCAGTAGACCAACTTCTGACAAACACATACAACTGTAGCTCTGTTAAAATAAAGCTCTGTTTTCCCAAGGAATTATCTGATTTTACCCTAATGCACAAATTTCACCCCTAATACCTCTAATACCCTAACATGAGCAAGGCTTCCCTCCAGATCTTGGGACCACCAGCTGCTAGCGTCTATCACCACTTATAGTAGCATAACATATTGCAGAATTCCCAGAACACTTGTTACTATTGTTATTATTATTGTATAAGTAATATATTTACTTTTATTACTGAGCACTATCTTTTCTATGAGTCTGTGATGATAAGATGCATTATATTGCTTTAATCTGTATTGTCTTTGGGAGGAAGATTTTATTTTTGTTCTGTATTTGCATTTACTGCAGTTATATTCTGGCTGCAAAGTATTTTCAGATGTGCTTCTCTAGGCAGTTCTCTGACAGAACTGAGGGCAATGAAGTGCTTGGAAAAATATCTGACCATGATTGCATCCTGGATGACCGGCAACTGGCCAAGCTCACAGCACAAACAGTTCTCATTAATAGTTTGCAATGCCCAAGAGATGGCCTGGCTAAAACATATTAAATAAAAGTGCAGGCTTTCTTCTATTACCCCATTTTCCTGGGAATATGATTCCAGCCTGATTGCTTTCAAAAAAAATCTAAATTTAAACAAAAGAGGATTGTGCAGTTTACTGCACACGCAGCCAGTAAAACAGGTCAGTATTTGTGATGGCTGCCATCTTGGAACATTTCCCCACCTGTTTCTCATGGCTTAGGTAAACCTGCACACAATAGTCATTATTTTTAAAGAAATAACACAAAATCTTTTATATGTTGCTCAAATTTGTTTGGTCTAACAAGCTACAAGGAACTGTAATGTTTTCCTGTTCTATAACGTGACGTTTTGCATTTGCAAAAATAATCTAGCATAAGGTGAATAACCTAGATGTTCTTGTTAACAAGTTTATAATACAGCACAAAAGTAACACAATTACTTGCAAACAGCTCTTTTTCATGTACAATAGCTGGTACTAAAGTAATGACATAGAGAGGCAGATTTAAACAAGAAAATAGAAGGAAGCCATGCCAGCGCTGTGCTCTTGTGGTCATTCTTTTGTGTATTTCAGTCTACCTCCTTGGAGAAATAAGATTAAAATATAATCAATTCTAACACCTGCATTCTGTGCCAGGGAGACATAGATAACAGGGAAAGATGTTTTCCAATGCAGCTGCACACCTGTCTAAATCCCCATCGCAGGGACGGGTTTGGACAAAGCTGAAAGAGAAAGGCATACGCTTCCACAGTCTTTACTGATTCTTTTAATGGGCTCTGATGGGTTTCATTTAACCACAGAAGAAATGCGCAAAAGCGTTTTTATTTGGAAGTAATTGAAAATATGTTTTGCAGCCACATTCCCACCCCTATTTTTTTTTTTTCCTTTGATCATATCACGCCAGCTTTTGTACAGTTAGTATATAGTGACATCTAGTGATCACACAGCATAACTGCTTTCAGGAAACTGAAGGGATTTTTCTGCAGATCTACATGCATCATACAGCACAGCAGCACACTGTAGATTAAAAACACCCCAGAGCTTGCTCAAATGCCTCATGCAGCTTTTACAACTTGTTACAGTCATCTAAATCTCATACAGTGTAGCTCGCTGTAAGCACAAAGGATTCTGGGCATGCAAAATGATAGTGCTAATGAGAGCACATAACAGCTTCTTTTGTTATCTACACAGTAGTATGTGGCTGTATTTATTGAAGATGTAACCTTGACTAAGCTAAGTTGTTTCCATATAATAAAAATAAGGATGTTCAGGTGGAACTCATGACCCAAAATGAAGAGAGCAGCAGAGTCAACACTGTGTGCCCTTGGCCTAAAGATACTAACTATCAGCTAGTAGAGAAGTGCCCAGTGAATGATAGAAAGCTGGTGGAAGTAGGTGGTCTAGTCCAGTAATAGGGTAAATAGCAAGCAGTTCTACTATATAATGAGGAGCTATATGGAATGCTTCGACTAAGAAGTGAATTCTGTTGATGCGTTATGCTTTGATACTTTGAGATACTTTGTTTAAAATGTATTAATTTGAAGTTAAGGATAATGTTGTTTGT
Organism: Xenopus petersii; assembly: GCA_038501925.1. NCBI lineage: Eukaryota > Metazoa > Chordata > Amphibia > Anura > Pipidae > Xenopus > Xenopus petersii. Next base: position 52,079,718 of record CM076673.1, on the reverse strand, counting down.
AAGTTATGTTATTCATTTAAAATTTAGGCTAATGTCACATGGTAGCTTTATACAGAAGTTGGGACTACTGTTTTTTTTTTTTTTTTTTTTTAAAGGCATGGGACACTAGACAGAAAGCACCTACTGTATTCAATTGATTATAAACTGGCCTTTGTATTGACACTGCGGGATATGAGCCACCGGCATGAAGAACCGGCATGTGAAGTGAGCCATACTTCTCTCAGTTTGTAGAACTTCTGGGGATTTATAACCGTTTGTGCTTAACCTGCAGATTTTGTTGAACTCATAATCCACTTGTAAATCCAAAGACCTTGCAGTCTAATGCTAAGGGGCATGTTTACTAACATTGGAGATAAATATCTGGAGAGATTTCTGGAGATGTTGCCCATAGCAACCAATCATATCTTTGCTTTTGTTTTCTAACTTGGCTGTGGCTGTTTAAATCTAATTGCTGATTGGTTGCCATGGGCAACATCTCCAGAAATCTCTCCAGATATTTATCTCCAATGTTAGTAAACATGCCCCTATGTGTTAAACACAAAAAGACAGATGTGTGTTCCTGTATAATATTCTTTCCCAGAATACGGGGCACTCCAGAGAGTTAAGCACTGTGCAGTATTCATAAAATATTTTGCATTTCCTCGCCAGAGCCAATCATTAATAGCACCAGATGTGTGCCCTTAAGACCCAAGGCTGTTAGTTATTGCAAGACTTTATTTTTATCTGGAAGTGTTGGCTTTTTATAGACAGAGAATACATTAAAGTGCTGTGCAGTATGACCCATCCATGCTGCTAGAAATGTAATTGAGCAATAAAAAACACTTGTGAAATATTTAATCAGAATCTGAGCCTGAAATGAGCCTGTAATAATAGATACCTTGCTGATTGTAACATACTTAGGATTCCCATGGCAAATAATCAATGAGAACGTTGAAATTCAGACTGATGCAATTCATTGATTTTTCCCCCTCATTTTATTTAGTTAAAACTGTATCATACTATACTGTATAAGTGTAAGGGCAGATCAATGGAGAGTAGTACTTCATCCAATTCACTATGGAAGCCTGTATTATTCCCCAAACCCTTGCTTCTTTATGCTGCTACCAAGAAAAACATTGGTAGATTGCAGCCAGATGATGTTGTCCCACTAAGGTATGGAATTACAAAAGTGCATTAAACTTTTCAGCAGCAAAATGATCACAGCAGCCCTCTTTCCTTAAGGAGAAGGAAAGATACAGATTCACCCTAATTTTAGAGACTGCTGTAAGATGCCATAGGCAGTCTATTTATTATTATTATTATTATTATTATTATTACTATTTATCGTGCTGGTTGAGTGGCTATTTTGGCCTCTGTGTACTTGAAATGCCAGGGACTATTTTAATCTCAGCCTGGGACTGGTCTCCCACACTACTGTCAAAATTTGCTTCTGCTGAGCCAGGGGACCCATGACTATATGTAAAATAAAGAGGGTACTTTAAGGCATGTGCAAAAATGCTGCACAGAGCAGGGAGGGTTTGCTCCGAACAAAAAGTACAGTAAGGTAGCCTAAGCCTAAAGAATATACGGGAGAAGTGGCGTTCAGGAGGATGCAGTGCAGCAGTACATTGAGTGTTACTGGTGATTTTTACTTTGTATCTTTAGATATATATTTAGTTTACACCTTTCCTTTAATTTGTCTTGTGATTGCAGGAAGTAAATCACAAAAATGTAAGCACCATGGTTAGCATTCATTTTGATGCAATATATGAGGCAGGTCAACTACTGCTACAGACAACCCTAATGAATAGATCACTATGAATCGTCTAATCAACTGAATCAAAGTATAAGTAATGAATAATGGCCTTTTTATTTAATACTATCAATTAATTAGCTACTAATGCATTAATTTAAATTACTCTTTCCCAATTAAATTTATCAGTGGACACCAGTCATGTTGAAAACTAAAAAATCTCAGCCGATAGAAAATGTTTTAGAGTAAATTCAAATATTGTTACTTTCTGGGTAGTGCTAGAAACTGGTGACATGGTGTAGTGATAATTTTGGTGCTAGACTTTAGTAAAATAGCAGAACACTTTTTTTCTAAATGTACCCGATTTTAAGTCCCTGGCTTTTACATTTTCCCTGAATTGATACCATTTGTTGAGGTCCCATTCAGACGAGCTGCATTTTTTTCCCAAGATTTACCATTTTCCCAGAATTTTCACTGTTTACAGATGGTACCCTGGGAAATGTAAAATCGAAGTTCTACTGTACAAATATGGGATCCGGTATCCAATGAAAACCCATTATCAAAAAAGCTCAGAATTCTAGAAAGGCCATCTCCCATAGACACCATGTTATTCAAATAATCCAAAGAAAATCAAAAAACCTTGTTCAACCTAATAATTAATCCTTATTGGAAGCAGAACCAGCCTATTTGGTTTATTTAATGTTTATGGGAGTTTCTATTAGACTTTATGAGATACTGACATCATAAAATAACCTTCTTTATTATCTATCATAACATTGTCTTTGAATGCTATTTATTATTTTGCCATAAAAGTATTTGCCTGATGCTTTTACATTACCTTTCTTACTACCTCGTTCCTCTATGAGGGGGCTGCCATATTTGTGCAGTAATAGTCCATTAGCATTAGAAATTCTGACTGACAAGTTAAGAAGGGACAGTCAGGTTGGCAAAACAGTCAGGTTTAGGAACTTCAAGTGACCATTACTAAGAAAGCAGAACTATCAACGAAACATGACCTATAGGCAACTTTTGATGTAGATAAATATTTTGACAATAAAATTTTTAGTTTCAGTATCACTTTATGGTATGAAGATCCAAATTACAGACAGATACATTATCTGGAAAACCCCAGTTCCCGAGCATTCTGGATAACAGTACCATACCTGTATTAGCATCATATTAAGCGCCAGATTCAGTTCAGTGAGAAAAAGGTTTATCACTTGAACACTCATGGACAGATTCAATTTGAGATGCAATTCAGTTCAGAAAAACTTATCTAATGGTTTATCACATGAAAACTCTATTGAAGTCTATGGGGAAAAAAACGAAAATGAATTTGGAGAATTTTTTTTGTCCTTGAATTGAATCTTGTCCATGTGTTTTCACGTGAAAAACCATGCGATAACTTTTTCTCACTGAATTGAATCTGGCCCTAAGTTTGATTATTATTATCAAAACATATTTATTATGCACCGTCATATTCTGCAGTGCTGTACAATAAGTATCTATAATAACAAACATACAGTATAAGTCCAAAACTGATAACCACAGGAGATAGAGTGCCCTGCTCAACAGAGCTTACAATATTTAACAATGATGATCTCCTAATAACCCATAGCCTATATTACTATTAATCTTATGATTTATTTGTGAAGTCCTCAAGCATAGCTAATGCAAGAATGCTAACATGCACGGGAGACAAGAAACCCTGCCCATATGCATTAGTTGAAAAAGAAATGGGCTCAGTGCTTCAGAAATAATACATTTCACTGGTGTTGTATGATTGCTTTTGCTGAGAAACAAGACAAAAGAAAATAATTGCACTTTAAAGCATTTGAAGTACTTTATTCTCTATGAAGAGTGTTCTGTATTGCAAAGTCAGTAGCGTTACTGTAGTCACAGAGACTAAAAGATTGGAAGTGGTTAAAAAATATTTTGGGCTGCTTTATCACTGCTCATTGTTTCTCTCTCTCCCCCTCTTGGAGACATCATTCTCTCCTCTCCCCGTATACCTATTTGTCATTGGAAGTTACTGCAAAAGTGGAATGGAAGCGACTGAGAGGAGCAGATTGATCCATTCATGTGCTTTTACTGCTCTTTTCTCGGCAGGGAAAAAAAACACTCCACAATACTTTATTAAATGTGAAAAGTGACAAAAGAATGAGGTCTGAGGCAATCTGACCTTGATTATGAGATAAAATGCCCATGAGAAGAGGTGATGGACATGCTTTGATATTGATAAGTGCCATTAAATGTGAGTAAGTGTTTCTATTCCATAGCCCAGAGGGTCAGATTATAAAACAGGGGTTTTTGATTGCTGCCCTCCAGTTGTTACAGAATGGCAAATCTGATTATTCTCAACTGGTAGACACGTGGCTAAGCATGATGGGAACAGGCGCAAAACAGATGTACTGCCCTTAAATTGGACCCATAACTAACATCTGCCTTTCATTCCATAAAATAAAATTATGCAACACGCTTATATAACTGTTACTGAAACACAATGGTTATTCATTATTGCTATGCGTTTATGAATCAAAGTAATGAGTTTCAAATTAATTGATTGGGAATCCAGGTATTAATAAACTGTTAATCAGAAAGTAAAGAAATAATTTTCTATGGATGTCGTTGGTAATTTACAAATTGCAAAGTATAAAGACATTGTATGTGTAACAAATACAGAGCAAGGGTGGGAGCCACAGCTAACAGGGAAAAAAACAAAAAAATACACCGTTAAAAGATACACAGATATCAGATATGTGAAGCAGCCACATATAGTGGGTTTGTGCCTTTTCTTTTATTTGCTCTTAACTTTACTAATCTTACACGGTGCTGTACAGGGCCGCCATCATGGGCAACAGGCTTGAGTCCGCTCAGGTGGACCTAGCCTGCACAGAGGCAGGGAATGCATAGGTCATCAACAAGATGAGGAGCCATTCATTTCTCCACTGGTATCACAGTCCACAATATGGCATTGTTCTTCCCAACACCTATTGAGAGAAATTTGACATCAAATCATACTCTCGCAAAATAATAATCACCAGTTTCCCAAACTACCTTTTATTACTATTATTGCGCCTTTCTTTACTGATCCAAATCCTATGATTTCCATTTTTCTTGCAAAAACTGACAAATCAACATTGAAGCTTGTTGTTTCAAAGTAAACTATACCCTGTCACAACTATGTGAGTGATTATATACTGGCATTGCTGTTAATCAATCCCAGTAGTGCTATAGTGCATTATTATTTCCCCTGTACTAATATAGTACACAATTGCTGTATGTATTTTCAAGGCTAGAAACTCTCTAGAGAGAGAAAGAGAGAGATACAGTGGTGTGCAAAACTATATATATATATATATATATATATATATATATATATATTACAAATTTCACAGATTATGCATAATTCCCATCAGATCCTGTCACAGTGCAGTTTACAATCTAACACATACTCATCACACACACTAGGGCCATAGGGCCAATGTTATGAGTGGGAGTAGGAATCCGCCACGAGGAAACCTGAAAACACACAGATTCCTTGCAGATAAAGCCCTGACTGGAATTAAACCTAAGTGCTGCAAGTCATTAGTATTAGCCATTGTGCCACTGTTACCCTTTTTCCTACAAAAAACCTGGAGGTAACCTGATGAAAAATAAGTATAAATCTAAACTATGAAGGTAGAAGAAGTGTTTTGAACAAATAACCCATATTTTGTTCTAAATCAAACAATTAATTTGAATGCATATTAATTAGAGTCATATTACATACACCATATATCACTTATATGGAATAGAAAAGGGAAAGTAGACTTATCACATTTTAATTAAAAGTGAGTGCTGGGAGTGTACATGTGTAGTTTTTATTACATATCACATGTTTGTACTTTAATAAACCTTCTAAACTGCCCTACTACATTTATTATATTAACAAATACAAGTGTCATTATACTTCGGAGCAGGTAAAACTGGGCCCGTTTTGGAGCAAACAGAAAAAAGTTCTACAAAAACTGAAATAAAGGGCTTGATCCAATTCAATGCAATAGAGTATCTTTTGTGTGATAACTGCAACTTTCTCTGTGACCAATATGCAATTAATTGTGCTAAACAGTTATTACATTAAACAATATTCCTTTCCGTTGCCTATGATTTCACTACCTAACAACTTCATTGAAAGTAGGAATGCTTACTTTTTGCAAATTCACTTCAACCTGAAGCTGCTTGTAGCCTCAAGTATTTTGCACTAACTTCCGTTTTCCCGTACACCACTTTGAACTGGCGGAGATACTCTTTTTAAAGCCACACACAGCTACACAAATATATACTTCATTAACAAAAGTACTTTCAAATGTTCTATTGTTTTGAAAAAAATACATTGATTCCAAATACATGACCTATTTGTCTTATTTTATTTCTTACATTTTTAGTCATGTCTTTTTTTAAATAAATGTGTGTATAACACTTGACTGAATCACTATTTGTTTTAGACCCTAGCAAATATCCAGTGTTTGAAATGCCAGACTGTAAGTTGACTTGGCCTGATATAAACTCCAATTACATTAGAATGTTTAACCTCATACCTCAATATATTTTATGTTCTGGATTATTGTTCACATTCTAAAGCTATCAAGACAAACTTTATAAAAGATATTAATGTAATTAAAATATTTGAATATCTTATATGTTAACTCAAACATATCCACACAAATCCTAAATAGGCCTTTCTACAATTGTCATTACAAATCACTCTTAATCATTTCAATTTAAATCCACAGTGTAAACCATTTGATCATCTCCAGTTGTTTGCATATGCCTGTTAACCCTTCATCTTTGCAAGTTGAATGTGCTAAGCTCAGTTTCAATATTGTTTTAAGACCCAGATCTGATTAATGGAAAATTTGGGCAGGGTAAACAGGACTATATCAACATTTTCACTCCTTGGCTTCTTGCCTGTACAATATGGACCATATTGGGGCTCCTATGTGCATCAAATGTGTCTGGAATGCTGAGCAGACAAAATATCTAAAAACGAGGAGACTTTGCTTAAGTTTGCAGGTTAAAGGGCTGTTGCTTCTCCTGCTGCATCACACTGCTCAGCAGGGTATCTACCAGTAGTTGCTGCAGTATCTCCATTATTCCTGAATGTCCCTCAAGGCCAGGATCTTGCTGACTGGCTTAGGGGAGACTAAAGTCGTTAATCAATATTGACTTATTAGCCAGTGTCTCATGGATCTCTATGATCAAAAAATTACATGGATCCTCTGACACCTACAAATAGGGCAGTTCTGGACTGGACTTGTAATTTTCTGGCAGATTGCAGTCATCAGACAATCTTGTCAGTGGCATGGCTCAATCCACTTTTTCTCAGTCACTGACTCAAGTTCTACAAGCTCATTTATTTTATCCATTTTCCCAAAACCAGACAGTGGCTGAAAGTGAAAAGGAACACATGTTCAATGAGGTCTGCTTCACATCATGGGTGTAATATATTGTACTCATGTGGCTTATTTGCCCCCTCGTGGTCAGGAGCCCATTTTCCTCAACCGGAAGCAATTTCATTCACTCAACACTCAAATCATTTATGATGCAAATATGCGTTTGATGAATGTTTTTGCTGCCTTCCCTGGAAGCACACAGGATTCATAAATTCTGCACAATTTCAGTCTACAGGCATTTTATATCTGGTCGATTAAGTGGTGGATGGCTTGTAGGTAAGTATTGTTTCAACTTCCATATAATACTAAATATGTTTGGATACTTTAGTCATGATGTCAAACATCTTATTACATACTAATGCTGTTTAAAGAGTGCCAAACAATTGTTACTTAACATGAACTATTACAAATCATTCTTTATCAAAACCCATTCTTAGTGTGCAGTCCCTTTGTCTAAACAATGTTTGTGAGATGTGTTACTACTAAATGCTCATACATGCCTCTTAGCAAAGGGATGAAAGATGAATCTTGAATCAAAAGGTGGTCAATAGGAGCAAATTAGCTGACTCTCTAACCTTTGTTAGTATTTAGCTAGCTGTTTTACTTTAAAGCGTATTCTCTTCACTCCAGTTGATTCACCCCTACAACAAAAACTAAAATGCAATTGGCAACAGAATGTAACTTGTAAAATTTTATAAAGGTTAATCTATAGTTAAGCATATATCCAATCTTTTTCATTAGATGCTGGTTATGGGTGTCAACTCTGACTGCTGACAATGAAGCTCATCAAAGGGCCAGACAAGTTATTGAGTGTGCATTAGGCTTACAGCTTCCACTGTTTGAACCATTCAGGGGATGTTCTGCAGTATTCCCCTAGTAAAGTGTGCAATATAATTTTAGCAGCCTGCATTTTACATAATATTGCAGTATTGGGGGATTTACAATTACCTGAAGCTATTGAAGGTAATGAGCAAGCTGAAGATCTGTGTGGAAGGCTGGTGAAGCTCATTTTCAACTGGTGTGATGTACACTATAAGATGATATAGAGGATATGGTTTAGAATGCAGCTGCAGAATGGAGGGCAAAGGCAGTCCCACAAATTTTTAAAAACAACAACTACTTTTTACAGCATTGCTATGTATGGGTGTGGTGTTAAATAATAAATGAACTTGACATATGTAGTATTAATGCAATTGTAGACGGATATAGAATTTAGCATGTTGTGGCTCGATTTGTGGGGGAAAAAAGGAATAACAACTGTTTCTTTAAAAAACGGGAGTCCAAAACATAAACAACGATAACGCAGTAGAGCTAAATTGAACGTTTCTCGCATTCACTAAATTCCATATTGCAATTAGTTACAATAAACACATCTTTTCTTTATTGCACATTTAGCACATTGCATTGAACTGAGTCCAAAGTATGAACTAACTATTAAATATATAAATAGCTTGACACTGAATGTAAAAAAAGGATTAGAGGTATGGAAGACTTAAATTATGAGGGTAGACTGTCAAGGTTGGGGTTGTTTTCTCTGGAAAAAAGGCGCTTGCGAGGGGACATGAGAAGAACTTTAATTTCAAGCAACGTAGGTGGTTCTTCACAGTCAGGACAATGAGGTTGTGGAATGCACTGCCGGGTGATGTTGTGATGGCTGATTCAGTTAATGCCTTTAAGTATGGCTTGGATGAGTTTTTGGACAGACCTAATATCAAAGGCTATTGTGATACTAAGCTCTATAGTTAGTATAGGTATGGGTATATAGAATTTGTGTGAGGGTATGGAGAGTTGTGTGTATGGATGCTGGGTTTTCATTTGGAGCGGTTGAACTTGATGGACTTTGTCTTTTTTCAACCCAATTTAACTATGTAACTATGTAACTATGTAATAATGTCTATGCAAAAATTCACAAGTATGGGGAAAAAGGTATATGGTGCTGGCCTCTCCCACCGCCAGTAGTAATTACTGAGAAAAAATAGAATGCCAATACCTTGGTCGAAAATAGGGGGTTCCAAAATTTATTTAAGTACCCTGGACACACAGGTCACAATCAAACTTTCAGGACATCGACTGCCCTTCATCAAGAATAATGTCTGCCACTTCAGAAAGTCTTCCAAATTAGGTTTCACTCACTGTCTGAACTTTTGCGGGAGGGACCTGGGCCAAAGTAGCTTTCAGTCTCATTATTCATATAATCACATTAATCATATAAACTGGGCTTGTCCATCCTATGATCCGTTTCACCATGTTTCTCCACAAAAAATGACGCTCACAGACCATAATGGGTGAAAACATTTGTTGTGAAATTTGTCGCATGTCACAAAAAATGTTATCACTCATAGACTTCAATGCATATTGGCGAATTTTCACAGTTTCTCCAATTTCCGACAAAGCAAAATGGGTCAGATTGGCCCATCACTATTCATGGCACATGAATACATGCACAAGTATTTTCTTTGCAATCCATTCAGGTTAAGATAGCAAATCAGCTCAGAATCATCTCATTTATTCCTAATCGGTTCACTGCTTTCAAATCAGCCGTGCTCATTTGTATCTTGAATTTTAACAAATTGATTCACTCATCTTCATGAGAAAGAAATAAGTTCATTGCTTCATAGAAATGTGTTTTTTGCAGACCTGAAGTGCTAACTGTGCAATGCACTCCATCCTGATTACTGGAGAGACTTAACCAATTTACCTTGGAGTTTTTTGCAGAGAGTAGGTCTATTGTTTCATGGGTGTTGAGCTTACACTTTTTAGATAGGGGAGATATATTTATTTCTAGTCTACAGTCCCAGGGAGAGTGCATTATAAACCCAAAGCCTAGCACAGTTATATACTCATTATTATCACAAACCTTCAAAAAAACAAATATGATTCTTTCACTGTCTGAGTAACATGATTTTGTATTGTTAGGTTCCCTTATTGTGCGACTGAACTATCCATTCTGTGTGGCAGTTTGACTTCAAACACATTGAAAATCCAAACAGGGAAGACAGAGCACAGCATCCTAATGTGAAACCAGCGTGATAATTCCCATTTCACCAATACATTTCTTTGTCAAGAGACACCGAGGCAGAGAGAAGTTTATTTAATGAGAATGTAACTTGTATTATTTAGGGTATGTTTCAACTGTGAACCATAATGAAATAAATTTATATAGCATCTGCACAGTTTTCCACTGACTCTGGCGGCAACTTTTTATCCTGTCCCAGCCCATAAAAACAATCATTAGAGATCTGAAGTGTGCCAGCTGTGATATTCTGTGATTGAAGCACAGAGGAAAAAGGAAATGTATTTACCATAAATTATAATGCCATACAGAGACTCATGCTAGGTGTTTTAAGTTTAAGCTTTTTACTTTGCTGAGTGCTCTTAAAGATCCAGTTTCATCTGCATTTGTTCAGATGAAAAGTAACATGTAGTTTGGGTTCCAAGGAGGATGAAGGTTGGAAGATTTAAGATCACTTGAATTTATAGAATTGACCCATTGCCATTCCTAGAAATACCTTTAATAAAGTCCATAAAATATAGTTATGCTTTACAAAGAATAAAATACCCCACGTTTTACTGGAAATCTCACAGTTTCAGGTGTGTTCTCTTTGAAAAGAATTGAAAAGAATAATGCTTTCAATTACTGCTCAGTTTACAAAGTATATGCCAGTTTGTTATATTTTTCATTACTCTATCAATCTTTCTTTGGGCATATATTTTATTCAGTACAACTGTGTACATGTGTACATATTCTTTTCTTTTAATAAATTCCTAGCACTGCATATTAGCAACAGGCTAACAGTCTGGTTATGGACATTTTATAAACCGGAACCCCCTTTAAATCTATTTTCCACCATAAAAATGAACAAAAACGAAAAAACTTTGCAGAAAATCATAATTCTCTACCTTGTAGCATTACACAAGCTAATAACTCAACTTGTTTATATTGAACAAATTTTGAAGAAGAAATTGAGGCTATTATAGCCATGTACGCTCCCATTTTTAACTGTAAGAGATAGGTCTGAATTATTTGAACTCATATTACTTATTATTACTTAGAAATCGTGTTTGTCTTTCATTTTTTACTATCTTCTTTGAGAGCCAAATTGGAAACTATAACCTAAGGCTAAGGTAATGTTAATAACACTGTGTCCATAAGTAGAGCTTTCAGAAACACATTGGTGAAAACTGCACTTTGAGCTGGCCTGAGGCCTCTGCTCTCCCATGTTGCTCACACATATACAAACCCTGATCCCAATACAAAGTCTAGTTTATTCAATGTAAAATGAGACAATGGAGCAATTGAAAAGTAGCTCCAAGGGCAGGTGCATCATATATATTTATATATATATATTCTGTGTATATATAGATAGATATCCTTTCATAATGGACCAGCACACCAGATTTTCAAGTGTTCAAATTCCTTTTATTTTCATATCACTTGTGTATCCAACGTTTCGGCCCACATTGGGGCCTTTATCCTTGATGAAGGGAGTGTGTCAATTTCTCAGTTTTAAATTGTAAACTGTAAAATAATTGCAGTCTACCCTCACTGTAAGCTGACGCGCAAATTCTATTCCAGCCTATTTGTTTTAACAATGTAAAAGTGCATGCTTATGAACATTTAACAACATTTTAATGAAATAACAAAGACATAAACTAGTAGAAGAACTAAAAGATGACTTGTGATCATGGAGAACAATCAAGATGTCTAAGGACCATTGCATAGCATTGCACCCAAACCAAGGTGATTACCTGGCATTATATAATAAATTACAAAAAAAGATTTCAACATTTTAAAATGTGTTAAGATTTGTATTAGTGTGTATGTTAAACAATGCTGGAGCAAACCTATTCCTATTCATTCAATACAGCAATACTTGAGAAAGTATATCAGCTCCTACGGGGAATAAAAAATATAAAGACAGGTGGCCTTTTTCACCAGCAGCTAAATCGGAAGAAGTAAAAAAAAAAAAACGAATCTTAGGGCAAAATTTTCCTGCTCAAGAAACCTCATAAAAATGTTTTCTCTTACTGAATCAAGTCCACAGAGGGCCCTGAATTTAGGAAAGGGATAGAAAACAAAAGAGCAGAGGGACAGAAAGCAAGTGACAGATATGAATATAGTTCTGGGTCAGACTTTGGCTGTAGGTATTAAAAACATCAGGGGAGAGTGTTTTAAGATGTTCTGTTTAAAGGTGACCAGCAAATGTGTTATGTTACCCTCTTGATGGCTGCACTCGCTGATTCATGTTGACGTACTGAGATAATGACAATTACTTTTCTGTTGTCATTTCCCAACAGTTTCTTAATGCTGAAAGCTACACTTTAGAAAAAGATACCAGGTTTCTTTGGTTCATCTGCAGTTTTTTTTCCCTGTGCTCTCTCAGCAGGCTGACATTCATAAGGGCAGAAGCCACTGAAAACACAATTCTGGGCTTGCACGAACAAGGACTCACCTCAGCTCAGGTCAGAATATGCAGTAACCCTTATAAAGATTTTCAAGCCTACCAGGCACAATAACTAAACAAGGTGTGCTGCTACAATATAATAAAAATGAGTGAGGAAAAATATCTTGACTGTAGAAAATAATTTATTTTGTTTGTCTTATATTAATCCATATGGCAAGTTACAAGTATTTTCTGTAATGTTCTTTATTGATCAATAAAATGTGTTCTCTAGCATGGACCGAAATAGATTCTCATCTGCAAGACATGCTGGTTTGCTGAGGTTGATGAATGTGGAGGAAAGTAAGGGTTCTTCACATTTTAGATGTTGCTGGATTTGGAATAACTAGCCATAAAATATTTAATTAAGCTACGATTAAGGCCTCTTGTAACCTGTGCAAATTTCCATGGGAGTCATTTAGGACCGCTAAACATGAAAATGAGGGCATTAGGAGGTTAAAATTAGAACTTTTTTTTATGACAGAGCAGATGTGGTGTCAGCTATGGTGTATTGAGAAGACAAACAGTCCACATTATTCAGTGACTATATTAAGCTAAATACACACACATAAATATCTACTTCATGAGGCAGATGCTACCTGAAACCATAAAGTAGCTTGTGCACTATTGCTATCAAAAAAGTTAAAATAACATATCACACGAAAAATATTCTGAGCCTCACTGTGACCTTTTTCAAGGACATATGCTCTGTATGAGATAGGGTTAAAGAAGAATTCCGTTAACTAAAAAAAAACCTACCCCCGTACCCTACGTAGACCCTCCTTCCTCCTCTCCCCCAGCCTAGCTGCCCTCCTTGGGGAAATGCCCCTAACTTTTTACTTACCCCTCCGTGCAGATCCGGGGATCGCAGTTCACAGCAGCCATCTTCCAGGCAGTTTGAGCAATTTCCCGGGTTGCGACAACTGCGCATGTGCTGAAATGGACGGAAATTGCCAAAGAGCCGGAAGAAGACCTGGAAGATGGATGCTGTGAACTACGATCCCTGAATCTACACTGAGGAGTAAGTATAAAGTTAGGGGTATTTCCCTGGGGGGGGGGGCATCTAGGCTAGGGGGGGAGGGGGGTTTACTTAGGGTAGGGGGGTAGGGTTTTTTTTAGTCAAAGGCTGAATTTTCCTTTAAGTGGGTGGACATCATGTCAGCTTTTGATACTGAGACAAATTTTGGTATGGTAAAGACATCATGCAAAGTTCTGTTACTGTGCCCTATTATGGCAATGGTGTATGCAACAATTGTTTGTGGGAAAATCTCTTTTCTGCACACAATAAAGCTCCCGAAAATGGGAATTGCTGTCAGTCAGAATCACATCATTGCTTTTTACAAGAAATGTAAAATTAATTGCACCATTCATACCTTAATTAAATACAGTGATACCTGGTAGCCCCAATGTATTTTGGGGCACTTGAGAGTTTATTAACACATTCTTACTTGATTATGGGTGATGGCATAGGGGCAATATCACCCTTACTCAAGCAAGACTTTATTAAATAAACCCTGAACAAGTGCATTATGCATGGTTCCACTGCTAAGTGTCATTACTGGAGCAAGCCAATGTTAAATACATACTTTCACCCTTTGACAAATAGCGGAGGCATTCCACAGAACTGGTGTGTATGTCAGCTCAGTGGTGGCACTACCCAATGACATGCCGGTGACTCCGGTGAGAGAACCTTTTATTGGTCAGTGTTTGCATGTTATGTTTGGTCAAGCCCTGTCCCCATTGTTACCATATCATTGCATACTCAGGAAAGGTGCTTCATTTCACATACAGGCATTCCAACACTTAGCAGGCTTGTTTTTAAGGAGTAAAAAAAAACTGCTAAAGTTGTTGTTGTTTTGAAGGGTTTTAATACTTTCAGTGAGCTTTGGAAAATAAATCTGTCTGGATGTGAAAATTGGATTTTTATGTGAGAATGTACTGTGCAGCACACAGGGCCAATTAAAGCTTGATAGCTGAGATTCACTGTCTATCTTATTGATTATTTTCTTGTCAGTATCAGTTTATGTACAGTGCTGTGTACTCAGAAAGACACCTATTAAATTGTCAGACCAAGGGAGGTTTAACTTCTTTGCCACTAAAGAGTCCAAGCCTTTCTCTGCAAAGCGGTTTCTTAATGCTGCATGCTTATCGTTCTATTAATACACATAAAGGCTGTTTTAGATAACATTACTCAGCCTATAGAACTAAATAGGAGCAGTTAATCGGGGTGTTCATGAAAGAAGACTTTGGGGCAGAAGTGGCTAACACAAGCAACATTTCGCCAGAAATCCCATCCGCACGGACATTGCCAATTTACTAACAGGTGTAGGTGCCAATTCGCTAGCGAGCGGAACTGTCGATATTGTTCATTTGCACTCTATTGTCAGGCGACTTTTCGATCTGGCAAGCGGTTGTTACTCTGCTAATTCAGTAAAGTGCAAATTTACTAAACATTACCTCTTGCGCCAGAGTTGACTTTACCACCTTAGACCAGGCGAACTGATAAAACAAAGCTACATCTTCCTCAATCTTATGTCAGTGACATCATATCCTGTCTGTCAGAAATGCATTAAAGTTGTAAAAACGGTGGCAACTTTTCCTTTTTTTAAGTGGGATTGCCTGCAAAATTCCTAACTATTTTTTTTGGGTTAACATTTTTCCCCAGGCATTTGAGGGACATAGAATATTCATTTTAAGGTGGGCTTATGTGTAGGGCATTATAGGATCTCTTTAGTCTTTTTCCGGGTCCTTGGTCATTTGTAATAAAAAGTGGCCACTTCAAGCATTTGCACCAACATCTCTAAAAAAAGACGTCCATACAACTTTAATGTACCTGACCAATTCAAATTGACCTAAGCGTAAGAGGACTAACAAAGTGTCACCAGGCAGAAGCGATCGCTAGCATCATTTGCTTTGAAATGCTCGCACTGCCAATGTAACGATAGTGAAAATTCGCCAGCATTCGGCACCCAAGACGTAACTTCGCATTTTAGTGAATTAGCGTAGTGGCAACGAATTTTCGCCTGGTGAAGTGGAGAGACCAGTGCAAAGCATTTGCTGGCGACAATTCGCCCTTTAGTGATTCTGCCCCATTGTGTTGCTTTTTTATAGAGATTTATTTTTTGACACTTATCTATCAGAATTGAAGCAGTATTTTTTTTCTGACAACTTTTGCAGTTCGGAGACTTTGATAAATAACCTCTGCACCCAGTCAGAGTCCAACATATATAAAGTATTTTAATGCAATTTCCATTTTTATTCAAGCATGGAGAAACAGATCTATTCATGCTGTTATCATCTCAGTCCTCAGTCACATACATCTAATGAAACGTATGCAATGCATGGGAAATGAATGACATTGGCTTCACTCTTTTCTTCAGAAAAATATGATTGTGGCTCCTTTTTCACAGACATAACAGATTCCATTTGGTCATAAGGCACAGTCATGTATAACACCAAATGTTAACAGCAATAAATAATGGTATCATATTCTGACCAGGCTGAGAAGAGTGATAGAGAACATATACTGTATTTGATAGCTTGAATAAATGGCAACCCCTTGTCAATATATGTCTTTTGTTTTGCTATTATATGTTCATGCTTTGTGGTGTATGTATTATATCTTCCAATCTCAAACAGTGAAGTGTGTTAAACAGTGTTTTCCATTTCTTTATACCAACTAGAGAGCTAACTTTATAACATTTCCTGTTTTCACACTTTCCAAATATAGAATATTGAAGCACTAGCTATAAAATCTAATGTTGATGATCAAATACAGACTTTTACGTTACATAAATATAATCCTTTTATATGTGGGGAGAAATCACCATTGTATATCCTGTAGGACCAGTGTGATTACCATTCAAGTAAATGGCTGGGCAGTTCCAACCATATTGCCACTAATCCTCTGAGTTAGAATACCATTCTATACCTTTTATAAGACTCTTTGCTATTTACTTGCAGCTTCATACAATGAGATTACGGAAGTCTGAGCTGGGAGTCCCACCATGTTCCATTACCCTTGCAGCTTCAGTAAAATGTAAATGTTTTATATATTATGAATGTGGGGGGGGTTATTTGTTGACAGTATGTCTATAAATGCATGGCACATGAAATTCTCCAAGTAAACCTCTGTCATTGTCGTTTCAATTTCACACAATCAGATTATAATAAAATGGCAACCATAAGTATTTCTCTGCCTTTGCATAGAAGAGGCTGAAAAATTATTTTAAACATAAGTACTTTTAGTCACTTGTCATTCTTTCTCTAAAATTAAATAACATTTATATGGGTTCATATATTTGCAGACAAATTAGTTGGCACAAACATTTATTGCTGGCACAATGCAAAAAGGCAGCCTTGTATTTTATGTCTGCTCAATAGTACGTGTGAAGTATAGGACTCGCGTACAAATGGAATACTTTATACGTGTAGCTCATTTATGACCACATTTACAACTGCAGTTGCACACATATAAACAGTCATATACAACTGAAACAAACACCTTCCATTTGCACAATTATGCTCATCCCAATTTATCGAATGAATCATTTATGTTTATGATATTTATGTACTGAAGCCTGACCATAGTATTTCTCTCTGTGAAGTTCACAGTGGCCTGTACTCAGCAAAACTGCTCATACTCACATTTGATTTTTTAGTTGCTTTTCTCTTTGCCTTACGCATTCAACTAATGCATATAGATTACATTCAAGTCATATATAATTGCATCCAAAATTGTTGATGCCTCTTTCTCAAACTCGCAAACCCCCTTAGCCACTAGTTGTTGTGAAACCTCAAGTCTCCCCCACTGTTGCAACTTTCAAATCGAACCAAACCATCAGCATTCCTTCAAAGATCATAATCCTTCCTAGTTAAAATATTGGGTATTTGTTTCTGTCTGTCATTTGTAGACATGTCAAAGTTTGAATAAATGAAATTTGCATTTTAATCCTATGTGCGATATAGAACTCGTACAGCACTGCAATGTGTACCCCTCATTTACTAATGTATTTCATCTATTATGGCCATTATCTGTAGGTTATTTGGGAAAGACAACCATATTTTCCTGATATGGATCCATTAATGTGAATGGTGGCTTCCTGTCAACGTGAAATGAACTACCTTCTACATGCTCTAAACAGGACCACATTAGCCAATTCATCTGGAATAACAATAGGATAAAATATCTCTTAGACATAAGAGCATCTATACTTTACTCTGCAAGACTAACCATGCAAAACAATTATAGCATTCAAATTCCACATCTGCTCAGTACAATACCCCTTATATGCATTCCTTTACACAGTGATCCCCAACCAGTAGCTTGTGAGCAACATGTTGCTCCCTAACCCCTTGGGTATTGCTCTCAGTGTCCTCAAAGCAGGTGCTTATTTTTTAATTCCAGGCTTGCAGGCAAGTTTTGGTTGCATAAAAACCAGGTATACTGACAAACAGAATCTCATGTAGACTGCCAGTCCACATAGGGGCCACCAATAGCCAATCACAGCCCTTATTTGGCACTCCAGGGACTTTTTTCATGCTTGTGTTGCTCCCCAACTCTTTTTACATTTGAATGTGGCTCATGGGTAAAAAAAAGGTTGGGACCCCTGCCTTTACACTACTATAGTATCTTGAACAAGAAATAATTAGAAACACAATTAAAATGGGGACAATTCTATAAGGTCATTTAACTGAGACAGCACACATTTTAATTATTTGTAGTAAAAAAATTGCCCCCTAGGGCTCAGGAAAACCCACACCAATAAAAAATCATCTCCTAAAAGTATGGCAATTTGAGTTTGTAATGGAGGAAAAATAAAGGGGTCAAGGCTAGTTGCAAAGAAGTCACACTGACTTCCCTTACACTGCTCTAACAGCGTATTTCTCTCTATCTATTAGAGATATGTTATTTTATTGTCCTTTCTTTATTTTTATTTGCCTAGAAGCTTTTCTGATGTGCTATATCTAGTTTATAATCAAGAATAATTCACACTAAACTTTATTTATAAGTAGTGCATACATAATGATTTATGTCACAATAAATAGATCAATAAATAGATACTATAGATCAGTGGTTCCCAAAGTGTGGGGCTGGCCCTCACATATAGGGGGTCTATAATCAGTGGCTGGGGAAGGGGCAGCCTGAAGGATAGTTAAGGTCAGACTTGTGAAGAATGCCTATACACTTTCCAGTATACTCCTAGAAGCCCAGGCTGAGGGTCACTTAGTCTAAGACACCTACATGCTGTATTGAAGGGTGGATCAATGGTTAATAAAAAAAAGTTTGGTTCTAAATGTAAAAGTCTAAGATAACACCATATACAATTCATCAAACCAAATTCCAATCCTTTAGACAGTCATATACCACTAGGATCGTAAATGGTAAATATGTGAAATAGTTTCCAGTTTCCATCAAAATAGAAATACTTGTCAATGTTGTAATGAACAGTAGTGAAATTAGTGAAATGTGGGAGCGTGGCCTGATAGTTGGCTAGGAAAGATGCATTTCTGCTGGGCTTCCGCTCTCTAATGCTACTTCGACCAGATAATACCTTAATTTAACCGCATAATGGGAAAATCTCAGAAGAAAGCACCTACTACTTATCTTAAGATAAAGAAATCGGTTATTTCCTCACTAAAAACCCTCCGTCACCAAACATGAATGAGAGCTCCAAGATGGCAGACAACGAGGCATCCAACACAGAGCCACCTCCAAATACACCAGAAGTAATGCCATTTAGTAACTCATACTGATATACTGAGCCTGATTTCAGCTCTCCCACAAAAAGACAACCTAGCAAAATTGCTAGTCGACATCAAACACAGCTAACAGCAGGAGACCCAAATTCTCAAAACAGAGATGCAATTGCTCCATACTAAGATTCAGGACCTCGAAGACCAACATCTGAATCTTGAACAGACAGTTCAATGGCAGGCAGATCAGGATAAGATAACAAGAGTCCAGGCAGGGGGTCAAAACCCAGGCAGGAGCAGGAATCAGGATACAAGAAACAGGAATCAGGAATACAGGAACCCAGGTTCATGGTAGCAAAACCTATTCTTGGGCGCCCTTCTGGTGTCCTGGGCGCCCTTTTATAGTTGAGTTTGGCGCCATAGTTACGTCACTGGCGTCCTTACGCCGGCGTGCTGGTGCCGGCGTGTTTGCGCATGCGTGTTTACGCATGCGTCGGCGTTGCGACGCTGGCGTCCCAGCGTCCACGTGGGCCGACTGGGCGCCGCCATTTTGGATTCTTCGCCGCCGGGAGCAGACGCGTCCCTTCATGCTCCTGGCGGCCTTGACAAGTACTCCAAAGACGAATGCTGCGCAATTTGGTAAAGCTCCTAAGGGATAGAGATAACTCATACAAGTGCCATTTGCACTACTGGCACACAAAGGGGGGAAAAACTTACTCAGAAATCTGTCCGACGCAATCTCTTTCTCCCGATACCTGGGCCTTCCACCTATTGACATCCAAGAATGGAGTAGATATGTGTACCCGGATCAACCTCTCACTAACGCCACACCAAACCAACAAGCCGGGCCATAACCATAACAAGCTCAGAGCCAGACATGCTATATACTGTAAAGTGGCAGATCCCCCGCTCCTATATGGTTTTGGAAAATGCCTGCATGACACTTCTTACACATACCACAATGGAAAATGTTATAAGATAGAAGTGATGTGACTGCATGCCAAAATATGCTTTCTCCATTTTTTCCCTAATTGTACCTTATTGCTAATATTTACCTCTTAAACCTACCATACCACTATGCGAAAGGTTATAAGACAGAAATTACTTACCCAGGTTATTATATATTTTATTTTTCATTTAATTGAAAGAAAAAAAAAAAAATATATATATATATATATATATAAAATTATTTTTGTTTATTCCTAGTTCTCTTGTAGACAATCCTATGCTTGGGATTATCATAGCCCAAATCCCACCGATACAGGCTAATCCCTTTGGTTGAGGACTACTATAAGATTGACCATTTTCTACTGACTGTGGGCAATTTATAACTAGAAACACAATAGGCATGACCTTAGATTGATATATTCTATTACTTAAGGTGTGATGAATATCCCATCACACCCAAGTCACTTACACTGGTCATGCCTTTTCGTGAATCTATACCTTATGGCTTATATTTTAACTGCAATCCTAACTGCCCCACATTCTCATTAAAATTGTTTTCTCCTCCCCATTTTTTTTTTAATTCTCTTCCCCTCTCCCACCCTTGTGCCCACATTACACAATATATACTATTAGATAGTTCTAAAAAGTAGAAAGCACTATAGTAACCTCAGTAGGACATGACAATGACCAAAATGCACAAGGTTACTATACAATACTTGGCTATTATACGGCATAATCATATGGTTTATCTCGGTCTTTTACTAGCATCAGTCACCTCATGATATTTAAAGCTGTAATAATGTTAACCTGTTCTGATGTTATAGTATATCTCCAAGTAACAGTATTTCGAGTTTACAGGTTAAACTTTATTTCTGACTATATTTTTTCCTTGCTATTATTACACGAATGTAGTCTTCTGCGTAATCGCACACACCCCTATTAGCCAACTCAAAAAGAGAGCGGGGGCCCTGGAGAGCGGGAGCCCCCGCAGGCTCAAGAAAAAAAACAACAACAATATCAACCAAAAAAACCCTAGACCCACAGCCCGGGCCCCTTGCCTCTATGTCTGATTAATACCTACTGGGGTTGTGCTTGTTATCCTAAACTCCATGTACTATACAAGCTCTCTCCCAAAATCTCATTCCATTCCTTTTCATACCCACTTTCTTTCCCTACCTACTGACCCTTCCCCAAAAGAAAAACTTTTAAAAACATTTAAGGTTATTAGCATTAATGCAAACAGTCTCAACTCCCCTCAGAAAAGGATTTTGCTCGGAGCTGACCTCCAAAAACAAAAAGTCTATGTAATCTTTATCCAAGAAACCCACTTCAAGGAAAGAGTGGTGCCCAAATGGAATAACAAATACTTTCCAGAACTCTTTATGAGTAAACCCCAGCCGTCCAGAGTTTGAGGGGTAGCAATCATTTTCTCCCATAATTTTGGCTTCACAGTAACAGAGACGCTTTCTCTTTTTAAAAGGCCACTATTTGGGCTGAACTTACACCTTTACTAATATATACCTCCCTAATACTGACAAAGCACAAGAACTCACTCAAATAATGGATATTTTAAAACTGTTCACTGAAGGCACCTTAGTGTTGGGAGGGGGTTTTAATATGCCACTAGATCCATGACTAGACTGCTCCTCAGGCAAATCTAGTATTGCTCCCAAACAACTGGCAAGCTGTAAACAACTACTGCACTCTATGCAACTAATTGATCCATGTCACATTTTGTACCCTACTGAGAGAGACTATTCCCTCTACTCACACAGACACAACACATACTCCAGAATAGATTATATTTTAATATCCCATACATTTTTACAAGAAGTTTTAAACAGCTAACTATTAATTAGAATGTGGTCAGACCATGCAATGCTTGTTCTAACTTTGAAAACACAACAGTGTGCTTGGCGTCTAAATAAAAATATTCTAAAATACGATGATGTTAGGCATGATTTACTAACCCAGATAACAAATTATTTCAAGAAAATTCCACCCCCAATATTTCCCCACTAATTTGTTGGGAAGCACATAAATGCGTTCTTCGAGGTCACTTAATTAAAAACGGGGCCAAACGAAAATGAGATAAAGAAAAAACCAGAATAGATTTAATAACCAAGATTCAGCAATTAGAATAAAAACATAAAACTAAACATTCAGATGCTTTATTCCTAAATATATCCTAAACTCCATGTACTATACAAGCTCTCTCCCAAAATTTCCCCTATAAGTGGTCCTCCCAATATTTGACCTACCTCAGGATAAAAATTTAAAAAGACTATGAAGAATGGACATCCACCAACTTAAAAGAATTACTAACACATATAAAAAGAGATCTTGACCTTTTAATAGATAAACCTTTATCTTGGTTTGGCCGAATGAATGTGATCAAAATTAATATAATTCCCAATATACTATATATCTTTCAGACCCTACCCCTACACGTACCTGAACCCATACTAGATTCCTTGCAAGCTGCTAAAATAAAATTTACTTGGCAAGGCAAAAAACTTAGGCTTAGTTATAAGACTATGGCAAAAGACAAAAAACAAGGAGGAGTAGGGCTACCTGACTGTAGATTATATAACTCATCATCTGTGTTAAGACGTATCATTGATTGGTCACATTACGCAGCTTCTAAGCTATGGGTAGACATCGAACAACAAGCTACATTCAGTTACTTATTACATCTACCATGGCTTGATAATAGGTATAGACATATCAGGTATACAGACCACCCACTCCTTACACATACTCTCTCAGTGTGGGATAAATGCAGCCTACAATATAAGCTTACTCAATTCCCTTTACCCCTCCTGCCACTAATCAACATCCCAGCTTTCCCAGTAGGACAACAACCTAACTAGTTTTCCCACTGATTAATAAAAGGTAACCTACGAATGATTAATTTTCTTAATAAAGGTGAAAATATAGACAAGCACAGTTTTCAATCGGTTAAATCTTTTTCACAGATAGACCACCTTAAATTACAAATCACAGATAAAACATCTCAGAGCGTGGGAGGCACCTCTACTCTGGGACAGACTCTGACTCCCTTTGTAATCCTTTGCTCTAATAAGCTCCCTCCCAGACATACTATCTCACAACTGTATAAACTCTTACTCCAACCTCACTCACCTGCTAATCCAACATACTTAGATTCCTGGATGAAAGATGTAAATATTCAATTTCAAGATGACCAGTTTAGCAACCTCATGAACAAACTCTTAAAGAGCACCAGGTGCTGCAGACTCCAGGAAACAAACTACAAAATAGTCTCCAGATGGTACTATATGCCCTCTAGATTAAAACTTATCTATAAACATGCCAACGATAGATGTTGGAGGTGCGGCACAGACAAGGGATCCTTGATACATATATTTTAGACATGTATACTCATTTAGCCATAATGGGATAAAATCAGACAAGCCATATTTTGAATCTTAAAATACCTGATGATCCAGCCTATGTTTTGCTGTTCCATATGGACAAAACACTATCAGCCTTTATCTGCAAAATTGAGCCCGACTTGCAGCTAAAATATTGATACCACAGAAGTGGAAACAAATCGAAATAGCAACTCTGCATGAATGGTATAAAAAAGTGAAGGAAATACACAAATTTGAAGAACTCTACCTCTTATCGACAGACCAGTATAATAACTACAGCACAAAATGGTTTAGTTGGCTCTCTTTTAAAGAGTCACACTATTACAAACATACATCTCCCTAATAGATTGGAACAGACCTACACCCCTCTATGCCTCTACTTTTCCCATCTAATCCGTTTCCTCCTATATCCATGAGTATGTACTTTTCCTAGTCATATGAATGCTTCATTCAGATCTTATCCACAATTGATTATTAATATGGATTTCCCTGTTTGTTTTCTGTCTAATTGTAAACTTTAAACTGCAATAATTGTGTAAATGTTACTGAGATTCTTGTGAAGCCAGAAGCTTCACTAAGGAGAGCAGAAGGGTTAGTTCACCAGGGTGTCACTCACCAGCAGAAGGCCTGTTAGGTTTAGTAGCATCTAGAAATATTTAGAATGGGGTCCCTACGGTGTTTACACATACAAACTGGGTGTTTCTGTGCTATTTCTCAGGGGAGGTGAAGGTATATGGATAAAAGGGCAGGTCCTATTATGACATTTTTCACATATGAGTGATGGGTAATATCCATGCACTGAGCACCAACTGTTTTTTTGGTATGTTACCACAATTAATGTGGATATGGTCTTAAAAGTTCTTGTGATAACATGGTTGTGATTTTAATTGGGTGTGTTCTAAAAACTGATATTAGTCAACTTCCTTTATCGACACTCACACAGAAGGTGGACATTATTGATGTAGAGTGAAGGAAAGGTACAGCATTGTTGTAAAAAGCAAATTGAGCATCAACAGATGATAAAATCTATTTATTTATTAAGTCTAACTCCACTCATAGATTAAGTCTATCTCCACCAATACTATAACACTGAGCTGGCTGCCTGAGTATCCAAAAATCAGTACATAAACATAAGCCATGCCCAAATCTATTTATATTCATATTTATATCAAATTATATTTATACTGATACAATCACATACAAAGAATGATTAAGTAATAAATAAAGTATCTCACAGTAAGTCCTTAGAGCTTTAAAGGCTATTCCACAACGGCAATGTAGCACAACAAAATCAAAAGTAAATATGGATTAATATATATATATGTATATATGTATATACATTTACATATCCACATTTACTTATATATATGTATAGATTAAGATACATTTTATTGGTACTTAAACATAGAACAATCTATGCACTTGGCCAGCCGGCCTATCTTATTTACTTCACCAATTTCAAATTATAAAGAAAAAATCAATTGTTTAACTAGCTGCAGTTCATATATCTTTAAAAAACTTTAAAAGACTTAAAAAAACAAATTACTGAGGACTTCATATGCCTTCGATCACAGTTCATAGTGTTCTGTATTTCATAAATGTCTCCTGGATATTATTATAGTTCAACAATCCACTCCGACAGTATTCAGGAGGTTACTTTGTTGCCAATTCACATAAAGTTCGTATTTTAATTGTGCGAGCTGCTATTGTGGTGTGTTTAATTGACTTCTGCTTTCCACAGGGCAATTTCCTCCTGACTTATTAACAGCTGAAGCCACAAAAATGTCTCTAATAGTGTTCAATAGCTCCAGAAACTACTGCGAGTCGTCCACTCATCACTGTATCTGGAAAGACCTGGGAAAACAACCACCCGGGATTCAAATTCAGGACTCCATTGGTGGACAACAGGTGCTTTAGCTGTTTTGCCACAGAGCATAATCCTACTTGGGTCCTTTCTCGATGACCATAATAACCCATTGTCCCCTAGTGCCTCTACATTGGCAGTACCGGAAGTCCATATTCTACCTAATAGAGTCCATAAGAACCAGAGGTACCTTCTGAAAAGAGTCCTCCCGAATGGCTGATTCGTTAGGTCACGTGCCCCCCTGTCCAAAAGATGGTGAGTTCAATTTCCACCTCTGCTAAAATCTCACTGCCAAAACAGCTCCAGTTGGTTGTGCTCCAGCCAACTCTGGAAAGTGATGAAAGGGCAGGTGCCGGAAGTCCATTTTCCACCTTCCATTTGGTTGCCCCTTTTTCTTACAGGGGTTGCCCTTCTAAGCTACCCAGGTATCTACTTCAGGCCATGGGTTCCCCGTTGTCCTTACCTTTCCTTTGCATCAACATGGGTTTTTTCCCCCAAGCAGAACCCTTTTTGGGGATTGCCTAGCATCAGCCTGAACTTCACCTAGGCAAATTGCTAAATGAGGACAGTGTTCTCTACCAAGCTTTAAAAACAAAAGGATTTGAGAAGCAAATTAGCAAAGGTTGGTTACTTGTTAATGTAGCCTGAGGAAAGTTCAGATTTGGTGTTTTACCGAACCCTAAGTATCTGTCACTCGTTAATGTAGACCAAGGATAATACAACAGACAGGTACCAACAAGAACTAGGGGCAGGAAACGAGCAATATGACACATGCTCCAAAGAGCAGACAGGTCATCTTGGGGCTTGGGTAGAGCGATTCTGCCAGATCGAAAGTAAAGGTTGCTCTTGAATGCAGCATGCAGAACATGGCACCAATAAACCAGCAAGGTGGGGGTGAAGCTACCCTGCCTATGATGGAGGGGCCTTGCTGAAAGACAACATGGCGGTTGATAGCTTACTTTGCCGAAGGGCTGCTTGACAAATTTCTATTTGGCTGCCCTTTTTCTTACAGGGGTTGCCTGTAAGAACCCCCCACTGCCCTTTTTAGTGCGTGCCATCAGTTCGCAGTTGACCTTGGTACATTTTTAACAAAGACAGGGCTCTGTAGAAAGCTTGAAAAAAAAAAGCATTTGAGAAGTTGATGAGTGAAGGCAGCTTTGGTGCTTTAACGAACGGTAAATATCGTTACTCATTGATGTAGCCCAAAGAAAAAACAACTCAAGCCAAAAGCTACCCCCTGGGGCTTGCACGCTGGGCCCTTTGGGGGAAGAAACCAGGCAATTTGCTGCATGAGTCATAGAACAGCCACGTGGGGGTGCTGGTTTTGCTGAGTTCAAAGTAGCTCTTGAATACAGCCTGAAAAAAATGCCACCTGCGAGCCTGCATAGACTAAAGGATTCTGTACAGGCATAAAGAACCCTGAAAGGTCCGCATTTGAACTCAGGACTCCACAGGCGGAAAACAGGCGCTGAGCCACAGAACCTAGTCTTGCTGGGAGCAGTTCTGGATGACTGTAATAACCAATGGTCCCCTTGTGCCTCTGCATTGACTGGCAGTGCTGGAAGTCCATCTTGTGTCTAATATGAAGCTGAGGTACCTCTCTAATTGAGGTTTTCTGAATAACTGAGTCCTTCGTGCATGTGCCCCCTGTCCAAAGGGTCTGGGTTCTATTCCCACATCTGCTAAAAACTCTGGGCCAAAGCATCTCTGTTTGGTTGACTTCAACTAACTCTGGAGAGTGATGGAAAGACAAGTGCTGGAAGTCCATCATCCGCCTTCCATTTAACAGACCCTTTTTCTTACAGGGTTTGTCCTTCTAAGCTACCTAGGTATCTACTTCAGGCCAAGTGTTACCCATCTAGCATTTTGCCCTTACCTTTGCATCATCTTGGGTCTTTTTTCCCAATACAGAACCCTTTTTGGGGTTTGCCTAGCATCAGCCTGAAGTTGACCTTGGCAAATTGCTTAATGAGGACAGTGTTCTGTACCAAGCTTAAAAAAAAAAAACGATTTGAGAAGCTGATTAGCAAAGGTTGATTACTCGTTAATGTAGCCTGAACAAAAATGCAGCTTTGGCACTTTACTGAACACTACGTATCTGTCACTCATTAATGTAGCCTGAGGAAGATGCAACCTATGCCTTTGTCCTCAACAGACAGTAATCAAACAGGCCTGGAACTAGGGGCAGGGAAACAGGCAAATTGCCACATGCTCCAAGGAAAAGGCAACTTCAGCCGAAATCTACCTAACTCAGGGGCTCACATGCCGGGCCCTTTGGGGGAAGAAACCAGGCCATTTGCTGCATGCTCCATAGATCAGCCATGTGGGGTGCTGGTTTTGCCGACTCCCAAGTAGCAGTCGCTCTTGAATGCAGCCTGAAGAAAATGCTACCAGCGAGCCTGCATCGAATAGAGGGTTCTGTACAGGCATAAAGAACCCTGAAAGGTCTGGAAAATCACCCACCCGGGGTTTGAACTCAGGACTCCACGGGCGAAACACAAGCGCTGCACCACACAGACTAGCTGTCTTTACCTGTTGTCCCCTTGTGCCTCTGCATTGAATGGCAGTGCCGGAAGTGCAACTTCTGCCTAATAGAGTCAATACCAACCTGAGGTACATAGCTAAAGGAAGATTCTGGAATAGTGGAGTCAGTAAGGCGCACACCCTCGGTTGGGAAAGTTGTTGGTTTAATTCCCACCTATGCCAAAACAGGTGTTGTTGTTGGTTATGCTTCAAATACCTCTGGAGAGTTATGGAAAGACAAATGCCAGATGTCCATCGTCAGCCTCCCATTTGGCTGCACCTTTTTCTTACAGGGGTTGTTCTTCTAAGCTACCCAGGTATATCCTTCGGGCCAGGTGTTCCCCATCTAGCATATTGCCCTTACCTTTGCATAAACTTGGGTCTTTTTTCCCCCATACAGAACCCTTTCTGGGGTTTGCCAAGCATCAGCCTGAAGTTAACATTGGCAAATTGCTTAATGAGGACAGTGTTCTGTACAAAAATGTAAATCAAAACAAATGATTTGAGAAGCTGATTACACGTTAATGTAGCCTGAGGAAAATGCAGCTTTGGCGCTTTAGTGAACCCTAGGTATCTGTCACTCGTTCATGTAGCCTGAGGAAGATGCGACCTATGTCTTTGTATTCAACTGACAGATAGCAAACCGGCCTGGAAATAGGGGCAGGCAATTGGCCACACGGCCAAGTCCTGCTGGGTGCAATGACCGTAATAAATGATTGTCCCCTCGTGCCTCAGCATTGACTGGAGTGCTGGAAGTCCATCTTCTGCCTAATAGAGTCAATACAAATCTGAGGTACATCTCCAACTCAGTATTCCCCAATAGCAGAGTCAGTAGTTGCATGATCCATGGTCTGGGAGGATTACAAGGTTATGGCTTCATTTCCCCCCTCTGCTGAAAACTCAGTGCCAAAGCAGCAGGTGTTGATTGCACTTTAACTAACTCTAGAGAGTGATGTAAAGACAAGTGCCGGAAGTCCATTATCCACCTTTCATCTGGCTGTACCTTTTTCTTACAGGGGTTGTCCTTCAAAGCTACCCAGGTATCTCCTTCAGGCCAGGAGTTCACCATCTAACATTTTGCCCTTACCTTTGCATCAACTTAGTTCTTTTTTCCCCCATAAAGTGAAAAGAACCCTTTTTGAGGTTTACCTAGCTGTGGTTATCCTTTAAAGCTACCCAGGTATCAACTTCAGGGCAGGGGTTCCCCATCTAGCATTTTGCCCTTACCTTTGCATCAACTTGGGTGTTTTTTTCCCATACAGAACTTTTTTGGGGGCTTGCCTAGCATCATCCTGAAGTTGACCTTGGCAAATTGCTAAATGAGGACAGTGTTCTGTACAAAACTTTAAGTAAAACAAAGGATTTGAGAAGCTGATTATGGGTTAATGTAGCCTGAGGAAAATGCAGCTTTGGCGCTTTACCGAACCCTACTTAACTGTCACTCATTAATGTTGCCTGAGGAAGATGCGACCTATGCCTTTGTATTCAACATACAGGTAGCAAACAGGCCTGGAAATAGGGGAAGGCAATGGGCCACACAGCCCAGTCCTACTGGGAGCAGTTCCGGATGACCGTCATAACTGATTGTCCCCTTGTGCCTCTACATTGACTGGCAGTGCCGGAAGTCCATCTTCTGCCTAATAGAGTCAATACCAACCTGAAGTAAATCACTAAAAGAGCCTTCACTAATAACATAGTTAGTCGAGTGCATACCCCTGAACATGGAAGACCCCAAGGTCATGGATTCAATTCCCACCTCTGGAGAATGCTCAATGCCAAAGCAGCATAACTAGTGCTTTAACTAACTCTGGAGAGTGATGGAAAGACACGTGCCGGAAGTCCATCATCCACCTTCCATTTGGCTGTATCTTTTTGTTATTAAGCAGACTAATAGAGTCAATACCAACCTGAGGAATATTGCTAAAGGAGCCCCCCAGCCTAAGAAAGCCACAAGGTCCTGGGCTTGATTCCCACCTCTACTGAAATCAAAAAAAAGTTTCACTGGTTGATTGTGTTTTAACTAACTCTGGAGAGTGATGGAAAGACAAGTGCCGGAATTCCATCAACTGCCTTCTAATTCCTTGTACCATTTTCTTATTACACAAACTAATAGAGTCAATACCAACATGAGGGCCTTCTTTAGACTAGCCTTCCCAAATGGAATAGTCAGTAGAGCGCAAGCCCCTCAGTGTGGGAGGTCCACAAGGTCATGGGTTTGATGCCCAACTCTGCTGGAAAGACAAGTGCCGGAAGTCCATCATCCACCTTCCATTTAGCTGTACCTTTTTCTTACAGGGGTTGTCCTTTAAAGCTACCAAGGTATCTACTTCAATCCATGGGTTCCCCATCTAACATTTTTTCCTTACCTTTGCATCAACTTCAGTCTTTTTTTCACCATACAGAACTCTTTTTGGGGTTTGATTAGCTGTGGTTGTGCTTCAAAGCTACCCAGGTATCTACTTCAGGCCAGAGGTTCCCTATCTAGCATTTTTCCCTTACCTTTGCAACAACTTGGGTCTTTTTTTTTCCCCATACAGAACCCTTTTTGTGGCTTGCCTAGCATCAGCCTGAAGTTGACCTTGGCAAATTGCTTAATGAGGACAGTGTTCTGGACAAAACTTTAAATATAACAGAAGATTTGAGAAGCTGATTACACGTTAATGTAGCCTGAGGAAAATGCAGCTTGGGCGCTTTACTGAACCCTACGTATCTGTCATTCATTAATGTAGCCTGAGGAAAATGCGACCTATGCCTTTGTATTCAACAGACAGGTAGCGAACAGGACTGGAACTAGGGGAAGCTGATGGGCCACACACAGGCCCGGATTTGCGGCAAGGCCGCATAGGCCCGGGCCTAGGGCGGCAAAAAAATAGGGGCGGCATGCCGCCCAGCCGCATTATGGGGACGCGTGCGTCCCCATTCATTTACAGCAGCTGCGCCGGCGTTTTTTCGCCGGCGCGCTGAGAAAGTGAGGTGAGGTGGGCGCTAGGACCGCGCGGCCGCCTGGTCGGACCGCGCGGCCTAGGGGCGCGCCTCAGAGAAATCCGGCGCTGGCCACACATCCTGGTCCTGCTGGGAGCTGTTTCAGATGACTGTCATAACTAATTGTCCTCTTGTGCCTCTACATTGACTGGCAGTGCCGGAAGTCCATCTTCTGCCTAATAGAGTCAATACCAACCTGAGGTACATCAGCAAAAGAGCCTTCCCTAATAGCAGAGTCAGTAGAGTTCACGCCCCTGAACTGGGAGAACAACAAGGTCATGGGTTCAATTCCCACCTCTGCTGAAAACTATGTGCCACAGTTGCCCTGGTTGATGGAAAGACAAGTGCCCGAAGTCCATCATCCGCCTTCCATTTGGCTGAACCTTTTTCTTATTACGCAGACTAATAGAGTCAATACCAACCTGAGGTATATCTCTAAAGTAGCCTTCCCCAATAGCAGCGTCAGTACAGTTCATGCTCCCCAGCCTGGGAGATCCACAAGGTCATGGGCTCGACTCCCACCTCTGCTGAAAACTGAGTACCAACGTTGCACTGGTTGATTGTCTTTTAACTAACTCTGGAGAGTGATGGAAAGACAAGTGCCAGAAGTCCATCATCTGCCTTCCACTTGGTTGTACCTTTTTCTTATTACCCAAACTAATAGAGTCAATACCAACATGAGGTATGCATCTAAAGGAACCTTCCCCAATAGTGCATGCCCCCCAGCTTTGGAGGTCCACAAGGTCATGCGTTAGATTCCCACCTCTGCTGAAAAGTCAGTGCCAAAGTTGCAGTGGTTGATTGTGCTTTAACTAACTCTGGAGAGTGATGGAAAGACAAGTGCTGGAAGTCCATCATCCGCCTTGCCCCTCGGTCTGGGAGGTCCACAAGGTCATGGGTTTGATGCCCAACTCTGCTGGAAAGACAAGTGCCAGAAGTCTATCATCCACTTTCCATTTGGCTGTACCTTTTTCTTACAGGGGTTGTCCTTCAAAGCTACCCAGGTATTTACTTAGCCTGAGGAAGATGCAACCTATGCCTTTGTATTCAACAGACAGGTAGCAAACAGGCCTGGAACTAGGTGCAGGCGATGGGCCACACAGCCTAGTCCTGCTCCGAGCAGTTACGGACGACCGTAATAACTGATTATGCCGTTGTGCCTTTACATTGACTGGCAGCGCTGGAAGTCCATCTTCTGGCTAATAGAGTCAATACCAACCTGAGGTACAACTTTATAAGAGCCTTCCCTAATAGCAGAGTCAGTAGAGTGCATGCCCCCCAACAAGGTCGTGGGTTCTATTCCCTCCTCTGCTGAAAACTCGACACCAAAGCTGCATTGATTGATTGTGCTTTAACTCTGGAGAGTGATGGAAAGACAAGTGTCGGAAGTCCATCATCTGCCTTCCATTGTGCTTTACTTTTTTCTTATTACGCAGACAAATAGAGTCAATACCAACCTGAAGTAAGTCGCAAAAAAAGCCTTCTCCATTAGCAGAGTCAGTAGAGTGCATGCGCCTCAGCCAGGAGGTCTTCAAGGGCATGGGTTCAATTCCCATCTCTGCTGTATGTGGCCTTAGGAAAATGCAGCTTTGGCGCTTTAACGAACCCTACATATCTGTCACTGATTAATGTAGAAGTGACCTTTCAATAGACAGATAGCAAACAGGCCTGGAACTAGGAGCAGGTGATGGGCCACACATCCTAGTCCTGCGGGGAGCAGTTCCGGATGACCGTCATAACTGATTGTCCCCTTGTGCCTCTAAATTGACTGGCAGTGCCGGAAGTCCATCTTCTACCTAATAGAGTCAATACCAACCTGAGGTACATCTCTAAAGAGCCTTCCATAATAGTAGAGTGCATGCTCCCGAACTGGGAGGCCCATAAGGTCATGGGTTCGATTGCCACTTATGCTGAAAACTCAGTGCCAAACTTGCACTGGTTGATTGTGCTTTAACTAACTCTAGAGAGTGATGGAAAGACAAGTGATGGCAGTCCATCATCCGCCTTCCATTGTGCTTTACTTTTTTCTTATTATGCAGACAAATAGTCAATACCAACCTGAGGTACAACTCTAAAGCATCCTTCCCCAACAGCAGAGTCAGTAGAGCACATGCCCCCCCCCCGCCCTGGGAGGTCATTGGTTCAATTCCCACCTCTGCTGAAAACTCTGTGCCAAAGTTGCACTGGTTGGTTGTGCTTTAACTAACTCTGGAAAGTGCCGGAAGTCCATCATCCGCCTTCCATTTGGTTGTACCTTTTTCTAATTATGCAGACAAATACAGTCAATACCAACATGAGGTACTTCTTTTTTTCAACATACAAATGCCTGACGTACGTACAGGCGAAATGTACGTCAGGCGTTTGCTCTATCGAACGTTCTAAGGGTGGGGAGGAGGCACTCTGGAGGGTGGGCTGAATGGTGGCAGCAGTTTCCCTCTAATAACGGAGGTAGCATTGGACAGACCGGTGATGTTGTTACCAGCACAGACTTAATTTTGGTCTTTGGCCGTTTCCAATTTTTGGTGTTGCATATGCACTAGCGATAGGGAATAGGCCACACTTACTTAGGTGCCTCTGAGAGGACAAAGCGCCAGTTACTCTATGCACACCGTATTGGAAACATATATATCTGTATAATACTGCAAGGTACAGTACACTGGGTTTGTCCTCCGTTTGTATGTATTACCTTTGGTTATTTAACCTATTGTGTCCATGTCCAAACTTTTGGTGTTGCTTTAATACAAGACATAGGGAATAGGCAATATCTACTTAGGTGCCTCTGAGAGGACAAAGTGTCAGTTTACTCTCCTTGCACACCATTTTGGAATTAACATTTGTGCTATACTGCAAGGTCCAACATACAAGGTGTTGGTTTGTCCGTTGTTTTTCCCACAATGGGAGCTACCTAATTTCTTTTACTATAGACACCCTCATGCTCCCCACCCCAACTCATACTACTATCAGAGGGCATATAGGCTGATGTAATGATCTAGATGGGACCAGTACTTTCGTTACTCTGCATTCCTTATTATTATACTGCAATCCTTATAACTGTGAAACCAGATCGGGATACATCATATTTTTAAGTGTTTTTATATTTCATTAAATGAACTATTAAATGTTATGTTTTATTGAGTGATTCCTTCTTCTACAGATTAGTGGAATGTGAACTGTTGCTTACGTAATTAGCACCCCTTTCACTATTGCACTTTATTAACTATTTATTGTTTATCACAAGATATAATAATGACAACACATCAAAGTGTGGACACAATGCATTTATTTTGAATGAATTTATTTGCACTCATCAAAAACATCCTTTAATGTAATAATTATTCCTTTCATGGTTTTCCAAGTTACACACACACAATCTAATTATATTATTAATATTTGCAGTTCCTTTCTTTTTGGTACAAATTCATGTTCCTTTTGTCTCACTCCTACACCTTCTAAACTGCAAACCTCTGCTATCTTTTCTTCCCCCCCCCATTACTCTTACCCACAGGTACGTATGCCACTGAATACCCAGCTTACCACGGATTCCAACTCAGATATGCCGAGTTCATGTAGAAGTCATTGGCAAATGTCCCATTGATATCCTGATCTGTGCTCGGGTTCGAGAAAGTTGCAGTTTACGGCGACAAATCTGAAAAAATTTTGTACCATTTGGATTTTTTCACAATTTTATTAAGTTTTTCCCCGCACAAGAATTTTTTTGGAAAAGTTTGTTGATAAATAGGGGGGAAAAGTCCATGCCGATTTGGCTGGAGTAGTTTTCAGAAAATAGTGAGAGCTCTTGGGATTTTTATAAATAATTCCATAAATTTGTTATTGGGGCTCAGTCACCCCCCTGCCCCACCTGCCAGACAACATTTTCAGCAGCAAGTATCAGGACCACTGGGCGGAAGAGATTTGTAGAAGGCTGACCTCTCCTACACCTTGTTTATTAATGACTTAGGGGAGGGTATTGTAAGTAATGTATCAGTGTTTGCAGATGACACACAACTATCCAGCCCAATAAATTACATCCAGGATGTGGCATCCTTGCAGCAGGATCTTGACAAATTGGCAATCTGGCCAGCTAAGTGGCAAATGAGATTCAAAGTTGATAAAAGTAAAGTCATGCACCTGGGATGTAAAAATATCCAAGCCACTTATACCCTTAATGGGAATGCACTAGGCAAATCCATTATGGAAAAGGACCTTGGAGTTCTTGTAGATGATAAACTTGGCTGTAGCAATGCCAGTCAGCAGCATCAAGGGCAAATAAGGTCTTGAGCTGTATTAAAAGAGGCATAGATTCACTTTATAGAGCACTGGTAAGGCCCCATCTAGAATATGCCGTACAGTTTTGGTCCCCATCACTCAAACAGGATATTATTGTATTAGAGAGGGTGCAGAGAAGGGC
This sequence comes from Xenopus petersii, assembly GCA_038501925.1. Lineage (NCBI taxonomy): Eukaryota > Metazoa > Chordata > Amphibia > Anura > Pipidae > Xenopus > Xenopus petersii. The sequence goes on along the minus strand of CM076673.1, from coordinate 52,044,294 downwards.
AACTAAGCTATTAAAAGGTATGGAAAATGAGGAAATGAAATGAGGAAAGACTGGCCAAATTGGGGATGTTCACGCTGGAGAAGAGGCGCTTAAGGGGGTGATATGATAACTATGTATAAATATATAATGGGATCATATAATAATCAATCTAATGCTTTATTTACCAGTAGGTCTTTCCAGCTGACACAAGGTCACCCATTCCGATTAGAAGAAAAGAGGTTCTGCATAAATATTCGGAAGGGGTTTTTTACAGTGAGAGCTGTAAAGATGTGGAATTCTCTCCCTGAACCAGTTGTACTGGCTGATACATCGGATAGCTTTAAGAAGGGGTTGGATGGCTTTTTAGCAAGGAATACAGGGTTATGGAAGATAGCTCATAGTGCAAGTTGATCCAGGGACTAGTCCGATTGCCATTTTGGAGTCAGGAAGGAATTTTTTCCCCCTCTGAGGCAAATTGGAGAGGCTTCAGACGGGGTTGTTTTTTTTTTGCCTTCCTCTGGATTAACTGGCAGATAGGCAGTAAAAAGGTTGAACTTGATGGACGTCAGTCTTTTTTCAACCTAACTTATTATGTTACTATGTTACCTCCCACTGAGGATGAACAGTTACCGAATTTGGGGCACAGGACTGCACCTTAGTGGAGGAGTGGCAGGAGTGCTGGAAAGTCCAAAAACGTCAAAACAGGAACGAGGAAACAGAAGAATGGTCAGGCAGGCCGGGGTCAGTTCAGGCAGCAAGAAAAGCAGGATCCAGGAAAACAGGCCGAGTCGAAAAACACAGATAGTCAATCAGAAAATAATGCTTAGTGTCTCACCAAGAGCGACGATCACTTTGCAATAGAGTCAGGTTCTCTGCGTCCTTTTAAATGCATTTCACATGCTGCGAAAATGCCCGGGCGATGGACAACTGCGACATGACGCAGAGTGTGAGACTGGACGCCTGCGACATGATGCTGAGCGTGAAACATGATGCTGCGTATGCGCAGGAGGTAAGTTCCTTTACATTGCTCCTCCTTATTGGACGGACTCCGGACATACACCGGTGCAGGTTTATCTGGATACTTTAGTGAAATAGCTTGATTAATAGAGGAGCATGAATATTGTCTGTCGGTTCCCAAGAATTGTCTTCAGGAGAATACCCCTTCCACTGAAACAGATACTCTAGGTGCCTTTGTAAAACCATGAATCAAGAATCTTCTGAATCTCAAATTCTTCAAAACCCTGAATGGTTAATGGTTTAGGAGGATGTTCCACCCGATTGGGAAAAAGATTCTTGACAATTCTTTTCAACAAAGAGGCATGAAAAACTGGATGGATATGAAATTTGCCAGGTAATTGCAATTTAAAGGCAACTGGGTTGATCTGTTTGATAATAGAGAAGCAACCCACAAATTTCTGCCCTAACTTCTAGAAGTCTCCCACACAAGTCAGGATTTCTTCAAAGTTTTCTATCTGCATATTTTTGAAAGGTTGTCTGGGTCTCCTGAAAAGTCTGTTGAAGTATCTTGAAATTACTACGGAAACCGTAGTTGTAAAAGTAACGAGTAGCATTGTTATAAGAAAATTCCGACAAAGGGTAATAACGAAAACCAATCATCTTGGGAAAAAGAAGAAAATCATTAAATATATTGTTCCACAGTTTGGTTTGTACGTTCTGTCTGCCCATTAGACTGGGGATGAAAAGCAGATGACAAAGTGAGTTGAATGTGAAGTCCTTGACACAGAGATCTCCAAAAATGGGAAGTAAATTGAGAACCTCGGTTAGAAACAACTTTGTTAGGTAAACCATGTAAACGAAAACTTTCCTTAATAAAAAACCTCAGCTGTTGTGGCCACAGATGGTTAGTGGTCAAAGGTATGAAATGAGCCATTTTTGTTAGTCTATCAACAACAACAAGGATGGTGTTTAATCCCTCAGACACAGGTAAGTCCACAATAAAATCCATGGAAATACTATCCCAAGGTTTCTTAGGGACTGGTAGTGGATGTAACAACCCCATGGGTCGTGAATGAAAGTCTTTAAATCAAGTGCAAACCTCACAAGATAAGACATATTGTTGACAATCTCTAGATATACCAGGCCAATAGAAATGTCTTTTAGCGAGTTGTTGGGTCTTTTGAACACCAGGATGGCCAGCTAAGAAATGATCATGCACAAATTGAAGAACCTCCAAACGAAGATCTTTTGAGACTAAAATGTTATCATTAACCAGAAGAAGATCATTCTATAGCATCTCCCAGACAATTTACTTCAAGTTTGGAAGCTTCTTGAATCTTAGACAATAATTCTGCTTGAAGAAAAAGAAAATTGGATGGAGAGAGGATGTTCTCAGTTGCAGACTCCTGCTCATCATTAGAGTGTAAATGGGATAAAGCATCTGCCTTGTCGTTCTTAGAGTCAGGGTTGTAGGTTACATGAAAATTAAATCGGGAAAAGAAAAGAGCCCATCTGGCTTGTCGTGGACAGAGACTCTTGTACTCAAGATTTTTATGGTCAGAAAAGACCAAAGTAGGGTGGTTAGCTTTTTCTAACAGATGTCTCCACTCTTAGAAAGCAGCTTTGATGGCGAGTAACTCCCAATCTCCCACATCACAATTCTGTTCTGATTTGGAAAGCTTTTTGGAAAAGAAGGCAATAGGATGGAGTTGACCTTGAATATCAGCCCTCTGGGTTGGATTGGGATGCATCTACTTCCAAAACATAATGTCAAGCAGGGTCTGGATGTTGTAAAATTGTAGCAGAAGTGAAATGAGTCTTAAGTTGAAAAGGCTAATTGAGCCTCAGTAGACCAGTTAAACCTCTTAAGAGAACTGGTAAGAGACGTGATTGGAGTAATTATTTTAGAAAAGTCTTTGATGAATTTTCGGTAGAAGTTGGCAAAACCCACAAATCTCTGCACCTCCTTGCGGTTAGTAGGAATAGGCCAATCTAGAACAGCAGAAATCTTATGAAAATCCATTGAAGTGCCATTAGCAAAAATAATGAAAGCCAGGAATTCCATAGTGGTCTATAGTCTTAACATGAGATCTGTGTTCTTCAAGGGAGGAAGAGAAAACGAGGATATCATCCAAATAAATAATGACGAATTGGTCCAGAAAATCTCTAAAGATGTAATTACAAAATGTTGGAAAGTAGTGTGAGCATTGCAAAGACCGAATTGTATCACCAAATACTCAAAATGTTCATAGCGTGTACGGAACACCATCTTCCATTCGTCTCCCTGGCAAATGCGTACTAAATTATATGCCCCTCGAAGATCCAGTTTTGTAAAAACACAAGCAGACGGTGCCTTTGAAAAAGTTCAGGTATAAGAGGAAGTGGATACCTATTCTTGATGGTGACCTTGTTTAAATCTCGATAATCTATGCAGGGTCACAAAGAATGGTGTTTCTTTTCCACAAAAATATACCAGCCCCAGCCGGTGAGGTGGAAGAATGAATGAACCCCTTTTTGAGGTTTTCATCTATGTATTCTTTGAGGATGTTGAGTTCTGGTTCAGACAAGGGATAAATTCTCCCAAAGGGAATAGCGGCTCCTGGTAGCAGATCAATCAGACAGTCGTATATTTGATGGGCAGGAAGTTCATCAGCACCATTTTCATCAAAGACATCAATAAATTTGTGATAGGGTTCGGGAATAAGTCGAGTATCAGAGGAAACCACATGCAAAGTGTGTTCATCAGAGATGTGCTATGAACAGAAATCTGGAGAGAAGACTACTTGGTTGGTGTGCCAATTAATCACAGGGTTGTGGGCCCGGAGCCAAGGATACCCCAAAATCACAGGATATAAAGAGACAACATCAAAAGCAAAGACAAAAGAGTCATCAGCCAATCTTACTACCAGTGGGTTAGACTTGAGTGTCAAAGGAATGCGATGACAGACAACCAGATCCTGGTCAATTAAACATCTGCATGCTCCAGTCAATCAAGGCTGGTATCTGGGGACTTCCCTTTTGCCACTGAAAACAATATTTATTGATATAAGACGGTCCATTGGCGGCCCCAGTTCTTTAAAAAAAAAACTGATTTGCATATCTTACTGTTAGGCTTGATTGGGCAGGTAAGCAGGAGATGTCCCGCAGCTCCACAATACATGCATAAATTAATGCGACGTCTACACAGTCTTTCCTCTGGAGACAGTGGAGAGTGAATAAGGCTGATTTGCATGGGTTTTGAGTCTGTGACTGAAGCAGATGAAGACTGAGGAGGCAACGAGAAAGATTTGATAGAAGGATGTGCTCTGGGAACAAGCCAGCTGGGCTGAAAAGCTCCAGCTCTTTCCAGTCGTCTCTCCTTCAAGCGCCGGTCAATCTGAAAGCCTCCAAGTCATCAGGTGGTTCCACCCGGGCTAGTTCATCCTTAATGGCCTCCGAGAGACCTATACATAACTGGTGTTTCAAAGCCACTGGGCCTTAGCAAATGTCAGCAGCGTAATTTCGGAAGTCGCTAACATACTCCTCTACAGGACGTCTTCCTTGAGTTAACCCCAAGGGTGGCCTTGGCAGTAGCTTCCCTCTTAGGGTCATCATAGAGCTGGGCCATAGCCCGGGAAAAATCGGTAAAGTTACCCAGCAAAGGACTATGTTGCTCCAGCATGCGATGTGCCCAGGTCTGAGGTTCTCCCGAGAAGAAGGATATAAGAAACCTCACCTTAGCTTGTTCAGATGTGTAAATGTGGGAATTCAACAGGAACTCCAGTTTAAAACTGTTGACAAAAGCCCACAACTTTCTGCGATCCCCAGAAAAAGGCTCTGGCAAGGCAAGTTTAATCTTGACAGACGATGATTATGTAGGGGGAGGAGCTGGAACCGAAACAGATGATGCAGCAGCCCCAGAAGCATCAGATGGAGCAGCAGAAGTTCCAGCTGCAATGGATGGCCCAGGGATACTCTGGAGCTGAGCTTGGATTTCTTGATAGCCCCCTTGAAGATCTTGAACCACCTGGGTGAGGGCCACAAGCTGTTGTGTAAGGAGGGTCATAGCGAAATCACCTTCTGACTCTTCCATCTTTGGCAAAGTGATACTATCAGGACCACTGGGCAGAAGAGATTTGTAGAAGGCTGACCTCTCCTACACCTCCCACTGAGGATGAACAGTCACCGAATTTGGGGCACAGGAATGCACCTTAGTGGAAGGAGTCCTGGAAAATCCAAAAACGTCAAAACAGGAATGAGTAAACAGAAGAATGGTCAGGAAGGGTCAATTCAGACAGCAAGAAAAGCAGGATCCAGGAAAACAGGCAGAGTCGAAAAACACAGATAGTGAATCAGAAAATAATGCTTAAGAGCGACGATCACTTTGCAATGGAGTCAGGTTCTCTGCATCCTTTTAAACGCATTGCGCATGCAACGACACTTGCAACGTGACACACAGCGTGAGACTGGAGACTGTGACATGATGCAGAGCGTGAAACATGACGTTGCGTATGCATGCCGGAACCGGACATGCCATCTTCAGAAGCGTCCGGCAGTAAGTTTCTAACAGCAATCTAGAGCCAGAATATGAAGACTAATCATTCAAAAGCTATACAACATAAATAATGAAGACCAACATAAATAATTAAGTTTCATCTATAATATAGTAAAAGTCTATGGGAAGATGAACTTACGCTATCCACCAAATGAGGCCTTATTACTCAGCTAAGTAAAGAGGATGTTCTTCCCCGTACCAGACAGATACATTTCCTACAGTGTACACGTTGTTCCCTTTCTCCATACAAAAAATGACAAAGATTTCCATTACATAATGCAACTATATCCTAAAGTAACAGAAATCATTCTCAAATCTTATTTTACAGAGGTGCAGTTTTTTTATTTGCTTGTATTTTAGATTAGGCCAGTTTCAAAAGGAGAAAATAATGTTATTGGTATTAGAAATGGAGGTAATGTAAAAAATGTAAAAAATTATTTTTCTACCTGATAAGAAAGCTCCAAGATCTTTAGATTTACCTGTTGCCTAGAAATAATCAGGAGATTGTTGGGGAGGTTTTTTTCAGTATTTTAAAAAAATCTGTAATTGTGCCTTGTCATATTTTTAGTCATACAAAAAATGAATTCTCACTTCTACAGATGCATTGTTCCATATCCCCAAATATAATTTCAAAAGAAGCCACCTATTCTCACAGATACAATGATGATATATCACATGTACATTGTACATACATAATTACCTCCATTTCATTTTACACACAACCTTTAATGCTTCTTTGTTTTCACTCACATTTCAGGAATAGATCACGTATACGTATTTATATTATGTTAAAGTATTAGACTAGTGATACATAGATCAAAAAGTTTTAGATTGAGGCTAACTTTAATCCACCCTAACCAAACCCTGAGCCCAGCCTGATGCTGTTTTATATACCAACATCTGACTAGGTCAAGAGCAAGTAACAGATGTTGGGTTGGGACAGGGTGAGGTTAGTTGAGGAGTGTCTGGGCTGGTGTAAAATATGGCCCACATCACTAGTTCAGACATATATGGAAAGTGCAAAAACAGGAGCAAAGCACTGATGCATGGCTTTCTGAGCACCACTGAATTCAAGCAGGACAGGGTGGGTGGAGTATACAGACACTCCTTTGGACACCCCTAGCTAGGTTATCATTCATATGCCCAAGCTAGATAACACAAACAGGCACAAGATGTCTATAACAGGCATAAGATACAGGGCTGCCATGCACCCAAAGCACTGTGTTCTGCACCTTGTACCAGATTCAGCACAAAGTGAAAGCACAGACTACACATGAAATCTAAATTATTTGTAAATGAAGCTTCTTTTTTTTTCTTCTTTCTTGGGCAGTATACAAGTGAATATACACTTTGTATAGTCTGAAGTGCCCTTATGTAGGGGTCCCTAATTATTAACCCACTAGTCAAGTACATTAAGGCACCAATGACCCACCACAATCAGGCTTCATTATGTCAAAACAGGATTACTTGAGGTTATGTGGCATTATGGAAAAAACGTATTCGTTGGTTTGAGAAACACCTTAAATCCCTAAGGTCCTATTGAGGATATGCAGAAATAAAAGGATTAATTAAAGGTGTATTTTCAGACCAAGTTGTTCAGAAAGTATACAATTTATTTATCATTCAAAAAATCTTAAAATCTGGCCAGCCAGACCTTTCTAATTCACATAACTGCTATTACATAATTGGGAAAACCACCTACCATAACCTAGGAGTAAATATTGTATTACAATCCACCTGTATTACAATTATCATCCACCTGAAGTATTTTTGACAATTGTTTTTATGTAATTTTACTGACTACTTATTTATTGTGTTTCTGGCCACCAGATTTTAAGATTTTTTGAATGATAAATAAATTGTATACTTTTTGAACAACTTGGTCTGAAAATACACCTTTAATTAATCCTTTCATTATGTAAAAACCCTGCCTATGTGGTTTGATTATCTGGTCTAAATCAAAATAACGGAGAAAATGCTTTATTGTGGATATAAACACATGGTGACATGCTCCCAAAAATTGCATTTTGCACACTGCAATTGCCCTCATAATGAGCCCTGTTTCCTAGCACAGACAATGTTCTGTTTTAGGCATATTAAAGTAAATATACGTTTGAGTGTAGAACAGGTTGCAAAACCTTCCTGGCATATATGTGGTTAAAAAATAAATGGCAGCTGTAATTCCTGTCTGAGGATCTCTGTGTGTATGGCGTTACTTTGTCTGTTAGACTATCAGTAGAAAGAAAAGTTATTGAAACACAGAGAGGTTAATGGATATTTTTTTATTTCAAAGTGCTATGCTGCAAGTAAATGTCCTACAGTACTGCTGTGCGGTTTAGCTGAGCATTGTAAATATTGCTGGAAGTCATTTTCAGCAGGTCATCAGGAGATAATATTGAGACTTTAACAGAATTCTTTCGATTTGCCCCAGAACATGACTATATTGTTCAGCAGAGCGCAGCAGGACGTGTCTGAGAGGAATCAGTAGGACCTTATATTGAGCAGTGGGAGCCAAGGGAAATAACAGAGATGCAAGTTTTTTTATTATGAAATTGAACAATGGACATCCCAGCAGAGCTACATCATGATCACTGTAGGATAGGATTACGAGAAAACTCTGAAGTATGGCATGAAATTACAAAGCAGCAAGGTGAGCTGGAAATACCATACAAGCTATATCTATTTACAGACATAGCTTTGGGCATTGGTGAGCTAGTTACAGAAAATTATTTGCTCACCACCTACCTTTTACTATGTATCATTAGATGTCAGGATTTACATGTTCTCCCTTCAGCAATGCAAAGCCTGTGGGAGTTCACAGAAAGACACTACCCTACATGTCAGAAACTGCAATGGGGGAACAAGGCCATGATGCTGGGTTATTACAACACAACTTAGGGTGATGAAGACACCGAGGTAGTGTGGGCAGTGCTGGGCCTATGTAGAAGGGCTTTCATGCTAAGCACCTGCCACAAAATGGCCTCTCCCTTCCCACCTCAAGCAAAACCATCCCCACGTGTGTGCAAAGAGACCTTGAGATTCAGACAGCCAATAACTAGGGGAAGGCAGGTAGAAGAGGTACATGACTGTGCCCCCACTGTTGCACCCTAGGGACATGCCTATTCTGCCTACCCCTAGCTCCAGTCCTGAGTGGGGGACAGAATTATAATATGTGTGGCACTGGTTTCCCTTCTTTTTATGTTGCCACATCTCACATAGAGCATCTTTCCATGTTGACTGGCATTTCCATTCTTCAATTTACTGCATGCCTACCCCGTGATGTAAATGTAGTAGCTTTACAATAGGGTAGCAGACCCCATGACTGCAGGGTGGAGGGGAGGCGAGATGGGCCCAATGAGGACCAAGAAGGACAAACCATTATATTATTGAAAGTTTTTTAATAATGGCACACTAATGGGTACAAAAATATAAATAGGACCTGGAAATAGGGGGAGTTGGGAATTCAGGTTATGCCCGCCTTGTTGTGGAATGCTAAAGACAAGACAAAATAAAATATTTCCTACTGTATGGAGAAAGTCAGAAAGAAGGAGAAAGATTGATAGAGAAGGATACTGCAATAATGTAGGCTCTTTCATTAGTTTGTTTTACATAAAGCACATCTATTGGGCTATTGCTGTGGTAGTTGTGCAAAGGTCCAAGGGGGGCCTGTAATTTACACATACTTTACACATACTCACTGTGGCAATATCAGGTCAATTCATTAAAAAATTACAAAGGAGAACACATTATAATTATAATGCTCCTATTTGCCCTTAAAGTAAAGCCAAGTAATGTAAAGCTATGTAAAACCATCCCATTAAGTTAAGGCAGGGCCCCCAACTTTTTTTAATTGTTAGCCAAATTAAAATGTAAACAAAAGTTGGAAAGCAAAACAAGCATGCAAAAAGTTTCTCAGGATGCCAAATATGGGCTGTGATTGTCTATTTTGTAGCCCCTACATAGTTACATAGTTACATAGTTACATAGTTAAATTGGGTTGAAAAAAGACAAAGTCCATCAAGTTCAACCCCTCCAAATGAAAACCCAGCATCCATACATACACCCCTACTACATGAACTGGCAGCCTACAGAAGGATCTATTTGGCAGTACACAAGCTTGCCTTCAAACCAGGAATTAAAAATAAGCACCTGCTTTGCCACTGGAAGCAACGTGTTGCTCACAAGCCACTTGTTGGGGACCACTGAGTTAAGAGATTCTGTTAGAATCAAACGTGATCCTGACCCCTCTATTACCCAGACCCCACAACACCCTCTGCATGCGACTGCAGGGTCTGCTATCTCTATAGTTATACCATGTTCATTTACAATATACAGTACATACATTATTTGTTTTCTTACTGTGGTAAAGATAAGCAATCTGGTTTTCTCCGTTATACCAGGCAGTCTCAGCCAGCCCTACCTAAGCTGTTCAGGAATGCAGTCACTGGTTAAACTGTTCTCTTAATGTTAATGACTAGAAATGTCATATTTATATACTGAGCTTTATGCATCAGCCTAAATGTACAGCATCTTTATAACAGTAATGATCCAGACCTTCAAAGTTGTCACAGGAGCTATGATATGAGGAATGTCAGTGACACACATATGCTCAGTGTGTTTTTGGTATCTGAAAAGCCAAGCTTAGAGGTTGTCACAAATCATCAATCAGATAATGAGGTCATAGAAGCTGAGGTTACAGGGCTGAATATTAAATTCTGATTCTAAATCCATTGGTTTCAAAGCAATATAATGAGTATCAGAATTAATTACTTAATACCCTTGTATTGTGACATTATATTTTCCTTCTCTTAAGAACTGGTTGCAGACAACTGGATGCTGAACAGTAAAAATTCAGAATCCTTTCCACCCTAAGCTACAAAAATATAAAATATATCAATTCTTGCCCCTCCTATAAAAATAGATCTATCTTAGCTAATAAAACATAATAGGTCAACCCTTAGTTTGTAAAAATTAGGGATGCACCGGATTCGGTTTGGGATTCGGCCAGGATTCTGCCTTTTTCAGCATGATTCGGCCAAATCCTTGTGCGTGGCCAAACCGAATCCTAATTTGCATATGCAAATTGTGGGCAGGGTGGGATTCCACGTTACTTTTTGTCACAAAACACGTAAGTAAACCAATTTTGGGTACAATTTATCTTCAAGCAATATACAGCCAACTGCCTCAAGCACCTTAAATCTTATTTCACAGTAAAATACAGGGACAGCATTGACTTTTTCAGCTTCTATGATATGCATAGTCTATATTATCTGTTAGGTGTTTTTCTAACTCTTATGCCTTCCATCGATTGTAGCATTTTCCTGCTAATTAAAGTCTGAATTCAGTGCTAAACTGCACTTTAGGATTTGTATATCTCTACATTTTCTAAACAGCTGATATTACTTTTAATACTATGCATAAACGCTTATGCATTTATCCAGTTTCAGATTAGTGAGAAAAACTTATCTCATGGTTGATCTCATAAAAACTTAATTAAAGTCTACAGAGTAACTTGCACTAGAATTAGGAGGATTAAGTTATATTCATCAATTTGTACTGTATTTGGCCCATTGTCTGACAGATGCCTTGCATTTATATATAAAAAAAATGTATATTTATTTATTTTTTAATATTTTTATTTGTGAAGTTTTACACAAGTGGGGCTGTCCGAAAGTGTTTGGTATTAAGGAGATTATAATTATCTTTCAAATAAGAGAGAGTAATGGGTCCTCTTACTGCAAAAAGATTACACGTTCTATTAAAATTTGTTTGATATCCACCATACAAAGGAAAGGGCTTGTACCCCAGGAAGGAAGGATGGGTTACTTATAATTGGAGCTACAGAACAGTGCGGAGAAGGCAATTTGTATAATTTGGCATTCTGATCCCATAATGTTAAGCAAGGGCTGATTACTTGAAGGTGTATAGTCGGGGACGTCCAAATTAGAGCCTCGCCTGAGTATGGATACGTTAATATATTCTCTAGATCAACCCATAATGGTGGTGAATGTTGTAGGTGTATTAAGGGGATCTGAGCCAGCTGAGCAGCAACAATACTTTCTCAGGTTTGGGAGGCCCAATCCTCCCTCCTGGGGTCTCCTTTCCAATGTTGTTCTGTTGACTCTCGGTGGTTTAGCATCCCAGTTTTGAGATCCTTTATAGAAATGTTGATAGGGAGTACTCTGAACAAGTATAACAGTTTTGGGAGGAGTTTCATCTTCACTGCCGTTATTCGGCCCACCCATGAAATGTGGTACTTGTTCCAATCTTCCAACATCTTTTGGAGTTTTTTTATAAATATAGGGATAGTTATGTATAGTTGGTTGTATGAAATGGTGAACCTTACGCCCAAAATAGTAATATATGTTTTGCACCATAGGATATCAAAATTTATAGTCAGAAGCTTGATCATCTCAGGTGGTAAGTTGATGTTCAACACTTCCGTTTTAGCGGGTTTTATCATCAAACCTGAGATGGACCCAAATTCTTGCAATATTTTAAACACGTTAGGCAGAGATTATAGAGGCCTAGTGATTAGCATGGTAACATTGTCTGCAAACAGATTTAGAGTGTGTTTCTGGGTTCCCATTTGCAGTCCATGTATTTCTGAGTTACCCCTAATTGATATGGCTGGTGGTTCTAATATCAGGTCAAATAGGATGGGGGATAAAGGGCAACCCTGTCTCGTATCCCTTTTTATAGGGAAGGTTGTGGAAGAGTGAGGCCCTATAGTTACTTTCCCAATTAGTTTGTGGTATAAAGCTCTAATCCATGTGATGAATTTTGGGCCAAATCCCCATTTCATTAAGGTATGGTAAAGGTAATGCCATTCGACAAAATCAATTGCTTTCCTTATGTCCAATTTTAAAAGCATGGAGGGAATATTAGACTTCTGGGCCTGGTCCGTTAGGATTGAAAGTCTACGGATTATATCGGCCGCCTGGCTTACCCGGACAAAGCCTACCTGGTCCCTATGAATCACAGATGGAAAAATCTGATTTAAATGCTCAGCTAAAACTTTAGCTAAAATATTTATATCAATGTTGAGGATTGAGATGGGGCAGTAATTTTTACAGTACGTAAGGTCAGTATTGGGCTTAGAGAGAGGAGTACTACCAGCCCCTTTGGATGCTCAGATGGGGATCTCTTGCTGGTTGCTCCTCCAGTCTAGATTCCTAGGATCTGCGACTTTCTCTTCCTGCCATTCACTCACTAGCTGCTGAGTAACTTCATGCTGCACTGAGATCACTGAACAACTGGATGCAAGGTAACAGTTTACAGCACACAGACACAGGCTCTGTGCCTGATCCCTTATAGGGATATCTGGAAGGGGTTTGCACTAATTCTCTACACAAATTTACCTGATTTTACATTTTCCTGGATATTATATTGTTTTTTTCTGATCTCCTGAAAAATGTAAAACGTAGGTTCTACTGTATAGGATTCTGGTTTTTTTTGCAAAAGAAACTGCAGAAAAAAACACTTTTGTAAAAGTTTCTTTCACGATATGACAATGATCTCAAATATAAGATAGTAACTGGAGACCCTAAAGAACCTACAGAAGGCAAATCACTGAAGAGTGAAGACTCATTAACGATATGAGAGCACAATTTTCTAACACAAATCATTATGTTTTACATGCAATACAATGTTTCTACCCCAGAGTTCAATTCTAATCTTGGGTGCACATTAACATGCATCTGCCGCAATTTGATCACAGATGTAGCAAAAGCTCACCAGGCTTTGTAGTAAGCCCAGACACAATTGGAATGCATGATTCAGGGATGTCCTGAAACCTTGACTGGGAGGTTTGGCACTGTTTTCCACAAGATAGTTAACATTTTATAGTTGCCACCAAAGTGGTGTTTCTATTCACATTTAAGCACTGCACCTACTTAATAGGTAGCTTAATAATGTGATAATACATGTCGGTATTTAGGCAGTTGGGGGGACAGTTCTGCCACTGATGTAGCACTCAGCCATAGGGTTAACCACAAATTATTATACTAAAACTCTACATCAATGTAGTCTGGCTGTTGTACATATAATATACCACTACATGTCACTGTACACATACACTACTAACAGAAAATCCTTTTCAGAAAAAGGAGAGGCCAACATAGTTTCATGTTGTGTGTTTATAAGTTTTTTAGAGGGGTTCTTATGCTTTTGCAACAATAAAATTACACAATATGGTTATGGCTAATGTATCTACTTATATTGATCAATGTATAGATTGTTTGTTAGAGATACTTTATAACATTTTACATTTTAATTAAAGGATATGGATTGGCACCAAATTTATAGATTGGTTAAATTTGATATCTATATCATATCTATATATCTGTATATTGTCACTATTTATGTATACTCCATAAGGAGGGGATTGAGTCCTCAATATAATTTTTTTTAAAGTGTACTGGAGTACACTTTACATACCTCATGAAACACAAAAAATGTACCCCTACTCCCATTGAATTTATTTGGGAAAGGGATCTTAGGCACCACTGGAGCAAAACTTACGGGTACAGGCAGTGGATTACCCAATGGTACAGAAGCAGGAACAGCTGGTTGTTGAATGTCTTCCAATCTATCAGATAGCCCTTGTAGACACTGAATGATCTGGTCTTGCTTTGCTTCTTGGTCCCCGAGACGCTGGAGAAGGTTGGAGAGTAATGCTTCTGGGTTAACAGAAGCATTAGCACCTTCAGCATCCATCTCTGGCCCGATGTAATGACACTCCGGGTTTCCTAAAACCCAGAATAACAGGCAAGATTCTGGTCACAATTCATGCTTCTACCACTAACAGCTATCTTTCGATTTGAGATAAGCACTCCACTACTTAGATGCCGCCAGGTCTTAAAGTGAGAGAAACAAGGCTCAGATTCTGTCCAGGCAAAGGAAACAGAGTGTAAAACAGATGAACGGGGATCAAGCAGTATGTAGTCAGGGGACAGGCTAGGGCCAATACCCTGAGAGCAGTGTAGTACCAAATCAGAATCCGAATAGTAGTCAGGGACAGGCAACAAATTCAGAACAGGCAGCAATTGTCAGAGTCGGGCAAGAGGTCACAGACAGGAATCAGATCAATGTCATACCCAGGAACTATCAGCAAAAAGAACCTACATTAGGTAATGATGTTCAAATATTTGATTTCACAACTGTGCGTGCAATGAAACAAATTTCACAACTGTGCGTGCAATGAAACAAAGACCCGAGTGTGCGTCCCCGCACATAAAGCGGCGGGCATCCCATCGCTAGACCAACAGGAGTCTTTACAGAGGCTATCCAACTTTTGCACACTGATGTGCTTCAATTGCCAATAGGGATTCTGATTTGGTACTACACTGCTCTCAGGGTATTGGCCCTAGCCTGTCCCCTGACTACATACTGCTTGATCCCCGTTCATCTGTTTTAGGGTTGATGATTTAAAGAGATACTGACATCAGATAATAATAATAACCATTTTTATTATCTATCAATGTCTTTGAATGCTATTTATAATTTTGCCATAAACGTATTTACCTTTCTTACTACCCTGTTCCTCTATGAGGGGGCTGCCATATTTGTCAAGTAGTCCTTTAGCATTAGAAATTCTGACTGACAGGTTAAGAAGGGACAGTCAGGTTGGCAAAACAGTCAGGTTTAGGAACTTCAAGTGACAATTAGGGGCTGATTCACTAAATTCGGGTGAAGGGTTAGAATAAAAAAAACTTCGAATTTCGAAGTTTTTTTTGGGTACTTCGACCATCGAATTGGTTAAATTCGATCGAATTCGATCGAAGTCGAACGAAATCGAACGATTCGAAGTAAAAATCGTTCGACTATTCGACCATTCGATAGTCGAAGTACTTACCCTTTAAAAAAAACTTCGACCCCCTACTTCGGCAGATAAAACCTACCGAAGTCAATGTTAGCCCCATAGGCTTGCTCAGCTTTTTTTGATCGAAGGATTTTCCTTCGATCGTTTGATTAAAATCCTTCGAATCGTTCGATTCGAAGGATTTAATCGTTTGATCGAACGAAAAATCCTTTGATCGTTCGATCGAATGTTTAGCGCTAAATCCTTCGACTTCGATATTCGAAGTCGAAGGATTTCAATTCGAGGGTCGAATTTCGAAGTATTTTTAACTTCGAAATTCGACCCTTAGTGAATCTGCCCCTTAGTACTATCAGAGAAAAACTATCAACATGACCTATAGGTAACGTTTAATGTAAACTTTAACCTGATGGTTTTGTCAACCTGACTGTCCCTTCTTAAAGAGATACTGAGATCAGATTCTGGGTTTCCTCCTTTTTAATGTTCTGCCAGTTCTTTACTGCAGTGACTTTCAGTTGCTGTTTGTTTATAGGCCTTTCTGTCAGAAGTTTAGTCTTCAACAAGTGAAATGCGTTCTTTATTGGGATCAGATCAGTTGACCGAATTGGCCATTCAAGAATATTCCACTTCTTTGCTTTATATAAACTCCTGGGTTGCTTTGGCTGTATGTTTTGTGTCATTGTCTATCTGTATTATGAAAAGCCTACCAATCAATTTGACTGCATTTAGCTGGATTTTAGCAGACAGAATGTCTCCGAACACCTCAGAATTAATTTGGCTGCTTCTGTCCTGTGTCACATCAGGCCTGCCGTTAGAAATCACAGGGCCCCATACAACAAAATTTTCAGGGCCCCAAAGAACATTTTTTTAAAAAATGTTGGCGCCAGGCCCCCCTTACAAGTTAAAAAAACTTGGGCCCCCAAAGAATATTTTTTTTAAAAAACATTGGCGCCAGGGCCCGTTAGAAGTTAAAAAGAATTGGGGCCCTATAGAATATTTTTTAAAAAAACATTGGCACCAGGGCCCCCCTTAAAAGTTAAAAATATTTTTTTAAAAAACATTGGTGGCAGGGGACTATAGAGTATTAAAATAATATGTTAGTGGCGAGGGGATTAAAAAAAATTAAAAAACACACACTGGTGTTCAGAGGAATTGAACTCGTGGCTTCAGGACTTCAACTTCACCTCCGTTCATGCAGTCTTCTCTTTATGGTAGACTTGGATATCAATATGCCTACCTCCCAGAGAGTGTTGTTCACTTGTTTGGCTGTTGTGAAGGGGTTTCTCTTCTCCATGGAAATAATCCTGCGATCATCCACCACTTTTGTCTTCTGTGGATGTCCTGGTCTTTCTATCTTTCTCAGGATGTACCAAACTGTAGGTTTTGCCACTCCTAATATTGTAGCAATTGGGTACATACAAGCACCCCCTCAAATCAACTCCAGGGCTTTTATCTGCTTTATTGATAATGACATAATGAAGGAATTGCCCACACCTGCCCATGAAATAGCCTTTGAGTCAATAGACCAATTACTTTTGAACCCCTGAAATGAAGGCTTTAGTGCCTCACATTTTATGTAATCTATTTTTTCAACCCACTGAATTAAAGCTGAAAGTCTGCAGTTCATCTGTATCTGAGTTGTTTCATTTAAAATTCATTGTGGTAATGTACAGAACCAAAATTAGAAAAAAAAAAGTTGTCTCTGTCCAAATAGTTATGGACCTAACTGTATATGACACTTGGAGAGCATAGCATCCTAATAAGAGAGATTTTACCTATTTTTCTCAAGATCACATCCCATTCTTGTATTGATATGATTTTAACAGATATATTTTTACTACAGCAAGTAAAGAAAACTTATATTGGATTAGTTACTTGGATGGATCCTGTTGGTCTTCAGATAAATGTAAATTCTATTCCACCCATACTTCTTACTTGGAAGATGAACAATTCAATTCTTTCTAATAAAATAGACATAGATTTTTGTAATAGATAACACTACTTATTTAATTATAGTATTTAAACACCATTACCATTAAACAAGTTATAAAGCTGATGTGTTATGGTGTGCCTGTAAAGCATATACAGCGGTGTGCAAAACTATTTGCCCCCTTCCTGATTTCTTATTCTTTTGCATGTTTGTCACACTTAAATGTTTCTGCTCATCAAAAACCGTTAACTATTAGTCAAAGATAACATAATTGAACACAAAATGCAGTTTTTAAATGAAGGTTTACGTTATTAAGGGAGAAAAAAAACTCCAAATCTACATGGGCCTGTGTGAAAAAGTGATTGCCCCCTTGTTAAAAAATAACTTAACTGTGGTTTATCACACCTGAGTTCAATTTCAAAGGTTATAAAGCCATTTCTAAAGCTTTGGGACTCCAGTGAACCACAGTGAGAACCATTATCCATAAATGGCAAAAACATGGAACAAGAGCACAGAGACAACTCATCCGAGAGGCCACAAAAGACCCCAGGACAACATCTAAAGAACTGCAGGCCTCACTTGCCTCAATTAAGGTCAGTGTTCACGACTCCACCATAAGAAAGAGACTGGGCAAAAACGGCCTGCATGGCAGATTTCCAAGGCGCAAACCACTTTTAAGCAAAAAGAACATTAAGGCTCGTCTCAATTTTGCTAAAAAACATCTCAATGATTGCCAAGACTTTTGGGAAAATACCTTGTGGACCGACGAGACAAAAGTTGAACTTTTTGGAAGGTGCGCGTCCCGTTACATCTGGCGTAAAAGTAACACAGCATTTCAGAAAAAGAACATGATACCAACAGTAAAATATGGTGGTGGTAGTGTGATGGTCTGGGGTTGTTTTGCTGCTTCAGGACCTGGAAGACTTGCTGTGATAGATGGAACCATGAATTCTACTGTCTACCAAAAAATCCTGAAGGAGAATATCCGGCCATCTGTTCAACAACTCAAGCTAAAGCGATCTTGGGTGCTGCAGCAGGACAATGACCCAAAACACACCAGCAAATCCACCTCTGAATGGATGAAGAAAAACAAAATGAAGACTTTGGAGTGGCCTAGTCAAAGTCCTGATCTGAATCCTATTGAGATGTTGTGGCATGACCTTAAAAAGGTGGTTCATGCTAGAAAACCCTCAAATAAAGCTGAATTACAACAATTCTGCAAAGATGAGTGGGCCAAAATTCCTCCAGAGCGCTGTAAAAGACTCGTTGCAAATTATCGCAAACGCTTGATTGCAGTTATTGCTGCTAAGGGTGGCCCAACCAGTTATTAGGTTCAGGGGGCAATTACTTTTTCACACATGAAAATGTAGATTTGGATTTCTTTTCTCCCTAAAAAAGATTTTATCGTACTAATCTCCGTTTCGTACGATTATCAGTGGGAGACTGTCACCAACTTTTGTCGGACATAACTTTCATACGATTGCCTACAGGGGCAGAACATCGGCTGATCTGTTCTTTAACTACTTTGTTTGATCTGAATGGTTAGCACCAGGTCAGGGGTTGGCACCGAACAATCATTTGTCCGATATGAAGGTAAATCTGCACGTCTATGACCAGGTTAATGCAACTACTGGCTGACTTAATAATACAGAATCCATATATTATGGTTATAGGTTATGCTGGATGATGTGAATTTATCCCTCACTCACCCCATTAGTTCACTTTCTGCACTTTTCCGTATTCTGAATCAGTTATCTGCAGTTTTATACTATAAGGTAAATATAGTTAAAACACAAGCATTGCATATCTGGATAAATTACTTAACTGACAAACTCTTATCTGTTTGCTAATAATGTCCATGTAGTGATAATGTCTGGTTTATATGTATGGGTTAGCTTAGTATGGAGTGTGTGCTGGATCCTAGTGGCTACTGCTAATTTGATTTTGAGAAATATCTGTCATTTTCATGGGAGGAGGCTTCAGAAATCTGCACCAAATGTAATGTAATTATCTCCTCAATTAACAGGGTGTAGTGAGGTAATAGTGTTGTAGGCACACCCACTTAGTTGAATGTGTTACCTCTTTGAACAGTGGGTGTGCTGAGGTATCACAGTGTGGTAGGCACACCCCTGCAAGTATTTACCCCATGATTCTAATTTGCTGGTGCAATGTTTACTTTGCATATAAAGTATTGCAATATGCTTAAAAGGATTGATCTGCTATTATAATTTTCAATTATAGAAGTGGTTCTCTTTGTGGTAAATTTAAGTATGTTATAGAATGGCTAATTCTAAGCAACTTTTC
Organism: Xenopus petersii; assembly: GCA_038501925.1. Classification (NCBI taxonomy): domain Eukaryota; kingdom Metazoa; phylum Chordata; class Amphibia; order Anura; family Pipidae; genus Xenopus; species Xenopus petersii. The sequence continues at coordinate 52,024,770 of CM076673.1, read as the reverse complement.
AATTGGTTTATTTATATAATTATATTTAATTATTTGTCTTTCTCTTCTAAATCTTTCAAGCTTTCAAATGGAGACATTGACCCCGTCTAAAAAAAAAATGCTCTGTAAAGCTATAAATGTATTGTTATTGCTACTTTGCACTACTCATCTTTCTATTCAGGCCTCTCCTATTCATATTCCCGCTACTTATTAAAATTGGTGTATGGTTGCTAGGGTAATTTGGACCCTAGCAACCAAATTGCAGACTGGAGCGCTGCTGAATGAAAAGCCCAATAAGTTATAACGCAAAAAGCACAGGTAATTAAAAATTAAAAACATTTGCATATTGTCTCAGTATATCACTCTCTAAATCGTAATAAAAGTTAACTCAAAGGTGAACAACCCCTTTAGGGCTCTTACAGACGAGCGTTTCTTCATGCGCTCCCCTGCGCTCCGTTTGGCTGCGTTCAGCCGCAGGGGAGCGCAGGTCTAGACGCTGTTAATATTTTTCTATGTGCCTGTACTCACACAGGCGCATGTAAGCGCTGAATCATTGAAAAACGCAGAAAAATGCAGCATGCTGCATTTTTCCTGCGTTCAGCGCTTACATGCGCCTGTGTCAGTACAGGCACATAGAAAGATATTAGCAGCGTCTAGACCTGCGCTCCCCTGCGGCTGAACGCAGCCAAACGGAGCGCAGGGGAGCGCATGAAGAAACGCTCGTCTGTAAGAGCCCTTAAGCCTAATATTGATGATAGGTTTATGTAGGTTTATCCCCTTGTATGAGTCACTGTGAATTATCAGTAAGTATGGGCAAATATTCATGCTACGTGTCATTTATGTAATTTATCAATTATCAGAACATGTCTGACCCTTCAACAAGTCATCAAGTAGATGAAAGGGATAACAGATACAACTCACAAATAAAAATTGCATTTAACAATATTAATGACCAATGGTAACTTTTTTTTTATCAGATAAAGATACTGAATGCAAAATTGTTAAATAAAAGAGGTTGCTATGTCATTTTATTACTTTCCTTCTAATTCATCCAAAAAAAAAAAAAAAGAGAGGCAAACCCAAAGCACTGAGAGTTAAATTAAATTAAGTAAATACCCAAACAATAGCGATTACTAAAGGTGATTAGTGATTTTTTGCTCTTTTAAAAAAACTTAACAAATAGATAATAAATACCAAACGTTAAAAATGTACAGTATGTTTAGGTTTACAGTTTACATTTATGTTAGGTTTACAGAGCCAAAAGATTTCAGTGTATTCATGGAATATAAACTTGCAATTTATTATAAAATAACATTATACTCTTCATGCTAAAAAAGATTAATGCATGTTACATTTTATGTGCATGTGTATCATTGAGGGAAATGAAACAGCCTCTCCACTCAACATCAGCCTGCTCATGTATGAACTTGGGAATTATTCCATATTCGTGCCACAATATGCATCTTGTTTCTGAATACATACTGACAAATGGCCTGTTAGTGCAGACACATGAGCAGGCTTAATCGAGAATTCAAATTTTTGAAGGGTCTGACAGTAATAAATGTCACATTCAAATTGGAGCTGGTGAATTTAGAACTCGAAATTGGGAGTTTTTGCCAAAAATCCCAACTCCAAAATTCGGACCTTAGTAAATCTGCCTCCCAGTGTTAAAGGGGAAAATGAAAATGTAATATAAGCTTCAATAACTGAAATAAGAAACTCATTACAAACTAGAATAGGAGAAATAGTGAATGAATGTTATGGGGTAATCTGTTGGATTGTGTTAATAGTAACATGTCATTATACAAGATACAATGTGGAGAACTTCTATAAAGAAAATAAAAGTAAAATGCAAAAGAGCATACATCGATATAACATTGTTTATAGCTATTGTTGGTTTTAAAGGTTTATATAATAAAAGTATGGAAATGTAATTTTTTATAAAAATTAGGAAATATCCCTTTAAGGATAATTGATTGAAATTATCTGCAACTTTGGATAGCTATAAAGTTGTGTATTGCATAAAAAAAAGCTATACTCTGAGGAAGTGCCATATGGCATAAAACGTGTCAGTAGTAGCTTAAGATGACATGCCATTAATATTTGCCAACAAATAAAGAAAATTTTATTCATCACGATTTAACATGTCAAAGAAGTCTGTATTTGTGATATTTTGAATAGGGACGTTGGACACGTAATCGTAGGGATCATCGAAGAGACCTACACTAGTGAGAGTTGTTTTTTTAAACATATAACACCAGCATAAAGTTTTGGCATCTCAATAGCAGCAATGACCCAGGACTTCAAACTTGTCACAGGGGGTGGCCATCTTGGAAAATGTCTGCGACACTCAGACTATAATTGACGTGGCGACTGGCCAATCACTTAATGCTGCGTCATAGCCCCACCCCTGGTGTGTCACAGCTCCGCTCCTGCCACATAATGGCCCCGCCCCTGCCCGGATTCCACAGGGCAAAAAGGTGGCAACCCTACTGGGCTCTGAGCAGCTGTTGAGAAGCTAAGCTTAGGGGTCATCGCAAATTATCAGGCATAAAATAAAGTTGGCTTCTAATATATGATGCTACAGGGCTGATTATTCAATTCTTATGCTAGTTGCACTGGTTTCTGTGCTGTAGTAATTATCTGTATTAATTACTAATCAGCCTTATATTGTGACATTTCTATCCTATGTGTAATGTATATTGTGAGTGGGTCCCTAAGCTCAGTAAGTGACAGCAGCACAGAGCATGTGCAGTGAATCAGCAGAAAAGAAGATGGGGAGATACTGGGGCATATAGGGGCAGATTTATGAAGGGTCGAATTTTGAGTAAAAAAAAAAAAACTTTAGAATTTGAATAAAAAAAGACCAACCGAAATGCATAAAAAATATTTGAAGTTTTTTTTTGGTGCATAGGGCGTTGTCGTTAGAATTCAAATTGTATGAATCAAAGTAACATGGTATTTGATCGATTCGATCCACCATTTGACTCCAAATAGGTTCTAGGACGTCAGGTTTTAGACGGCAAATGATCGAAGTTGAATTTTTAAAGAGACAGTACATGATAAATTTCGATAATTTTTCTCAAATTTTAATCGAAATCTAACTATTCCCTAGTCGAAGTACACAAAAAATATCTTGAAATTTTATTAATTAGAATTTTCACTTCGATCCTTGATAAATCTGACCCCCTTTCTTTCTTTTTCTGTTTTTCTTTCTGGGATGTTTTCCCTATCACTATAAAAAAGCATTAGGATGTTGTGCTATGGAAACTGTAAATGGTATGCTTTTATATTTTATGGCTATAATCTTGTATAATGTGAGGCAGGTATGATATATATCAGAAATTGCATTTTTCAGTTCAGTTGTTTTCAGATTGTTCCCCAGAAAAAAATACTTTTTTCAATCACTTTCCATTATTTATTTTTTACTAAGTTTAAAGTTGAATGTTCGTGTCTCTGGTGTTTGAGTCTGGCAGCTCAGTAATTCAGGCGCAGACTCTAAACTGTTACAATTTTGCAACATTTAGTTGATACATTTCTCAGCAGCATCTCTGGAGTATTAGTAATTATTGTATCAATTCTAACAGCTGCCTGTAATGTAACCCAGAGATTCTGACTTCTGCCCTGTCTTAAAGTGTTTCGCCATGGGGTACAATAAATAAGAAAAAAAACAATGTAAGGCTTAAAATGAATCTCTTTCAGTGCAATGTCTGTAAACAAATGTCTTTGCTGAATGTTGGAAATAAACATTTTTTAAAAAAACAGAGATTCTGCTCAGCAGGGACAAAGATAAGAAATGTATCAACTAAATGTATCCATTTAGAACAGTTTACAGGGTCGGCGACCCCTCACACAGCTGCTTTAGAAGGTGAAACATGACTCTTTACACTTCAATATTAGAAAAACAGTGACACATAGAAAATAGAAAGTCATTGGAAAACGTCGTTATTTCTGGTGATCCTGAACCCAACTAGTTGTTTGAAGGTGAACAACCCCTTTAAACTTCAACAATAAAAAATGTTGGAAAACAAAATAAACAGGAAATGATGTTTAAAAGTTTACATTTCACTTGACGGATAGCAGAACACTAAGAATGATAGACGTATTTATCTTTGAATTCGTCTCTTGCACTTGATTAGCTAAAAAAAAAAACAAAGCAAAGCAGGATAATTTTTTCCATGAGAGGCGACTGCATTCACTTCATTACATCTAAGTCGTATAAACATTACTATGCGCCCCTCCTTGCCGCTTGTGCAACACGTGACTAGAGACATGACAGGAATCACACACGCGGTGTACGTGAGAGCCTTTATCAGCCCTATGGCAGCTTCCCGTCCGTGACCTTGCGTACAGTTTCAGGTACACCTTGAAGCAAAAACAACGCCTGACGTTACCCATGCTGCTTAGCGTCTGATTTTATGGCGTGCAATTAAATGCTCATGAAAAGGGAGGCTAGAATAAGACATGGTTGTCCACCGCGCTTCTATAATGCTATCTAGCAGCCGTCTTACTCCTGCTGAACTCATGCATTATTTTATTTGCATCCAGCTAAAATGTATTTATCAAAGTCCTCTCAGCCACTAAACACCTTCCCCCTAATCACACAGGCGTTTAGTCCAGATGGCCCAAATATGCCTGTCACAATACGATCACCTATTGGAGGAAGAAGGCAATAGCCACGCCCCTCTACTCAGAGCGGCGCAAAGTGGGCGGTGATTATCCAGTCTCGAAACCGGCTGTCCACTGCGCGTGGTGAGGAAACAGAACAACCTGCTGTGCGCTGCACTCACTGAGACGCACCATGTACCTGTGTAGGACAGCCTGGCAAAAGCTAGCGCCCGTGGCTAGAAACAGTGGCGCCTCAGCAGCTCTGCTCCGCAATGGTGAGCTCAATTCTTTGCGTAATGTATAAATATCTATCTATATATATCTATATCTCTCTATATATATATATATCTATATCTATAGATAGATATTTAATTGTTTTGCCTTCTTTCTAGTGCACAGGTACAAATACCTTCGTTTCGTTTTCGACAGAGGCGTTCGATTTTAACACGCGTGTCATTTGAGGGCTTCCTAATATTATTGGCCAGGCGTTCACTTGGGGAACTTACTAGAACATGTATCTGTCTGTGTGTGTGGGAAGGGCGCGCCTGCTTCTACACTGCCCGTGACCTTCCTCATTCCTTCCCCTATAGTGAATGGCCGAGGTGTATTCAGCCTGTGGCCCTCCAGCTGTATTGGTTATTATGGACATACGTCTACCCACGGGTGCTGCTGGGAATTGTGGTTTTGTCACTGTTAGATTTCATGCTTTCTCCAAATTGTGACCTCCCTTGCCTCATGGCGAGGGCTGTGAGTCAAAAATGTCCTGGCATTTCAATTACACAAAAAGCCCAAATTGTCCCACACAGGGTCATAATAAACCGCATGCCTACGCCACCTTTCAGACTACAGCCCCTCAGACTCCTCAGACTACAGCCCCTCAGACTACAGCCCCTCAGACTACAGCCCTGCGCGGAACCAATTTCTAAGACCCAAACCCACAACCCACCGACCACCATCAAACCCGAAGTGACAAATGTGAGCGATAGTCGAAAGGGACAGAAGCGCGCTGTGTGACGGTGTGATGTAAGAGAGCTGTGCCGGATGTCAGATGGGAGTGGGAGATGAGTGGAGGGACCGGCGTCCTGCAGACCCTCATCTATACCGACACCTGAAAAACCTACCCTCATTCCGCAGGGTACCCGCTTTTTTGCGGGTAACACGTGGGTAGCTGACTAGGGTTGCCACCTGCCCAGTATTGTAAAAGATTATTCTTGACCCCAATGTTATTAATGGGGAAAAAATCCCCTCTGATTGCAGCCCCTCAGACTAAAGCTCTGGCAGGATTTTCATCCATCAGATACAGCCCCATAAACCACAGTGACCTAGAAGCGGAGGCATGAAGGTCACACTTGTCAGGGAGTGAAGGTTAGAGATAATCAGGCAAACCGTGTCATTATGGGTGTCTGCAATATTAACTGAGGAGAGACCTTCTCCCTCCCAGAGATATTTCTATTTCCATGCAAGTTGTTTGCATTCTTTAAGGCAACTTATAACCAAACAAAATACATTGACATATTGGGTATCTAATTTAAAGGGATCCTGTTATGGTGTTTTTATTTCTAAATTACATTACAAATTCACTTTACCATGTAAAATTTCATTCCTAACCCAACAAGTGTATATTTTTTTTTAGTTGTAGTATTGTTGTGTAGGCAGCCATCTCATGTCATTTTGCCTGGTCATGTGCTTTCAGATAGAGCCTGTACTTCATATTCAAACTGCTTTCTGACAGGGTATGGTTTCTCCTACTCAATGTAACTGAATGAGTCCTAGTGGGACATGGATTTTTACTATTGAGTGCTGTTCTTATATCTACCAGGGAGCCATTACCAGGGAGCCATTATCTGGTTACTCCTTTTCCTTGTGTAGAACAAAAAGCCCCATTACTAATTTGACAATTTGAATCTCATAATCGTATTAAAATGTTTTCATTAGCATTTTCACATGATTTACCAGTGGTGATTCCCATTTTCCCCAAATGAAAGGTCTTTTTGGGTATTTTGTTACCAGTACGTGTCACCTTGTGATAAGCACCATCACCCTAAGAGTGAGTGAGTCAACAGTAAGCTGTCCTTTGAATGAGGCCAAATAAAGGAATTCCTGATTAATGTCTGGGTTCTATGTACAGTCTTTAACTCTTTTATTTCTGTGGGCAGATATGTTTCATAATTGTCAGTAATGGAAACTGACCAACACATGGACGGATTGCTGTTATAGTACCACTAACATATTGTATGTGTAGCAGTGCTCTTTTTCATCTTAAAGGAACAGTTCAGTGTGAAAATAAAAACTGTGTAAATAGGCTGTGCAAAATAAAAAGATGTTTCTAATATAGTTAGTTAGCCAATAATGTAATGTAGAAAGGCTGGAGTGACTAGATGTTTAACATAATATCCAGAACACTACTTCCTGCTTTTCAGCTCTATAACTCTGAGCTAGTCAGCGACTTGAAGGGGAGCCACATGGTACGTATCTGTTCAGTGAGTTTGTAAATGATCCTCAGCATTCGGCTCAGATTCAAAGCAACAGATATGACCCATGTGCCCCCCCCCCCAAGTCTCTGATTGGCTACTGTCTGGTAACCAGGGTAAGCAGTCAGTATAAACCAAGAGAGATGAAAAGCAGGAAGTAGTGTTCTGGCTATTATGTTACACAGTTTTTATTTTTACACTGAACAATTCCTTTAATATTAAAGTAATGTAATGGCTTCTCTTTCAGTAGATGTTACAGAGTACTGAGTAGGGGGTTCTCGCCACCGAGTGATATTAAATATTCTGGCATTTATTTTGATTTTCTTTTAGCTCCAGCACGGCAGATGTCATCGGGCAGTGTTCCTGGGTCTTCTGGGAGTTCCCTACCTTACACATTATTTGTTTGTGCTGCTGTAGCAGGTGGAGGAATATATGTAAGTGTTTTTATATTTATTATATATGTTTATCTTCTGTTTTTTTTTTTAAAAGCAGAGTGCTCGAGTCCCTCGTTAAAAAGTATTGGACTTGGGAATGTTTTTGCTATTGTTGCTAAGTTGATCCAAAGATTGTCCAGCCTAGAGGTCAGTAAAAAGTATTCACATATTCGCTGTTTTTAGATTTTCCAGGGGCCTGGAAAAATGGCGTAGAATGCAAAAAATAAATCTTAAAATTTGGGGAAAACTCACATTTACAAGAGAAAACAGGTTTTAAGGAAAATGGGGCAAAATTATTGAATAAAATGCAGGAAAACAAATAAAGGGGTTATTCACCTTCAAACACTTTCAGTTCAGTTGATTTCAGACACCTTACCAAAAATAAAGACTTTTTCCAATTACTTTCTATTTTCTATATGTTACCATTTTTCGAATATTGAAGTTTAAATTTTGTGTTTCACCTTCTACAGCAGCTCTGGGAGGGGGGGTCGCCAACTGTTATGTTTCTCCCTGCTGAGCGGAAACCCTGAGTTTCAACTAACTATACAATAGTTGCTAATATTCTAATTGTATCAACTATATGTAGCAAATTGTATCAGTTCAGAATGCTCCTGGATCACTGAGCTGCCAGACAGAAACTTTAAACTTAAATTTTGGGAAAATGGTGAAAAATAAAAGATGGAAAGCAATTGAGAAAAGTCTGTTCATGGTGAACAATCTGAAAACCACTGAACTGGAAAAAATGTTTGGAAGGTGAATAACTCCTTTAAAATCCAATAAATATTCTCATTAATCAGAACATGAAAGGACTGTAAAACAAAACATAAAATCCTGGAAACTGTAAAATGGGTATATGTAAAATTATGGTTTGCCTACTTCATTCAGCAAGTGGATGAACTTGATCTAGGAGGCTTATTTATTAAAGGTCAAATTTTAGTGGTTTTAGAAGTTTGAAACCACAACTAAACTCACAAACTCTATTAAACCATGATTGTAATTGAATTTATTGCAAGATCCAAATATAAAAAAAAAAAAGCACTGAAAAATATGGTAAAAAATCTGAAAACCTCAGTCTGAACTGATTTAGGATTTACAGGTTGTTTAGATACAGTTATATTATCCTTGATTTGTGTAAATGTGTGAGAAATAAATTTACATCACAAATGGAATGTTGGCCCTGTGATTTTTATGAATTTTAACAAAACTGTTACCGGAGATTCAGTCTTAAGACCTATGGGCAAAGGAGACCATCCACAACCAATTTCAAATGCTTAATGTATCTACATTTATTTGCCTTTTGGTAATGCATTTCTATTATTTTAGGTGTACAGCACACTAACCAGAGACCAAGCTCGCTTTCAGGATCGCCATGACTACATTAAGAGCAGGCCAAAACCAGAAATTGCAACCAAGCCATGGCCTCCTCAGGGTAAGTCTGTTCATAACGGCACCTATAGTATTCCTATGTATGATAGGAATCATGTCAGCACTTTTCCTTTCCTCACTTGACATTTACAAATCTCTGATCAGCATTTGTTAGGCCCCCCCAATTTGAATTAAATTGCTATTCCCCCCCCATGCTGTTGCACTGCTATATTACCAATATTTCACAAGCATCTTTTCCACTCAAGATTTGCACATGTGCGCTATAGAGAAATGTTCTATTTTGCTGTAATACACATGGTTAGCTAGTTGAAAAGGACCCTTGGAAAATACTGGTGAAATTGTGGCGCAGAGCTTAGGAAGCTGGGGAGTTAAGCACACCTCAACAAATAAAGTTGCTAACATATTAGCTTTCATGTCATTTAACCTGTGCATGAGGAGCCACAAATGGAAAATAGCTTACACTCCCCCCATAGCTGAGAGAATAATCCCCCCCCAATATTTTTTTTGGTTAGTTTGTTTTAAAGGAACAGTAACACCAAAAAAAAGTGTTTTAAAGGAAAGACAATATAATGTATTGGTGGCCTGCGTTGATCAAACGGGTGCGTTTGCTTCAGAAAAATAACTGTAGTCTATATAAACAAGCTGCTGTATAGCCTTGGGGCAGCCATTCAAGCACAGGATACACAGTAGATAACAGATAAGTTCTGAAGAATCCCATTGTATGCTACAGAGCTTATCTGTTATCTGCTGTGTATCCTGTGCATGAATGGCTGTCCCCATGGCTACACAGCAGCTTATTTATATAAACTATAGTAGTGTTTATAAAGCAAATATACCAGTAACCGTACATTATATTTTCATTATTTTAAAACATAAATTTTTTGGTGTTACTGTTCCTTTAACAATGTGTTTTTTATTTTGAACAGAACAGATGACTGTTCTTACTTAAGAGAATGACCTTTCCCCTCACTCTGGAATTTTATTTTTAACACCCGTTTCTGTTTTTTCCTTTTTTTAATTTTTTTTTTTTTTTTTCAACCAGGCGGCTCAGGTAAGTAGTACCTTTCTATCTACTTCATTCAATTTATTTGCAGTTTGCGCTACTAATTGCTGAATATTCTGTCTTGGCCTTTGTTTACTTTGATTATGCTACAGATTACTCTCAACATTTTCTTTTGATAGACTTTTGTTTTTATCAGCCCATAGCAATTTAAAGCCGTTTTGCTTTCCCAGCAGCCCTTTTGTATTTTCCTGCAAAGGGCATGAGCCAACTATTATGCTTACACATTTGTTTCTCAGTATCTGGTTCATGCTACATCATGCTTGATCAGTAAACCAGGTCAAGGCAGCATATAGCTATGTATTCTGTCTCTGTTCTGAGCAATATTTAAAACTTTAATTATGCAGCAGATTACTAAAGAAAACAAGCCTATAACTGTCAATATAATTTTGATTCCGGTAATAGGGAAATAAACATTTTTGCATTGTTGCACTCTATGTTGTTATAATATATATGCCTTTAGGCATAGATCATTGATTGACTTTGTAGCTGAATGTCAATTCCTTCCTGTGAGGCCAAGGGCTACTTAAATTATCACAATAAAATGAATTAACTATTCATGAACTAGTAGCAGCTGGTAATAACTGTCAGACCAGGCCCTAGATTGCTGATGCACCAGGCATATTCTCCACTGTCGCAGTACACCAGGTGCTGCCACCTCCCATTCACATACAAGGTAAATGGCAAACCACAGCCATTAAAGGGCACCTGTTGGGGAAAAAATGTTATCCCCAAACAAGGATGCAGGTTAATAGAGCCTGCATTCCGGGTGGGGGTAACGGCAGTCATGTCCGGTCACTCACATGTGCATAATAAAAATGTGCCCCAAATCGCTTGTTGTGCGCACGCGCGTGACATCACATGTGCATTATGTGCATGCAAGTGACACAACATGGCTGCTTGCACCGGGAGCTCCCTTCAGGTGCGTGTAGCCTAGCGCTGGCAGGGGGCTTTTTTTTTTTTTTTTTTTTAATTTATTTATTTTTTAAACTACTGTTATCCCCAACCGGAACAAGTGCCCTTTAATGTTTTGGCACATGCAATATTTTATTCATTATTTGTGACGTGATTATACAACCAGATTTCTAACTTTGCTTGAAATTGCCCGAAAGCACAAGTTCAAGTGTTTATCATATAGTTATCTTAAGGAGAGGGCTTTCTGAAACAATTTGTGTGATCTTTTTCTTTGCCCCTGAAGGATTATTGGTTTGACAGACATATTTTAGAGTCTCCAAATGTTATCTGCAAGGTTACCTAATTCCCACTGGGTTTCATGGGGGGCTATAGTACATTTAAAGCTATATTTTTCCTGGATCCTAAACTTTCTAAATCCCATAAGGCAGAAGGAATTTCTGACTTGCGCAGTTACCCTTAAAGGGATACTGTCATGGGAAAAAAATTTCAGCTAATAGTGCTGCCCCGGCGGAAATCTGCACTGAAATCCATTTCTCAAAAGAGCAAACAGATTTTTTTTATATTTAATTTTGAAATCTGACATGGGGCTAGACATATTGTCCGTTTCCCAGCTGCCCCAGTCATGTAACTTGTTCTCTGATAAATTTCAGTCACTCTTAACTGCTGTACTGCTAGTTGGAGTGATTTCAGCCCCTCCCCCCTAAGTGAAAATCCATTCTATCATCCTCCAATTATAGTTCTATCCTAGACAAAGTTTATAGTTTTCAATATTTAAAATACCATGCTAAAACTCTGCTTCCTGTCTTCTCAGAAAAGGCGACAGGGTGACATTCAGTCTGCAAAATCTAGCTTGCTGTACTCCATTTCTCCTCCTAGCTTTACTCCTGCAAAACCGGAAGTCAATGGTCAGCCGCTGTACTAAGGATTTTTCATCCTGCCGTGTGTAATTTGTCAGATTGATTTATGTCTGTAAGGGCCCTGAACAGAGCAGTATGCAGCACACTGGTGAGCCATAAATCTAAGGACCACAGAACATCTCAAATCAGAGTGCTGCAGCTCTCCCAGAAAGAACCCGGAAGAAGTAACACTGCATACAAGCCGTCTCTATCCGGACCCTAACTAAAGGAATTTAAAAGACAAAGAACTATTACAAGGCAGTTAGAAAATGGTCTGTACAGCAGCAGCAACAATTAACTGCGGGTTTTGCAGGAGTCGTGCTAGGAGGAGATGGAGAGTGCCGCTTGTTGGATTTTGTTGAATGTCTCCCTGACACCTGGAAGACTGTAAACAGAGTTTTAGCATGGTATTTGTCCAGGATATAACTATTATTGGAAGATGGTAGAATTGATTCTCATTTAAGATGGTATAATTGATTCTCATTTAAAACAGTTTTTAGTGTTACAGGTCCTTTAACAACAGAACAATGAGTAGGAGAAACAGCCTGCCAGAAAGCAGTTCCATCCTGAAGTGTTGGCTCTTTCTGATAGCACGCACCAATATTACAACCAAAAAAAAATACACTTGCTGGTTCAGGAATGAAATTTTATATTTGCAGTGTAAACCGTGTAATTTAGAAATAAAAACAACATCATAAAAATCATGACGGAATCCCTTTCAATTGAGATACAGGTATTCAAATAAGAAATTAACTTTTTTTCTAACCCCAAATAATTCTAAATATCATGAATCTTTATATCATTAACCCTACAAATATAAAAAAAATAAATTAATTTAACCTGAACTTTCCAGAGCTTTGTTTGGTATAGCCTGTAGAAACAATACAGGAATATAGGGATTGCTTTGGATCAGTTGGATTTGTCTGTATAATTAGTGTTTGCTGTTTAGCTCTACAATGTGTTGCTCATAACAGAGGCTATTTTACATCTGTGCTTTGGTGATTGAGTGTTTCTCTTTGTGGTTTGCTTTTTTTTTTTTTTTTTTTTCTCTTTCCCCATTATGTGAGTTACACATTTTTTTTAGATCGTGGAAATCTTTTCTCTCTAATTTGTCACTTTGCTTCTTACAATTTCCAGAGTAAAAAGCCATGGGAATTTCAACTCAAACTTGAAGCTATAGGAGCAAATTAAAGGACAGTCCATCTTGCCGGGCAGCCTAACTAGCTATGATTACTTTGTGTTCTGACTTCTTACTTAAACATATTTCTTAAACTGATTACTTTCTATGTTTCATGTGTCTAGACATCTACTTTGCAGAAAGGTGGGATGGTCACAAGCTGTTTAAAACAACTTTCTGATAACTGTAAAGCAAATTATCAGTTGTGGCTGATTGCAATTTAAATGTGTGTGTATATGTGACTGTCCAATAAAAAAAATCTATGAATGTTTAGTTTTGTCTGTATGTCCTTTGTTATTTTGGTTAAAGATGTGTTTGGAAACTTTCTCTAACATCAGGAAATATTTTTTCATTCTTGCCTATTTTTTCATTCTTAACCTTTCCTTCTGTAAAACTAACCTGGTGGATTTTAACTAATCAACTAATAATGCAAATAATCAATTGCTTCCTTGATTGCACATTCCTGTAAAGCACAATAGTATAGTTGGCAGCATTTTATGTAGTCAGATAGTTGCTGCTGATGTAGATGTTGCAAATCCCAAACCCACAAAATAATGGGTTTTTTTTTTTGTTTGTTTTTTTTTTGCACTCCAGGAGGCAGATCAATAGATATTTTAAAACCCCCTACTTTAAAATAATACTGATCTGCATGCATGCTTAATAGAACACTGGAACACACTGATTGTATGCCTTTTACACGTGTCTGTGGCTATTTATGTATGTGTTTTATTGGCTGGTTAACAAAGCGGTCAGTGCCCCCATAATATAATAGATATTCAATAGTTGTAACAAATGCATTATTGTCATAATTTCTGTTCATATATTTCACCTATTGTCTCTTGTCTGCAGTTCACCCTTTGCAATTTGTTGCAAGCACACAAACTCACTCATGCAAAGGAGGATAGAGAATGCAGTTAAAATCTGCTGTTGAATTTGGCTTTTTAATTCTAATTAACTTACTACAGACACATCTTTTTTGTATATATTGCTTATACAGTTGCATGCACTTAATGAAGTTCAGTTGTTTTTTTCCAGTGATTATGCCTACCTTAAAATGGGAAACAGAATCTTGGTGCATAAATTCTAGAGCCTACACGCAACAGAAAATTAGACTTCTGTGATTCTAGAAACATTTATTTTCTAAATCAAAAGGACATTATAAGGGCAGTAGCTGAAGGGGAGACTTGTCGCCCTCGATAAAAATGCATGACTGCAGGCGACCAATCCCCCTTAAAATGCGTCTTTGTTGGAAAAAACTGAAATTGTTGGCGGTAAAACGAATGCATCACTTAATTGTTCCAAAGTTGTCTTGGTAGAACATTTTGGGCAACTTTGTGTTACGTTGGATTTACCACCGGCGATTTCTGTTATTTCAAACTAGGGCACTTTTTGGGAGATTAGTTACCCGCAGTTGTGCATAAAAAAATCAAGGGCGTCAAACCTCCCCGTCAGCCACTGCCCTAATAAAAATAGTTGGGATTTTTGACTGAAAACAACGTGCATTGTTTAGATGCAGTGGAAGAAACACATCAGATTTAACATGATCTTATGAATGCCTTTTTCCATTGATGATTACAAAATCCCTTTATTTTTATATTGCAACTCTGTGGCCTTTTCATTGTCATTTGTTCATAGCCATTTATTGCTTTACAATAAGCAAAAGAAACAAACACAGGCACCAGTAGAGTTATCTTTTGATTCATCAAACAAAAACTGAGATAATAAGGGACCCTAAGATGTAGATTCTATAGTACTGGGGCTATAACTTCATAATTGAATGTGGCTGCTTACACCTATTAGGCTTTGGTAGGTTTTTCCAATGGCTTGTATACACAAGAGAAGAACAGCCAATCCTCTCCTGAAAGTGTGTAAGCTGGCATGGTCTCGGCCAATTGCCACACAAGTTGATTTCAGTGTGGAAAAGCTAAAGTATGCATTTTCATTGTGGTGTGCACACAACAAATGTGTATCAATTCTGATCTAGGCACACCGTTTTCAAATACTGTGCACACTAGTTAAAAATGTGCGCACAAAATTTTTCAGCCCCCCCCCCCCGACCACTAGCAGAATCTCCTCCTGTGTTCATGTCTGGAAGCCTTGAGTCGGCTCTGCCATGAACATAGCGGATTTCAGCTCAAAAATGCTAAGTCTTTTGCTTATTTGAAATCGGCCCAGTAGAAGAGGTTCCCGCTAGCAGTCGGGGGGCTGAAACCGCCATGTGGATTTCAGCAGGCTGTTTTTGGCCCCGTCTGGCCCTGGCCTTAGAGGAAACATTGCCTGTTATTCCAGTGTAGAAAACTGGAGTTTGTAAACAAGACTGAGGCAGGCATGAATGATTTTGCACTTTTGGAGATAATATGGACATTTCAACTAAAATAAAAAAAAAAACGTTAATCACTACTTATATGAAATACATTAGTGCACTAAATTAATATAACTTTACTTGTTTAATATTGTATATATAGAATACAATATACTAAGGAGCAGATTTACTAAAGGGCAAAGCGGCTGTGTGCCAGAAATCCCATCCGCAGGGACATCGGCAATTTACTAACCGGCGTAGAGGACAATTTGCTAGCGAAAGAGACTGTCGCTAGCGTACGTTCGCACCCTATCGCCAGGCGACTTTTCGCTCAATGCGTCTTTCGCCAATGTTTCCTTCGCCACCTTAGACCGGTGAACTGATAAAATTAAGCTACATCCTTCTCAATCTTATGTCAGTGACATCATATCCTTCATGCTGAAAATTCATAAAAGTTGTAAAAAATGCTGGCAATTTTTGCGTTTTAGTGAATTTGTGTAGTTGTAGTGAATTTGCGAAGTGTGACGAAGTGGTCACTGGCAAAATTTTGCCCTTTAGTGAATTTGCCCCATAGACTCTAAATACATAGACTATACATACACTCTAGTAAAAGCTAAAGATTGTAATGTTTTACATATGTTTATGTTTAGATAAACCATGACCTGGATATGAATGAATGGATGTGTGAAGTGTTTCTTAAACTGCCGGGGTACCGATGTGAAAATAGCAGACAGTTGGTGTCAAAGGCCCCCGCCTTCCATCCCTGAACAGAGGCGGGGGCCTTCGACACCACCTGGTTTCCATCCCTGAACAGAGGAGAAGCTGTTTTAACATCTGTACCCCAGCCGTTTCAGAACACTTCACACATCCATTCATGCAACTCTCACCTTTATCACCTGTTTTTAGGAGTTGCATGACACATTGGTAATCCTGTCACAGTAACTACACAGAATCAACACCTCTGTGAATTTCAGATGTCACCTATCTGAAGAGTTACAATGTGCCATTGTGATTGGATTAGTGGAAGAGTTTATATGACAGTTGAACTGAAGCTGCTCAGATGAGTAGTGAAACATCTTCAATGATTTCTCAGCGAGTCCAGCTGTTTTAGAATTTCTTCTATTAGATATACCATGACCTGGATGAATGAAAATCTTCATAGTCATTAGTGCCAACACTTAATTCTCTACAACATACCAGACTCTCAAATTGCATGG
This sequence comes from Xenopus petersii, assembly GCA_038501925.1. Classification (NCBI taxonomy): domain Eukaryota; kingdom Metazoa; phylum Chordata; class Amphibia; order Anura; family Pipidae; genus Xenopus; species Xenopus petersii. The sequence goes on along the minus strand of CM076673.1, from coordinate 52,008,325 downwards.
GTTAGTTTGATGTGCGCCCCAAATGAGTTGTATTTTCCCCCATTTTCTGCTGGAGCTGCCTCAAATTTCTTCCAACTCCTTTAAAAGGTGAGGCTGAAAGTGGTGGCATGTCTGATTCCACTGAAGAGGCAGCTGTTATAGCTGAAGCTGTAGTAGTGGCTGTTGAAGAAATTGATGGGCAGGAGACAAGTCCCTCAGCACTATTATTGACAGAGGATACTTTGCCAGAAGAAGAACCTATTGCTGCAGAACTCGAGGCTGCCCCACTGCAAGGTTAAGATCTGTTTTGGATGTAGTCAAGTTAATGGTCATTTACCTCAATTTAAATGACACACTTTACTTTTAGTATCCAGGGCTTTTAAATTTAAGTGATAAATATACTCTGCACAATATATGACCCACCCTCATCCTCCCTACGGATATGGATAATTAGTTTATTTGCTAACTTGATAAAAGTTGATAATTAGCAAAGGCCCTTCTCATTGTCTCAAAATGTCACACTAACTGGCTTTCAAGATGGGTCCCTGGGGGTGAAAAACAGCTCCAGTTTGAGAAATACTGTTCAAGAGTTAAGGAGGTTTACTTTATCTCCTGTCAAACAGGATTCAGTTGCATAAGCAGTCTCTTTTGGGAATGCTGGTGTTTCTCCTTGAGTTTAGTTGCTTCTAATGTTTGATGATAAACTAACACCCTTCTTGTGCTGCCTGCACACACTAGTGTTGTCAATAGCAGGAAGGATATGCATATGCAAGATCTACCTGTTAACATTTACTCGTACAATTTATTCTTTGGGGACATCATACCATAGAAACAGTATCTGGGATTCAAAACATTGGGGGGCAGATTCATCAAGGATCAAATATTAAATTCATATTCGACTTTGAGTGTCAAAATTCACACATTCAGATTTTATCGCTCTATTTGAAAGTAAATTAGAATGTGAGATTTATCACACGTCGACCATGAAAGTTTTAATTTGAATATTTGTGTCCTAAAACCTGCTGTGTTCATGTACAAGTCAGTGGCAGGTCCATTGAGCCATTTGGAGATGTTAACAGCCTTCCTGACATTCAAGTTTTATTTCCGCAAAAAAACTTGATTCGTATGAATTGAATATGATTCAAATTTTCAGGGCGGAACCATTGGGTCAAATATTAGCCATTCAAATGTATTCTTAAATAATCTCTGAGTCAAATCATGAGTATATTCAAATTGAAAAAAATTCACATGAATTCGTAATTCGACCTTTGATAAATGGGCCTCCATGCAAATCCACTTCTATTATATTTTGATGCAGTAGGGAAAAATGCACCAAAACCTTAGCTTGTTACCACAAGTGGGCAAAATATCTACTTGAATAATAAACTTATCATTAAACTTTATAGTCCTCAACAATTATGATTGTATTTGTATTTACTTATTTGTAATTGAATGCTAGTTTTTTAGCACACAACCCCAAATTGACATGCTTTGTTAAAACCATCTATGTGCATGTCTTGTAAGCTCCACATTTTTAGGACCATTAAACACATCCATTTCATAAAAAATTGGATAATTTGTGCAGCACCTGTCCTAAAGAATAAATATGTTTTCTTTAAGCATGACTTCAAGTCTCTTGTACTGCAATAAAGATTGTGAAACCTTTTAAAGAAATCACTGTCAATCGGAACATGCAGAATTTTATGGTCAAAATATAAATGATATATAATTGTATTATAATTATATAATACAGACAAAAACATAAATACTGTATATATTTTCAAAAGAACGGTGAAGCAACCAGAGCCATATTAAAAAGCGGCATTGAATGTGAGCAGGAAAGTCACACTAAAGGCTAATTCTCACTTCATGCCATAAATGACTTTCCCACAGTGCAGAATGAATAGTCAATAAAACAAATTACTGGCAGCCCATGTAGTCAGTAATGTGATTGCCTACAAAGAAAAATGTTTAAATGCGCGAGTTGATAAGCCCTGTGTTGCAAGGTGGCACAGTTTATATAACACCGTTGGAGAATTTAAATCAACCTTGTGGCCCCCCTGTTTCTCTTCAGATGTTTGCAGAATACAACGAACAGCATCCTTTGATATATAGTCAAGGCATCAAAGAGAGGTGTAGAGGCCAATAACATCCATGGACCCTAAATTAGAAAACAAGGCTGGCTTAAAGGTGTAAAAATTCACAAAAAAGCATTTAAACATTCATCTTGTTTCATAACCCATGTTATGTTTTGTCTTATGTTACCAAACTTTTAAAATGGTATTGTTTTTATTTCCAGTCTTGCTAAACTGTTTTTTTTCAGTGTTAGAGGGGAAAAAAACTATTTTTTTTCGAGATTTATGCTGCTTAAAATCAGAATAAAAAAACACTCCAGCTAAATGTAGAAGTCAATGGCAGATTGTCCCTTTAACAATTGGGACATCTTTTGTACCTCCAAGATTCTCAATATTTTCAAGCTGTTTGATGCTGGTTTTCATTGTTTTCTGTGCGAAAGTTGCACAATTTGAACTGATGCATGATTTTTTTGTCACTCTTTCCCTTGACAACTTTTTCAAACAGATTTATTGGTAAATTAAGTGGATTTGGGTTTGGAAGTTTGGTCCAATTTTTTTTAATTATAGAAAAAGTTGAGTTTTAGTAAATACCCCTCATAGGTGTTGTTTAGTTAATTTCTTGCAATATAATGACCAGCTAAATCAAAGTTGTGACTGGTCTGGTGTAATATCCTACCCTGGCGGTCTAGTGGGATGGGGTCGGTAGGGATGCCTGCCGCCCCCTCGGCGGGGACGCCCGCCACGAGCCACATCCTCTTCTTCCTGTGCAAGCTGACTGCAAAGGCGCATGCCTCTCCTGTATTTACCAGCGTGTTGATGTCAGTGCGCAATGGAGCGAATTTTGAAAATATTTAAAGGGCCATTATGCAGATTCTCATTGCCCATTATAGGAGTTTGTTCCTGGTGCTTCGGAGCTTTAAGCTAAATCTGTCTGAACCTGTTTTGATTCCTGTTGTGACCCCTGCCTGGCTTTTGACTATTCTGACCTCTGGATCCTGACCGTTGCCTGAATACCGACTACCTCTTCTGCTAATCCTTACTGATTGATATCCTGGTTTGACCCTTGCCTGCCTGACTACGCTTATCCTTTGTCTGCCTCGACCCAGCCTGATCTGACTACTCTATAGCATAACGCCTTGTACTACGACCTTCTGCCAAAAGACTCTCGCTAAACAGTCGCGCCCCACTGCCTATCCAGAACCTCTAGCCTTGCACCTCTCGTTTAAGTCCTGGTGGCATCCAAGTAGCTGAGGGCTCCTCCCGAGGCCAAAGGCGGTCACACTACAGATGAAACACGAGCCGAGACCAGGGTGCTTGGCATTTGTTCTGGTGTTGGGTGCCGACCGTGACATCTGGCCACTGATGCACAGATTTTCTTTTGTTTAGTTAAAATCCTGATATTTTACAATATACTTACATGTGTTAAACAATATGGCATAATTCTAATTGTGAGACTGCCACAAGAGAAAACTTTAAGAGATTTTGGAAGCGACACATAGGTTTTACTAGCAGCCATTCACATTATTACAGATGGGAAAGCTTTTACAGGAGATTAGTCGTCCTGAATTGCCACAGGACACCATCCTCACGGCACCTTTGTTGAAGGTGAAAACACTTTTAGAAGAGGTACCAGTTACTACAGAACTTAATAAATAGCTGTTTGCACTGCCTTATATGAGCTCTTTTGATGATAACTTGTCATCTGAATAGCTTCATACCATAAAATTTTTTTCTTCCAACTCCTTTCTAAGGGCTCTTTCTGATGAGTGGTTGAAGCTGCGCTCCCCTGCGTTCCGTTTTACTGCATTCAGCCGCAGGGGAGCGCAGGAATAGACGCATTTAGCTTTTTTCAATGGGGCTGTACTCACACAGGTGCGTGTAGGCGCTGAACGCAGGTTGAGATGCAGCATGCTGCATTTTTCCTGCGTTCGGCAGCTACGCGCTCCTGTGTGAGTACAGCCCCATTGAAAAAAGCTAAATGCGTCTATTCCTGTGCTCCCCTGCGGCTGAACACAGAAAAACGAAACGCAAGGGAGGGCAGCTTCAACCACTCGTCAGTAAGAGCCCTTAAGGTGAGGAGGCTGACATTTAGTATTATTTCTAAGGACACTGAAGAGGCAGCTGTTCCCACCCAGACAGTTGCAGCAGCTGCTGAAGACATTCAGGGACCAGATGCTATCCTAACATCACCTTTGGAAAATACAGATGCTATCCTGGCATCACCTTTGGAAAATACAGATGGTATCCTGACATCACCTTTGGAAAATACAGATGCTATCCTGGCATCACCTTTGGAGAATACATTGTTAGAAGAAAAGGAAGTACCGATTGCAACAGAAAAGGTGGCATCTATGGAGGCAGTCTCAGTGCAAGATTAAGATATTTCCTCACAATATAAATTTAGTAACAACCCTTATTTTTAACTTTTAGTTGCCATCATGACACCACTTGTCCACAAGGACTGCTTTATTCTCATTTTATTTCAATGAAGTGCTAGACAACTGTGAGATCTCTTAATTTTTCATGAGTTGTGTTGGTATGTTGTATTACTATTTTAGTTTGCTGCATCCACCTTTTATTTCTTTAAACCTCTTTAAAAGGTGAGGAGCCTGAAAACACTATTCACACCATTGACGATGTGGCTGCAGCAATGCAATTTGAAGCTGCTGCAGTTACTGCAGTAGAAATTGACAGACAAAACGTTGTCCCCTCAGACCATTTGAATTTGGAAGTACTGGAACAAAAGGTTGGAACAAAAAAACAATAGTACAATTGGAGACAGTCCCGGTGCCAGGTTAAGTTCAATATTTTACGGTGTCTTTACCAACTTGTCCCTAGCAGCTTCTGTCCATAAAGATTTAAGGATCAGAACCAATATCAATGTTGGCTGTTAGGAGAGCAATTCCTTGGCTATAGTTAGAGAAGAAAATATCTGAAGCCAGTCAATGATGCATTTAACTTCTGCATAATATTAAAGGATTCAATGTTGATTTAGGGAAAGAAGCAAAGTAAGACAATACCTAACTTTGTAATAGAAAAATCTAACTGCTTGCTTACCTTCATTTGGACACAGTTATATGTCACTTTTTGAGTAATGATACTGTATTCATGACCAAATAATTTTAAAATAATTAACAGTATAGAATTTAATTAACCCAAAGAAGTAAAGATTATACTGTATATTGAAAAGTAAATATAAAAATGAACTTTTAATAAATGCAAGTTCTTGAAAAGTTCTCTACAACATTCAGAGCTCTCTATATCACTTGCATTATCATTTTTTTTTAATTTGCACTAGACAGAGTTGCTGTCCTCCATTTCTTTCTTGGAGCTACTTTATGTTCTTGAACTCCATTAAAAGGTGAGGAGGTTGAACTGATGCCTCTCCGGCTGCTGAAGAGGCATTCGTTAAACCTGAAGTCAAGGCAGAAGCTGCTGAAGAAATCGAGGAACAGGACACTATGTTTTCAGCACCTTAATGAGGGTTGAAACTTTGGAAGTTCCAATATCTACAGAACCAACAGTAGGTTTAGAGTCTGTCTCAGTGCAAGGTTAGGTTCCATGTTGAATATAAACTCATAATTAAAAGTATGCACAAAATGGATATTTTTCCCCTCTACAAACTTGCATGCTTGGTATTGTGAAAGTCATCCAGTGGATAGGCAAGGGAAAGGTTGTTTGTAACATTTGCATAAGCACAATATTCAAAATGAGAAAATGTGTTTGTACCATATTGGCAAAAAGTCCCTCCTGGTACCTATCCCTTAGGTACCAGGAGGGATTTTCTTACCTCATTGTTCATTTTTCTCAACAAACCGCAAGTCTTTGGGTTTCCATCAGGAGGTACAAGTTTTCTCTAAAGGTGGCACGATAAGATTTTTCCAAAACTACTTTGGGAAGATATTGATGCCTGAAGAGGACTTCATCGCAACATGTTTTCTAGGCTTGCTGTATTTGCTTTTACTGAGCTGTCACGAAAAAAATCAACTTCCACTAGAATTCAATTATTCTGTAGCAGGATGGAATATACAGTATGCACAGCCTCTGCAAATATTTAGTATAGTTATTTCTGTTCATTAAGTGCTAACAATATAACAGTCGCACCAGTGTCAGGTTAACATGCAGATTTTATTCTTTATTTTGATGTAAAATGTAAATGGAACTTCCATTACAACCCTTTTTTATTTTATTTTTCGGTAAAGCAGAAATATCCATAACCAGGCATTTATGCACAGTGTGAAGTTATAGGTATTAAACACTGGCAGTATGTTGATAAATGGAGAAACTGGTTTGTTAAGTAGGAGCAAGGGAGCACATTATGTACAGTACTTATTAACATTCATATATTTTTAGGCAAACCACAAAATACCTCTGTTACACCTATTACTAAGTGGGCTTCATAACAAAAATAAAAGGCTCAAGTGATTATTTTTCCCTAGTACTCCTTATTTCACCAAAAACAACCAAAGCAATGGTAAAAGCAACCTTTAAAAGTTAAAGTTGCTTCCCTCGATATCTGATAAAGAAGATGATGTTACAGTGTCTAATGCGGGTTCCTGCTGACGACTGACATCTGATCTCATATAGTAAAAAAAAATACATGTTTTTATGAACAAATTCTAAGTTGTACCTTCTATGTCTTCTGAATGTAACTCCATACCATGGCTGCAAAAGAAGCTAACATCAGGAAACTACTTAATAATAGTCCAGACATTCACATATGGACTTTTAAAGCCTATTTATCAACACTTCTCTAAATTCTGAACCTACAGAAACTGTGAGATTCTGACGTGGATGCGATACTTGTTCATTAAGTAGCTACGGTACTGCCCTGCCAATTCATGTTCCTTTTCTCAGAGGGTTGGATGGTTCTCTCACAGAAGCATATTGTCTTCATATGTCACATTCCCTTTAATAGGGTGGCTCTGCCAGCTGTCATATGCCAAGACTACAGCAGTTGTTTTATTTTAGCACTTTTGTTCTAATAACAAAGATATATTTACCCATTTATTATATGTATGTGAATAAGTACTTTCCAAAAATGTATAGTTTTATGTGGGTCAACTTACTGCAAGGGTGACATGTCATATAAAAGGCAGGACGCGTGTTTACAGCATCCAGACTTTTAGCAATCATTTTGTGGTCTCTACACTCCATGTAGTTTGGCAATTCTGTCCACGAAACTGTTCAAGTGGTAGTCATATTTGTGGTGTTTAATCTGTGTGACTTTAACAAAGTTGCAGTTGTGTAATTTGGAGTACAACTTTAACCTTTCTTAGAACATTTATACTCCATAAAATGTATTGGTTTCTGGGGTCAATGTATTGTTAGGGGCTTTGATGACATATAACAAGCAGGCAGTCTTATCTTGTGTGCTGCAGATTTCTGCATTGGGGGTTTATTTATTTCTGTTCTATAAAGATGTGTGGCAGGGCATTGTAAACAAAGACTAGTGGTAAACAAAGAATCTGTGTTTGCCAACGTCAGAAAACTATGCAGGAAAAGTAATCCTGGGTGTGTACTCTTTGCAGAAGGACCTGTAGAAACTGGCAATCTGTGCTGCTAAGTGGCAGGTAAGGTTTAATAAGTAGTTATGAACTTGGGATATTAAATATGCAAGCCACTTTTATCCTTAGGGGAAAATGTATCAAAATGTGAGATTAGAGCTCATCACAGACACCCATGTTCTATTGCAGTGATCCCCAACCAGTAGCTCGCGAGCAACATGTTGCTCACCAAACCCTTGGATGTTGCTTCCAGTGGCTTGGAGGCAAGTTTTAGTTGCAAAAAAACAGGTTTACTGCCAAACAGAACCTACTGTAGGCTACCAGTGCATATAGAGGTTACCAAATAGCCAATCGCAGCCCTTATTTGACATCCCCATGGACATTTTTATGCTTGTGTTGCTCTTCAACTCTTTTTACATTTAAATGTGGCTCACGAGTAAAAAAAAGGTTGAGTACCCCTGTTCTATTGGATCCTATTGGATTTTTAGAATTGTATTTATCAATGGAGTTCGCCATTTGATAAATATGGTTTTAAAAAAAAACCCATTGGAATGAAGAGAAAGTGAGTTTTATTATGGAGCGTTCTAAATTGCCTCTAAATGTCACCAAGTTAGGCAAATGCTTGATGGAGAAGGAACATGGGGTGCATGTGGATAATAAATGTAGATGTATCAAACAACATTATTTGAATTTCAAGGCGCAAAGCCTTTTTCTATAGTTAGAATTGTGAAGTTTATCCTGGAAATGGTCTGATTTCAGAGATTTTTTAATCCCTCTCAGGAAAATAGGAGATGCTTTTAGGGATTTTTTTGCCTTTGTGTGGATTATTTAGAAATAATGCTGCTTTCACTTTAAATAGGTTAAAGGGTTTAGTATAATGTAGAGAGTAATATTCTGAGACAATTTGCAATTGGTTTTCATTTTTTATTATTTAAGGTTTTTGAATTATTTAGCTTTTTATTCAGCAGCTCTTCAATTTGCATTTTAGGCAATCTGGTAGCTAGGGTCCAAATTACCCTAGCAACCATGCATTGATTTGAAAAGGAGACTGGAATATGAACAGGAGAGGCCTGATATGAAAGATGAGTAATACAAATTAGCGATAACAATACATTTGTAGCCTAACAGAGCATTCGCTTTTTTTGGGGGGGATATTTGATGCTTATCCCACTTGGTAATTACTGGAATCACGTTCAGATTGTGTGTGTGAAATGGGGCATGATGAGATGTGATTCAATCTGCCCGCAGTACAACAAAACATGTTGTTCCACAAGGCTTCCCGGGGCTTTATACTTTGTGGGAAAAAAGCAACTGCTGATTTGTGTTTTGCTGAATGCATCTGTAGCACTGCTATGAAAAACACTTTTCTCTAATAACACAGGCAAGAATACAAGCTACAGTGCTCTGAAAATAGCAAGTCAGTTTAGTGAGTATCATAGTCATAACAAAGAGACAAGAAAATCTTATAGTCATTCAATTTGGTCTACAATGATCATATTTGATAGAAAATAACCATAATGATTATAGCCACAATTAATATAAGTACAGGTATGGGACCTGTTATCCAGTAAGGATTAATCTTAGTTTGGATCAAGTACAAGGTACTATTTTATTATTAAAGAGAAAAAGGAAATCATTTTTAAAATTTTGGATTATTTGGATGAAATGGAGTCTATGGGAGACAGCCTTTCCGTAATTGGAGCTTTCTGGATAATGGTTTCTGGATAACGGATCCCATACCTGTACCTGCTTTAAAAAATATCTGTATCTGCTCAATATGTTTTAGGTATTTTTAAACTTAAGAATTATGTGCTTTAAAAAACCAATTATATGTGATCCTGAAAGAAATTTTGAAAATAGCACAGTGCATAACCAATATGCGGACATGAAAAATATTGCTTAGATTTTGTTTACAACATTTTAGGTGCCCTAGCTTGGATTCATACAAAGGTAACGAGCACCAAATTAAAAGTGATGGTAAATCTGTTTTTTATGTATAATTTTTAAAATTCTAGAGCCAGTCCTATATGGTGTATAGAGGTATGCATGGAATTTGCTATCCAGAAACCCACTGTATAGAAAGCTCTAAATTATAGGAAGGCCATCTCCCATAGAGTCCATTTTTATCAAATAATTCACATTTTTAAAAAAAAGATTTCCCTTTTCTCTGTAATAATAAAACAGTACCTTATACTTGGTATCAGAAGCTCAATAAGCCTTACAAACTGGGTGACCATTACCAAGTCATAGTAAAGTAGAAAAATGAACATCCATTATTAGATTAAAGGGCATGTAAAGGCAAAACAATAAAATCCCATTTTTACTTTCTTTAATGAAAAAGAAACCAATCTCCAATATACTTTTATTAAAAATGTGTACCGTTTTTATAAGAAACCTGACTGTATGCAGTGAAATTATCTCTTCATTTACTGCTGTGGATAGGAATTGTCAGACGGTCCCTAACTGCTCTGGAGGGAAACAATCATACTTATGAACAATAGGGGGAGCCCCGCCTTACTTCCCAGCCATGCAGAACTCAAGCAGCTTTGTTTGTTTTCCTGTAGAGCAGTTGGCGACTGTGTAGAGATTCGCATTGGGTTTTATTTTCGCCTTTACATCCCCTTTACTGTTTCCAACTCCAGCAGCAGGGAAGATCATGGAGCTAGATTTAAACAGATAAACTGGGATTCTATTTGGACGATTATTTTGCTGCAGCCACTGGTTCTGCAGAGTTGGAGAAACTATAAAATCCACATTAGATTACATGACAACACAGGAACCAGTGCAGCCTGCCTATTCTGATTATTAATCAGTCTTGCTCAGGGTCAGACTAGGGGGCCCAGGGTCCACCGGGACTGCTGTCCAGGGCCCCTCTCTGGCCCCCCGCCCCTTACTCCAACGTGCCTCTCTGCGCGTGCGCATGAAGGCGACGGCACCAAGCGCATGCACTGACAGCACTGTGTGGCGCAGAAAAGGGTTCTGGCCCAGCAGGGGGCCCACGAGGGTCAGCCCACTGGGTTTTTTCCCGGTGTCTCGCCAGGCCAGTCCGACACTGGTCTTGCTGTATCGGCTTCTGGCAGATAGTATTTGACTTGTGCTGTTTTGATAATTTATGACGATCCCTAAGCAGCACAGACTACACTGAGCATGTGTATGGTTTTGGTCTTGCAAAGATGTTTAACAAAGTTACCAGATGGTGACCCCATGTGTCCAACTTTGAAAGCATAAGTCATTTGTTTGATTAGGCTTCTGGTGCAGTAAGTTCATGTTTATGTTTAGTATACAAAATACAGCATTTCTAGCCTTATTCTATTTTGGACTTTACTTCCCCTTTAATGATTATATATCATGGCTTAAAGGAAAAAACAAAAGGTTTTGGAAGGGGAGCAGACAGAGAGTGGCATTTTCACTACTATAAGAAAATAGGTGTCATGGTCGGCACCCTACACCAGAACAGATGCCAAGCACCCTGGTCTCGGCTCGACTTCACCAGTTAAGTGACCGCCTTTGGCCTCAGGAGGAGCCCTCGGCGTACTCAGATGCCACCTGGACTTAACGAGAGGTGCAAGGCATAAGTTCTGGCAGGCAATGGGGCACGACTGTTTTACAAGGATGCTGGAAGATAGGAAGCCACAGGAACAGGCAGGCCGGACCAGCCCAAGCAGTAGAATAGTCAAAGACAAGCAGGATCAGGATTGGAGCGAAGAATAGTCGATGGCCAGGCAAAGGTCAGGTTGGAGAGGTCAGAATAGTCACAGACAGGCAAAATCAGGATTGGAGAGATCAGAGGAGAAAATCAGGCAAGCAAGGTCAAAACACAATAGATCAGTCAGAAGAGGTAGTATACAACACCCAGGAACAAGGCTAATTGAACCTAACAACGGGCAATTACCTGAAAGCCAAATTCCCCTTTTATACATTTGAATCTCGCGCCAATTGCGCGCTGGCGTCATCGCGCCAATTGCGTGCTGGCGTCATCACGCCAGTGCCTTTAAATAATGCACGCGTGCGGCGCGCGCGGCCTAGAGGAACCGGCATAGGAAGAAGAAGGCAGCACAGCGGGCTTCCATGCCGAGGACGCGGCGTGGACCCTGCTGCCGCTAGACCACCAGGGTAAGTTCCTTACAGTACCCCCCCTCTAGGAGGGGCCACTGGACCCTCAACCTTACCAGGAGACCTGGGATGGAATTGTCTCCTAAGGTAGTCCACCCTGGCATCAGACTTGACCAGATTTCTCACCAACACCGGAAGAGGACTTGATTGTTGGTGGACCTGTATGGCTGGTTTTAACACAGAAACATGAAACAGGTTAGATAATAAAAATATCTCAGGTAACTCAAGACGGACAGAAGTTGGGTTCACGATTTCCACAATAGGGTATGGACCTAAAACTTTGGGCCCTTGCTTAAGAGCTGGAATTTTAAACTTAATTTTCCCAGTGGATAACCAAACCAAGTCCCCAACCTGAAATTTGGGTACTTCCCTATGGGACTTATCTACTGCTCTTTTTTGAGCGGATGTAACTGCCGATAGGGAACTACGTACCCCAGAACGAAACTTAGAGCTATGCTCAACAGAAGGGAGTTTCTCTAAGGAAGTAACTGCTACCATTAGAGTAGAAGCTAAACATGAATCTTGGCATTTGGAACCCCACTAACCTCCCCAGTTACCCAATCAATGTGGGGGTTGTGTACCTGTAGCCATGGTAACCCCAGAATTAACGGAGACGAGGAACCATCGAGAACGTGAAAAGATAATCTTTCACAATGCATATTGTTCACACACATAGATAATGCCTTGGATTTTTGGGTTACCAAACCTGACCCGAGTGGGCTTTTATCAATAGCAGAAATCCTCATAGGAGGTGTGAGGGGAATAAGGGGAATATTATACCTTTCTGCTAAGGCAGCATCTAGAAAATTCCCCCCAGCCCCAGAATCCACTAAGGCCGAAACTGTAACTGAACCCCCCGGCTAGGATAAAACTACAGGTACTAAGTTTTTTGAGGCGAATTGGGGAGAGGAAATCTCACTACCCAAATGGAGCTTCCCTTCTCCACATAGGTTTCGAGAATTTCCAGGCCTCTTGGGACAATTTTTAAGGAAATGCCCCTTATCTCCACAATACATGCATAGACCCAGGGATTGCCTACGGGCCCTTTCCTCTGGAGACAAGCGTGTAGCCCCCAATTGCATGGGTTCTCCCTGAGGGTTAGGAAAGGAGGGAGTTGATGACTCGTCATTACATGTAGTAGGGAAATCAGTATCCCCCTCAGCTCGTCTTTCCCTTTGCCTCCTATCAATTTGGATGGCTAACCTCATGAGGTCATCCAAAGTGGATGAAGGAGGGTAATTAACTAGGCTATTTTTGACAGAGCTAGAAAGACCCACCCGGAATTGACTACGAAGAGCTGTATCATTCCACCCAGTTTCTACTGCCCACCGGCGGAATTCTGTACAATACTCCTCAATGACTCTTTTCCCTTGACGGAGTTTACGAATAGCGGAGTCGGCAGAACTAGCACGATCCGGGTCATCGTATAACAAGGCCATGGTAGCAAAAAATGCTTCTAGGGATAAACGGGCAGGGTCAGAGGGGGGTAATCTTAGTGCCCAGACTTGTGGGTCACCTTGTAGTAAGGTCATAACGAACCTTACTTCATCCTCACCAGTAGGGAAGTTGTGAGGGAAAAAACTGAGGTATAACTTACATGCCTCTTGAAAAACAAAAAATTTACTCCTATCCCCACTAAACTTATCAGGAAAAGGGATTTTTGGGTCATGGGAAAAACCTCTATTACCCGGAGTAGCTGACGGAACAGACCCCTCAGGAATCTCAGATTGCTGTGCATCCAACCTCTCGGAAAGAGACCGCAGACCTTGAATAATAAAATTCTGCTTCCCCTCTTGTTCATCAAGGCGCTGGAGGAGGGTTGAATACAACAGTTCAGTGGTTTGCGGAATAGCGGGAACTTCTTCCATTCTCTTCCGTCTCATTGGCCCGTTGTACTGTCACGGTCGGCACCCTACACCAGAACAGATGCCAAGCACCCTGGTCTCGGCTTGACTTCACCAGTTAAGTGACCGCCTTTGGCCTCAGGTGGAGCCCTCGGCGTACTCAGATGCCACCTGGACTTAACGAGAGGTGCAAGGCATTAGTTCTGGCAGGCAATGGGGCACGACTGTTTTACAAGGATGCTGGAAGATAGGAAGCCACAGGAACAGGCAGGCCGGACCAGCCCAAGCAGTAGAATAGTCAAAGACAAGCAGGATCAGGATTGGAGCGAAGAATAGTCGATGGCCAGGCAAAGGTCAGGTTGGAGAGGTCAGAATAGTCACAGACAGGCAAAATCAGGATTGGAGAGATCAGAGGAGAAAATCAGGCAAGCAAGGGTCAAAACACAATAGATCAGTCAGAAGAGGTAGTATACAACAGTGAGGTTGTGGAATGCACTGCTGGGTGATGTTGTGATGGCTGATTCAGTTAATGCCTTTAAGAATGGCTTGGATGATTTTTTGGACAGACATAATATCAAAGGCTATTGTGATACTAAGCTCTATAGTTAGTATGGGTATATAGAATTTAATTAAAAGTAGAGAGGGGTGTTTGTATGGATGCTGGGTTTTCATTTGGAGGGGTTGAACTTGATGGACTTTGTCTTTTTTCAACCCAATTTAACTATGTAACTATGTAACTATGTAACAACACCCAGGAACAAGGCTAATTGAACCTAACAACGGGCAATTACCTGAAAGCCAAATTCCCCTTTTATACATTTGAATCTCGCGCCAGTTGCGCGCTGGCGTCTTCACACCAGCGCGACTTCGCCTTTAAATAATGCACGCGTGCGGCGCGCGCCCTAGAGGAACCGGCATAGGAAGAAGAAGGCAGCACAGCGGGCGTCCATGCCGAGGACGCGGCGTGGACCCCGCTGCCGCTAGACCACCAGGGTAAGTTCCTTACAATAGGGCTCAAAATCCTGCAGTGATGTAAACATAAATGTATTTCCACATGTAAAGAAAACCAGCTTTTCTTTCACGGATCCACATCACTAAATCTTGTTAGTTCAGCCACATTTTTTTGCACTATTGTTATAATAAAAATAAGTATTTTCAAAGCTTTTCCTCTATCTGGCTTACAAATGATTTTTAATATACAGAGTGAGCATGTTGAGATTAACATTAGATAAACAGTATCTACTAGTGCCTAACTTTCTGAAAGTGCCAGAAAAAAGACATACTGTACATCAATGTTTTGTAATTTGCTATGTAATGTGCCAGTGATCTTATGCCCATTTCTTACCCCACACTTGCACACTCTCACATTCAGCACCAGATTATACTGAAGATCTGGAATGCTGCTTTGCTTGTTTTATAGTTCTTTATGCTGGCCCTTTTCCAGTGTGTTAGCAATTAGGTGATAAACCTAGGGGGTAAACTCTATGTAGTATAACATTATTTTTAGCAGAGTGTTACAGTTTAGCTCAGTCTAAATAATAAGAATCACAGTGATAATGCTGCCCTCTACTGGTAGTTTTTAATACTGACACGTTTTAAATTAAAAAAGTTTACGGTTATCAACATTTCAGCATATATATTTAGTGATGTAGTGTGAGTATATATATATATATTGATGTGGTTTTACAATTATTTCTATAGTTTCACAGTTCTCTAATGGAGACAAGCCTTTATGTAAAAAACAGAATTTTAGCTAAGTGGTTTTTTTCTTTTGATTGTATAGACCAGAATACTGGCACCATAGTAGCTGCCTCTGCTGAAGAATCATCTCCTGTGTTAGGGGAAATATCAATTAATATCCCAGAAGAGCTTGCTGCTGCTGCTGCAGAGGATTGGTCTGAGCTGTCCTCACACAAGCCAGGGGAAGCTGGTGAAGAGACAGTACAAGCTACTACAGGTGAGTACTGTGTCATAAACCTGGGAATATATGAATGAGATACACATGATTTACATTAAGTGATTACTGTGGAATTTCTTCATGAATGGAGCACTAAGCTACTCACAATTCTACTTTTTAGCCCAAGTATGCTATCTGATTTAGCTGTTTCTTGGATCTTCTGCGCTCCTAAAAGCAGGTCCAGATCTGCATTCTATCTTCACATCGAACCATGCAGTTATTGGTGGCAAGTTATAGTTACAGGGTGCTTGTCAATATGACTTTAGTACCACTTAATACCATGTTTAGAAAACCACATTCAGTCACCTGTATGTCTAAACCTGCATTTTGAAAAAAAAATTCCCATGACAGTATCCCTTTAAAGGGGAACTGAAAGTAATAAAATGATTAAATGAAAAGCCAGCCAATGACAATTGCTGTGTGCATAGTGTCATTGCCTAACCAAAACTCAATGGACCAGTGTAGCGATCTGAAGGGTCAAGACCAGGAGCTAATCATTCCATGCAATTGAATACAAATGCAATTTGACCATTCACTTGTGTGCCTAAATTGTAAGTGACAGACCTATCCAGTTTGGCACTTTTTGCTAAGTCTTCCAGAGTAGGGGGTTGTTTCATAGAAATGTGCTGTGTATAGAGGAGGGGAGAGCTCAAGTGGGAGAAGATTAGAGGGGAAAACAGAAGGGATTTGAGACAGGAAGGCGTGAAGGAGGTATGAAGACAAAGAAACGCAAAACTGTTGGGCAGATATCACCCCCAAAACAGCTGTTTGGATCTCAAGCACAGGCCTGGACTGACAATCCATGGGCCAGGGCTAATTCTGAATCCCAGTTCAGGCCTGCTCAAGCACATGTTTACTTTGTGCCTGTCTGAATCCTTGCAGCTCTGGCCCTGTACAGAAATTACCCATCAGTCACATACACTATGGTCAGTTCTATTAGGAAGCAATTAACTTTTCCGTATGTTTTTGCTGTATGGGAGGAAACAAGGGTTACCAGAGAAAACCCACACAAACACAGGAAGAACATTCAGACTCCCTGGCTGGAATTACTCCTAGATCCCCAGTGCTGTAAGGCAGCTTGTATCTCCACTTTGGTAATGTTGTTTTGGTAACTGTAATAACATTTCTGTTCCCACTCATTCATAACTGAAAGCGGAATATTTTTACTGTATATGTGAATGGAAGATAATAGGGTTCAGTTATGTCTGTGAGCAAAGTGTAATTTGGAACGCAGTTGTCATGTTTTTCCCACAGTGGGGAATTCCAGCCTCATTTTGGTTGCATGGGGAGGATGAGTCTGACTCACTGGGTGTGGGGTTTCATCTGGCATAATTTCTGGTGTCCTGAATCTTTAGATTTTTAGATTCTAGCATAATGAAAGCATGGAGGAATAAGCAACAACTATATGAAATTGCAAAGAGCACATTTTGACACCAAATACCTTTAATGAAAGAGGGTTTCCACACAACTGACTGGGGTGTAATTACAGGAGTGCAACTTATTTGAGTTTTTTTACCAGTTCTGACAATCTGTTTTCCCCCTTTCATTTCTATAGAAAACATCCCATTTTCAAATGTGATCTCCGAATAGTAACCCTGAACAGGTTCAACTGCATTTCTACAATCCAGGGTACACCCGCTTGTTCATTTCTATATCATGACAGACCCGGCAGTTCCATAGGAAACGTGAATGGCTGGCGGCCTCTTTTATCTTGTTTCCTTAAGAATGACATTGAAAGTTATGCTGCAGGAAAATGGAAAGAACGACGCAACCAGTAACCTCTTCAGGACCTTAAAGGAGAACTAAACCCCCCCTTTAGCCAAAAGACCCCACTGGCCCCCATCCACTAGTTCCCCTCCACTGGTTCCCCTCCCTGCACAGTCTCACCCCTGTATTGTGTCCCCTCTAGAAATACTGACCGCACATGCAGAGTCAGCGAAGCCGAGCTCACGGGCACTATCTTCCGGACACAATTCAGGGGGAGGCAGGGAGGGGAACCAGAGGATGGGGGCCAGTGGGGACTTTTGGTTAAAGGGCGGTTTAGTTCTCCTTTAAGCAGCTTTCAACTTCAGGAAGAAACACTGCATATAGTAACCAAGAAATTGTATATTCCCACACATGGATATGTTTTCATGGCGCCTCTTCCTCTATCTGCCCCACATGCTGCACGGATTGTTAACCTTACTTTTACCTTATACTACTTTGCACTTCTAGTTTAACCATTTATTATCAGGGAAAATCTGCTAGAAAATCTGAATACTTTATCTTTTCTACTTGCTGGAAATATATAGGTCTGAGTATTTTATATTTAATGAATTGGGATAATATGGTCATTTTCAGGGCAGCATGGTGACTTTTACAAATCTTGTGTCTTTTAATATTTCTGTGCTATAAGTTGAAAAGTATGTTTGATATGTTTTTACCTCTAAAAGACTTAGTTATAGAATGCAGCAATGGACAAAGGAGCTCAACCACTCACCCTTTCATGGCACTAAAACCAAGTGTAATTGGTATTGGTCTCTGATTCTCATTCTTCTGAATCAAACTCTATTTTTATATTAACAGGTATTGAATTTTTGTGTACTCTTACAGGCAAGCAAAGCTATAAATATAAATACAGGTATAGTTCTAAAGGTAGCTATAGGTGGATCAATCACATTGACCATTTTTAGCCAAAATTGCACTTTATGTGGGCAATTTGCCTTATAAAAATGTATAGTCTGTGATCTGGTTAGTTTTAGTCAAAATCCAGTCGACCAATGCATCTCTATATGGCTACACAGGGAACACTCTTGTTCTAGTATTTTGGCCTGCTCCCAACAATTGGACAAGTGCAGTTTTGCCCGTCATGTGCTTGACTAAACTGTCCTCTCATCCACTCATTTGTCCATCTTACGTTTCCAAAAATAATTAAAGGAAATTGAGTAGGAATATCCAAGCCCTACATCTGTGTTTACAGCATCTCTACACAGATAGACCTGAAATACACATTGATTCTGTATCAGAATGTAACTATAGCAGTCCCGCGTAACTATTCATATTTATAAGGGGAATGTACCACCCCAAAAAACAAAACAAGATTTAACTGCGCATCCCTTTAAATATTTGTCATCACACAAATTGACATTTAAAGGGTAAAGAATCCCTTTCTTTCTAATTTGGGCTTATGCCCACCCTTTTTGCATTCATGGAGTGCCACATTGTTTACCAAGGGTAAACAAAGAGTAAAGTATCATAGAACACTAAAATAATGATATGGGTGACATTTATATCTATATGAAAAGAAATCCCATTGTCATCTAAGTAACCACTGGAGAACCACAACTTAAAGATTTTTGAGCTAAAGAAATGATCTCAAATTTAAAAATGTAAACAATTTTACATAGTTAATTAGTTAGTTAGTTAGTTAAATTGGGTTGAAAAAAAGACAAAGTCCATCAAGTTCAACCCCTCCAAATGAAAACCCAGCATCCATACACACACCCCTCCCTACTTTTATTCTATATACCCATACCTATACTAATTATAGAGCTTAGTATCACAATAGCCTTTGATATTCTGTCTGTCCAAAATATCATCAAAGCCATTCTTAAAGGCATTAACTGAATCAGGCATTAACTGAATCTAGAGAAAGAGTTGAGGCTGTAGTTTCACTGTCTCAGGGCTACCATCTGACTGCAATTAGGGATGTAGCGAACTGTTCGCCGGCGAACTAGTTCGCGCGAACTTCGACTGTTCGCGTCCGCCGAATGTTCGCGAACGTCGCGCGACGTTCGCCAATTGGTGTTCGCGTTCGATTCGAAGTAAAATTTCGTTCGACCATTCGACCATTCGACCGTTCGATCGCTAAAATCGAACGATTTCCATTCGTTCGAACGATTATAAGCATTCGATTGAATTAAAATCATTCGATCGAATAGCTTCGATCGTTCGATTCGAACGAAAATCCTTCGATCGTACGAATAAAATCCTTCGATCGTTCGATCGAACGATTTTATCGAGCGTTCGAAGTTCGCGAACTGTTCGCGAACTGTTCGCTTTTTTGCCGGTGTTCGCGAACGGCGTTCGCGAACACATTAACGGCAGTTCGCTACATCCCTAAGTCTGCAATTTAGAATTCCATTAAGCCATTTCACTGCCAAAATGACAGTGCTATACCAATATACCTCACTCAGGGATAATTGACTATCTGAGCTGTATGGATACCTGCATTTCTACAACATCAGCAACTGACAAGGTGCTTTACAATTAACAATACTATGGAATGGGAATGTGCAGTGAGTATGGCTGTTGAAAGCAGTGATAGAAACATTCTTTATAAACTGCTGTGTAGGGGACTGTCCTGATCTTTCCTTTAACTGTACTGTCAAATGTTTTGTGTCCTACCTCACGAAAATTCATATTCCCTTCAATCACAAATGAAACATGGTACCTTATCTAAATGGCACAGAACTACCAAGCTGTGACTGGGGTTCATTACCAGCATTCCTTATTAGTGAATATGATTCTCTTGCAGCGTGCACTCAACGGAACAGCAGACAGCGGTGTGATTAATCACACCGCTGTCTGCTGTACCGTTGAGTGCATGCTGCAAGGGAATCGTGTTCCCAGTTAAGTCTCCCCAAGCTGCAGGTTTGGGGCGCAGCACTCGGAGCAGAAACGTGGAACCATGAGTGACCTGTTAACATCAAATGCTTACTGAACTGTGAAGTTGAATTTTAAAGGAAAGGTCCAGGGCAGCTGCACCCAGACCCACTCACTCCCAGGGTGAGCGTTGCTTGATTTATAGCTGTTTATCTTGAAGGGCTTGAAATGTAGTAGGGTTGGAGTGCTCTCTAGTTGGTATATTGTATATTTTAGTTGCAGCATTCCTTTCTGTTACACTTCACAATGTGCAGTATTTCTTTTTTTTTTTTTTTTGTGACTTGAATTTTTTATTGGATAAAGTCAGATACACATTATTTGCATAGAAGAAAGCAACAATCATTATGGGTACACTCAGTGTCCCTTGTACAATTTTCAATAATGACATGTATGAAAAAGCACATTATAATATCCATTTTCAAATATATGCATCTTGTATTCAATAAACATGAATATAACAATAAACAACTGATCTGCCTGAATCTGTTATCGTTTCATTAAATGAGTTACTCTTGCTCAATTTAAGGATCCCAACAGGAGATAGTTCCCAGCTTTCCCAATACTCCAGGGTGGTTCTAACCAAGTTGCCGAGCCCTTCTCACATATCTACTGGTTTCCCCAAAAGCTCATATGGTGCCCAAACAGCCAAAAATTTGGGAGTTTTATTTTGAATGTGTGCTATGGTACTCTCAAAATTCATGTTCACAAGAAGTTTTCTGTGTAGTTCTAACATAGTGGGAATTGTCGCTGATTTCCATTTTGCTGCTATAGTGGTACGGGCCACTGTCAGAATATGATTTACTAGTTTTTGTGAGGTATTTGATATCTCTCGGATAGGTCTACCCAACAAATGGGTCACCGGGTTTTTCCCAATTTCAGTGCACGTGACTGTAGTAATTAATTTATGTATCTCATCCCAGTACCCGTCCAGTTTTGGACATGACCAAAGTAAGTGCATTAATGTCCCCGGTGCGTCACAGCCTCTCCAGCATTTATTCGAGATACTTGGGTTAATTTTGTTCAGTCTTGTGGGAGTCATGTACCAATGCATTATTACTTTGTAAACATTTTCTTTTTGTTTCACACATGTCACTCCTTTTTTAGCATTCCTCCATATAGCCTCCCAGTCCTCCATTTCCAAGGGACCTTCTAATTCTTGCTCCCAGTATGACATAAATTTATGATTTGGAGGTATATTAACTGGTAAGGAGTTTAAGATCTTATAAATATTTGATAAAAGAGCCTTTTGTGGCCAACCTCCTTTCATAAGAGTTTCAAAAGGAGATAAAATTACAGCGCGTCTATTTACCAGGAAACAAGATATGAAATGTCGAACCTGAAGGAATTCGAAAAATCTAATTGGGATTTCGGGTATTTTGGCTTGTAGGTCTCTGAATTGGAGCACTTGGGAGGCATCCCTAGTAAGAACATCATATACTTTAAAGAGACCTTTTGCTCCCCAATTTCCATATAATGAAGCCTGTGTACCTGGTTTGAACTTAGGATTTTGCAGGAGTGGCGTCATCAGTGAGAAGGGTGAAATGAGGTTATATTTATTCTTTACTCAATACCATGTTGTAAGGGTAGATTTAGAAGTTTCCAATATGGTCATAGGAAGTATTGGATAAGGGTCTACATTCCAAATTAGTGCTCCCATGTGTGTCCGGTTTAGAAAAGAGTTTTCAATTCTTGCCCAAAGCGGCCCAATATCGTGATGAGACCAGGCTGACAGCCATCGGAGATGCGCTGCATCATGGTATTTTTGTATAGAAGGAGCCCCCAGTCCCCCTTGTAATTTATCACTCATAAGAACATCTTTGGAAAGCCTATGTCTCTTATTACCCCAAATAAATTTATGAAAAGACAACTGAATATCCGTTAAGATCTTAGAAGGGACCAGTACTGGGAGGGTCTCGAATAAGTATAGAAATTTGGGCAATATGCTCATTTTCAGTGCCGCTATGCGGCCAAACCATGAGAGTGTGTAATCCGACCACCTAAGAAGCAACTGTTTAGAGTGCTGAATAAGTGGTTGGAAGTTCCTTTTAAACAGATCTTTATAGTGAGGGGTAATTTTTGTACCCAGATAAGTAAGGAAGTCTGTTTTCCATTTATATTTGAAGCTAGATTTGAAGATGTTCAGCGAGGCCTCGGAAATACACATTGGGAGTGCCTCTGATTTGTCCCAATTTATCTTATATCCTGAATAGTAGCTATATAAATCCAAAGCCTTATGTAGCGATGGTAAGGATATATGTGGGTTGGCGAGGGATAATAAAACATCATCTGCGAATAATGCTATTTTAAATTCTATGCCTGCAGCCGTAATACCTTTGATATCCGGATGGTTTCTAATATAGGCTGCCAAAGGTTCTATACTGAGAGCATATAAAAGGGGCGATAGGGGGCAACCTTGCCTGGTTCCATTGCAGATCTTTATAATTTTCCCCGTCGCGCCCGGGAGCTTCAGTTGTGCCGTTGGCTTGCTATATAGCGCCTGCAGTGCCGTAACGAAAGCTCCCCGAAACCCCAGGTGCGACAGTAAATTAAATAGGAAAGGCCAGCTTAGTCGGTCAAATGCCTTTTCCGCGTCTAGGCCTAGTAATAAGGCCGGGTCGCCCTTTTGTTGAATAATTTCAAGCAACGCGGTTGTTCGCCTAGTGTTGTCTCCCGCTTGCCTCCCTTTAATGAAGCCTACCTGGTCTTGATGTATTAAGGCAGGGGCTAAGTTATTGAGCCTGTTGGCCAAAATTTTAGTGAACAATTTTAAATCCGAATTGAGGAGTGCAATGGGCCTATAGCTGCTACATAGAGAAGGGTCCTTTTCCGTCTTTGTGTCTTTGTGATCTAAATCGTCTGGGTTCAATTTGGTCAAGTTTGCCGAATTTAAAAATTCTTGAAGTGAAATTGATGGTTCAGGCATTGGAGGGTTTGTGCTTCCGTCCAAATTATATAGCGTGCTATAATATTGGCGAAAGTGCTCTGCTATCTCATCTGGGTTGTGAGTGTATTGACCTTGCGGAGATTTGATTTTAAATATAGTTGACTGAGCTTTGGAGTCCCTGAGTTTTCTTGCTAAAAGGGTTAAAGGTTTATCACCCTGTTCATAGTATGTTTGGCGTGACCATTTAAGAGTCCGCTCCACTGCTTTGATTCTGTAATTATACAAATCCCGCTTGGCCTGCGCCAGATTTTGTTCAGTTACAGAATTATTGGATAATTGGTGTCGCTTCTGTGCTGCTGCCAACAATTCCGTAAGTTTTGTTAAAGTAGCACTACCTTTTTTTTTCCTAGCTGATGATATAGCAATTAAGGTTCCCCGTATTGTTGCCTTATGTGCTTCCCATAGCACTGGAGTAGATGGGGCTGATGGGGCATTCAGAGAGAAATATTCCTCAAGGGCTTCCTTAACTTGTGCCCGTGTCTGTAGGTCATCTAGAATAGACTCATTCAATCTCCAGTGTGCTGGCCTACGTGTAGGGGGGCTCAATTCAATATTTAATTGTATTGGGGCATGATCCGACCAGGTGATCAGCAAGATCTTAGTTGAAAAATTATTTGTAAGGCAGGCATGGGAAAGGAAAAAATAATCCAGTCTAACATACACTCTGTGAGGATTGGAATAAAAGGTAAATTGCCTATCCCTGGGGTGGTTAATTCTCCAGGCATCTTGCAATATATGTTGTCTCATTAATATCCTGAAGTTTTTAGAAAGTTGGGCGGAAGTTCTATCTAGAGAAGGATGTGACCTGTCTCTATCCTGAGAAAATGTTAAGTTAAAATCACCTCCCAAAATTGTACATTGTGTTAAAAGATTTTGATGTTTTTCTAAAATCTTTTTTAAGAAAGGCACTTGCTTCCTATTAGGTGTATACACATTAATAAGTGATACGGGAGTTCCAGCTAATGACCCCTTAATGACCAAAAAATGGCCTTTCGGGTCCCGATATGAATCTACTGCCCGAAAGGAACAGTGTTTATGTATCAATACCGCCACACCCGCCTTCTTATGTGGCCCTGATGCATAGAACGTGGTGGGATAATCCTTTAAGGATAAATGGTGTGAGCTAGTCCGCGTAAAATGCGTTTCCTGAATAAAAGCAATGTCTATTTTTTGGGCCTTTAGGTCCTTAGATAGTAGGAGCCGTTTCGCAATAGTGTTAAGCCCCTTGGCATTAATAGATAAGAAACGTACCATTGTTACAGATCAACAATGTGTAGCCCAGATTAAATAACCTAGTTCTGATGGTAACAATAGTATTTTGGAAAAAGACCCACGGGTCCTGAGTGGCAAGGTAAGTAATAAGCGACAGGCAGAACGTTAACCACAAACATCTTAAGAAAGCGATGTAAAATGAAAAAACAATAAAAACCAAAAGTAACGTACATATTACTGTTAACACATCTATTAACCCAACCAAGGTCATGTTCACACCAAAAGCCCCTTCCTTTTGTATCGGGGCTAACAAAATAATGTGTTCCTGGGGTATAGAAACAACATAGCAATCTACAAATAGCAGGTAGAGGTGTGACCCTAAACAATTTATCACTCTAGAGAGCAATAGTAACTTGACAAAATCAACAGTTATAGTTATCTCTTTGGGGCAGCAGTAGAGAAAAAACAGTAACATAACAAAACTTAGAAGTTTGTTCAACCCATTTAGGTTGTTTATCATACACTGACAGAATACCGGTACCTCACGTGGCATCTGTCTCTGTCTGTGTAATCAAGGGGTCAGCGGATGCCTCCAGGCTTCCTTATGGGGGACGTGGAAATCGGACCGAAATAAGTTTGGTCAGGAAAAAAATGTAAAAGAGAATGATGGTGGAGAGAGTCATTTCAGCTCCATCCTTGCTCCTTGCGATTCTGACCTGTATTTGGCTGGGGTATCTCAGGGGATTGGCGTCTGCTTGAGTGCTGTGCCGATGATGTTGGTGAATGGGCCTGGGACCGTATTTTGGTCCACACTGGAGCGACATCCGTCTTGGGCGGGGTAGTTGCTTTTGATGGTTGAGGAGATGGTTTGCGTAGGCCCAGTGAGATGAGGAAGCTTTTGCCTTCTCTAGGATCCCTCAGGATATATTGTTTTCCGGCTTTGTTAACAATAAGGCGGAACGGAAATCCCCATCTGTATGGAATGTGACTATCTCGGAGTATTTGAGTGAACGGTCGTAATTCTCTCCGTCTCATCAGCGTTATTGGAGATAAGTCTGTAAATATTGAAAGTTTGATATTTTGATACTCCACCTCTGGCATCTGACGGCTTTTTACCAAGATGGCTTCTTTTGCTTCATAATAGTGGAAGCAAACTACCACATCACGTGGTGGTTTAGTGGCTGGTGGTTTTGCTGCTAATGACCGGTGGGCCCTATCCATGCGGCATAGTTCATCTGAAAGATTAGGGCATAGTTGGTGAAAGAGGCCCTTCAAGAAATGCTGTATAGATTGGGGCTCAATGTCCTCTGGGATGCCTCTAAATCTCAAATTCTGTCTCCTTGATCTATTTTCAAGATCCTCACATTGAGCTCTTAATTGAAATATTTCTTCCTTCATAGCTGAATTGTCCTCCTCCAACAGTGTATAACGTTGGGCCAAATCATCCGTAATTGTTTCCACCCGATCCGTCCGTTCACCTAGGTCATCTATTTCTGCTCGCATGGTTTGTATGGCTGAAGCTATAGCTTTAGTAATTGTATCTGTTAAAGTCTTTTGTAAGCCATTTAGCTGGGCAGACAAGACTTGAGCGGTTACTGGTTCAGTTTGTGGGTCTGGGAAGTCCGGTGAAAACTTTGGTGTCATTTGTGACTGACCGGGAGAGCTTGCTGGGTCGTGGCCACTGAGTGATGATGGTGGAGAAGGAGACGCGCGTTCCGAATCTTCCGCGGCATCAGTTAGGACCTTTGGGGTCCTTGTTGCCTGTGAGGATTTATGCAAAAAAGGGGACATTGTGCCAGTGTGATCTTTCATTTTGCGTTTCCCCATTATTTAGGCAGATGTTGTGTACCCAGGTCAAATATAGGGTTTCAAGTGCAAGCTGGCCGTGGCTAGGTATAGGTTATACCAAAATTAGTAGAGGGGTATTGTTCATGAATTTAGTTTGCGTAGTGGGCGTTTCAATCTGCTATTTAGGTAATAGCCGTGTGCCCAGAATAGGTATAGTATGACTCCCTTTAGGCCTCCTCTTCAGCAAAACTCTCCCTGGTGTGTCACTGAGCAAGGCCCCGTGCTGTGTTCCTAACGATCGGGGTGAGCGCTTTATAGCCTGTGCAAGCTGTGTGAATTGCGCTATGACTGCACTGTGCCCCTAGCTCCCAAATGATTTAGCCGTCGGCGGTTTTGCCGATTCTGGTCAGCTGCCCCACCTATAATCAGGTGGATTCCTTTATATGTTGCGCCGTCTAAGAGGGCCGCGCTGAGTCTGCGCTACTTCACTCACCTCCGGAGCGCTCCTTTGTCACCAGCGGCTCTGCCTAATCAGGCCTGCTGCCTTGTTTCTGCACGCACCCCTGCTGTAGGCCGCGTGGTGGGTACAGGCCTTGTCGTACGGTAGGCCCGCCAAGCGATCTCGGAGTTCCAGTGAGGATTATATTGCGCCAATACCCTTGTGTATGATGAGGGGCAGAGGAATACAGCCCGGTAGTGCGACTCCAGCCAAGGTAGGTTGCTTATGTAGGCTAATAATGGGCAATTACGGAGGAGCGACTCCCTCACGCAGCCATCTTCTTCAGTGGTCAAACCACGCCCCCCATGCGCAGTATTTCTATGTAGCTACAATACACTGTGAGACTTACCTCTGCAAATACAGACTGCTCTATTATCCTGTATATCTTTGTCTAGTTTGTCTTTTGGAGAAATGAACAACTTGAGGACTTTGCATACAGGTGACATGTCTGTGTACAGATGTTTAGTGCACTATATTTTTAGCAAAATTTAGATTTATTGAGCAGCTGTCCTATGTCTCTCCTCAGCTAGCTTTTGGCTACACTACCCCTGTACAAAAAATGTCATTTGGCAACACAAGCCCAAGAGCATAACCAACTGCAACTAATATCAGACATGGCTACATTTTAAAAAAAAGTTACATTTTAAAAAGTTACTTTAGATATTCTGCACAACTGATTGCGGAGCACAACTTCAGTTCGTTCTTATGAGTGCTAGGGTAATGCCAATTTTTATTTGTCCCATATCTTTGAATTTGTGGGCATTTTCATGTAATTTGGAAAAAGTGTGGGAAATATATTTTATATATCTTCTGGGGATTGTAGATATCTGAAAGGATGTGATTTGGCTAGTTACTGTATATATGGTTTTGAGGATTGCTAATGTGGTTCCCTTTATCTATTACATAATTTAGAACTTGTATCTTATATCTAGTGAAGGAAGTGTATCCCCCAAAACATTGAGCTTCATCACAAGCCAGTCCGTGGCTCAATAAAATTTGTAGAAGTCCTTAAGTGCATGTGAATGCCATTCCTGTTGTTCCAAAGATATATGTTATCTAATGTCTGGCCCATAGAGTACCGGAACCAGAGCACTGCATTGCAAAGCAATCCTAAATTTTGAAGCTACTGTACTGCCATTTTTGCAATCACTTGTCAATGAACCAGTTTGGCTCTAGACCAAAGATATGATCCATGCTATCTATAAACACAAGCATTTCTATTATGTCATCATGTATAATTTTTCTCTCTAAATATTATTGTGTATAAACTAAGTAAATGGAATTATTTCTCAGTTTACCATCAGTGTGTATTTATTGTATGTCTGTGACTTATATATGGGTTCTTCTACCGCAGGTATTTGCTCACTAAGTATATACGAATACTAAATGATAAAGAGAGCCCTGCTCAGTAGAGTTTAAAATCTGAAAGAAGAATGGGACATGGTTTCCGGGGGTACTGGGGGCCTGTAAGGGTGTGAATTAAGAATGTTGCCTAAACTGTTCAAATTCAAATATTGGAAATTTTCTGTTTTGGAGACTTGTAGTGGAGAAAGATGCACTACAGAAATGAGTCTGGATTGAGTTATTTGGAATCTCAGCAGAGAAACTGGAGGAGACGTGATATTAATGGCCACCCGATCCAGCATCATTCTTCTATGTGGCATAAATGTAATAAAAATTAAATAGAACAACTTTATTGAGTGTGCCCAAAGATTTCCACAAAACTGAAAAACAATAATATTGTTGTGTTTTAATAAAATGTACAAACTAGTAAATATATCAGATTATTTAGCCCTTTTTTTTTCTTTATAAATAATCTTGAAATTCACAAATATACTATTTACTGTATTTGTATACAGTGACACCTAGCGGGAGCTTACAGGCACAACATGCAATTTAAATATCTTTTCTATCTAAATGGAATTATATGATTATTATTATTGTTGTTATTATGATTATTTATAATAAACACATATTTATAAAGTGGCAGCATACACAACAGAAGAGTGTATATATATATAGAGAGAGAGAGATATCTCAAACGTATAATTCCATACAGAAATTCATCAATCCAAGATGCAGGTGCTAAACAAGTGCAGTTGATCATTACAACAAGTCAGCAATTTGTTTGTCAGTTTAAGCAATCTAAAACCTACATCATACCAGTTTCTACTATATAGAACAGGATATTTTAAATTTAAACATGGAGAAACTTCAATTTCTCCTCGTGGCCTATTTAACTAGTCACAGTGGGGTCATCATCTTGGAAAGTGCCTGCGACACTCACATGCTCAGTGGCAGGGCCAGGACCGCTGGGTGCCCCAGGCAACCTGGCCAGCCCTGGCGCCCCATCCACTGTAGGAAGAGTGCGCGCACGTGCGGTGACCGGCCGCATGAACCCCTTCCGGTACACTCTCCCCCCTCCCCTCATGTGCGCGCGCTTGCGCACACGCACAAATAGGCGGAAGCATGGAACTCACTCAGTTGGACTAGGGGTAGGCATCAGTGACAGGTACGTGCCTGGTGCCCCCAAGCTTTGCGCCCTAGGCATGTGCCTACTCTGCCTACCCCTAGTTCTGCCCCTGCTCAGTGGGCTCTGAGCAGCTGTTGAGAAGCTAATCTTAGGGGTTGTCACAAATTATCACACAGAAAATGAGGTTGGCCTGTAATATAAGATGATGCTACGAGGCTGATGTTAGTTTCGCTGATTTCTGTGCTGCTGTGTAGTCTTTATCTGTACAGGTATGGGACCTGTTATCCAGAATGCTCGGGACCTGGGGTTTTCCGGATAACGGATCTTTCTGTAATTTGGGTCTTCATGCCTTAAGTCTACTAGAAATTCATTTAAACATTAAATAAACCCAATAGGCTGGTTTTGCTTCCAATAAGGATTAAATATATCTTAGTTTGGATCAAGTACAAGCTACTGTTTTATTATTACAGAGAAAAAGGAGATCATTTTTAAAAATTTAGATTATTTGGATAAAATGGAGTCTATGGGAGACAGCCATTCCGTTATTCTGAGTTTTCTGGATATCTGTATTAATTACTAATCGGTTTAAATTGTGACATTTATATTCTATGTGTACTGAATATTTTGAGTCCGTTCTTAAGTTTAGTATGTGACAGCAACACAGAGCATGTGCAGCGAATCAGCAGAAAAAGAAGATGAGGAGCTACTGGGGCATCTTTGGAGGCACAGATATTCCGTCAAATGGCTGTATATGCCTTCAGTTAGGCTTTAGTTCTCCTTTAAAGGAAAAAAAGGGTATTGTGCCTGTACGCTTGGTAAGTACTGTTTGTGGTTGAGTTGTTTAATAGAGTGCTCTCATGTATGACATGTGTGAATATGGATTTACAGGTATAAAACACCTCATGCTACACATAGGGGCACATTTACTAAGAGTCGCATATCGACATTTAATTAACCCTCGATATTCGACCATCTAAGTAAAATCCTTTGACATCGAATGAGAAGGATTTACCGCGAATACTTCAATCGAACAATTAAATCCTTCGAATCGAACGATTTGAAGGATTTTAATCCATCGACCGAACAATTTTCCTTCAATCAAAAAAAGCTTAGAAAGCTTATGGGGAAGGTCCCCATAGGCTAACATTGTAGCTCGGTAGGTTTAAAGTGGCGAAGTACGTAGTCAAAGTTTTTTTTAAAGAGACAGTACTTTGACTATCGAAATCGAATAGTCGAACGATTTCTAGTTCGAATCGTTAGGGTTGCCACCTGACCGGTATTTTACTGGCATGGCCGGTAAAAATGATGGTTGACCCAAATGTTATTAATAGGAAAAAATAATAAAAATATAGGAAAGCCTGTATTTTTTTCCTGAAAGGTGGGAACTCTATTGGCTATTGGTAGCCCCCATATAGACAGGCAGCCTACAGGAGACTCTGGCAATACACCAGGTTTGTATGCAACTACACAGGAATTCAAAAATAAACACCTGCTTTGAGGCCACTGGGAGCAACATTCAAGGGGTTGGGGAGTAACATGCTGCTCTCGAGCTACTGGTGGGGGATCACTGCTCTATACACTTTTCCTGCAATGCAATTGGCAGCTTCCTTGGAAAGCCTTCTGTTTGCGTTCAGCTGAAAGACTTGTGCCATGGAAACAATATCGTCGTATTTAGTCAAGGAACAGCCAACCTCCAAGCTCTCTCAAGTGGCACTGTGAAATTCGCCAGCCTTGCTTGAAATGGAATTCTGGGAGTTGCAGTGGAATTCTGGGAGTTGCAGTGGAATTCTGGGAGTTGCAGTGGAATTCTGGGAGTTGTAGTATAACCTGAGCTGTAGGAGTCACTTTCTCTCTCCGCCAGTTCCCAAACAACACACTTAGTACCTCCCCCTGGCTGCCATGGTCCCGCCCTCTGTTTCTGACACACACACTCCCTGTGTATCTCCCTCTCACACACTGTCTCTGTCATCTCCACCTCCCCCTCTTGCTCTCTCCCTCACACACACAGTGTTGTCACTGCCTCGGCTTCAGCAGCCTTCGACCCCCACCCTCGCCCTCACTTCTGCCGGACCCTAGAGCACATTCCGAGCGGCTAAGGTAAGGCAGTGTGCAGTTGTACTATTCGGCGCGGGGGACTTTCGTTGCACGGGCTTTACAAGCAGTTTTGCTGCAGCTTGAGGGGTGGGGGGTTAAGGAGGCATCTGGGAGCTGGGCATGAGGGGGAATCCCAGGCAGCGGCAGACATGATGGTAGCGATCAGCCTGGAGTAGAAGCATGAGCACAGCCGCTCCATAGCTGCCACTATGTGTATATTTGCCCTTGCCCTTCCACTTCCTCGTCTGGATTGGAGGGAGCCCTTGATGTGAGCAGCAAGGGGGGCTACAGAAGGGGTTAAAGCATTAAGCAATCCCTCCTCCCTGGCCATGTCCAAAGGCAGCAGCAGGAGTAGCATTAGGCAGTGCACAGGGGATAGGATGAGGGTAGTGTGGGTGGGGGTTGGAGCTTGGTGTCATCAGGGCCTACATGTTTGTTGTGTGAGCCAGTCCAGTGGCTGCACTGGTGGGAGAGTTGGCATTTCATCCATCCCCCCTCGCTGGCTGGGAAGCTCCCCACTGCTGAATGCAATATAGGGCACACACACAAGTCTCTGGCAGTGACTCGGCCGAGGTTAGTGACTCCTGTGTGACAAACAGACACTTAGAGCAATACTAGCAACACTTTCGCTTTGGGTGGCTCTGTCCCTCCCCCTGCTTTATATGGCTGTTCCTCACGCTCGAAGGATCAGTAGAATCAGGGCTGACCGGCACTCAAACGGATCCACAGGACCAGAGAAGATTAGTTAAAAAAAAAAAATTTTATTCACACAAAGTTAAAATATGTATATCCTCTCCATCCGCCCTACGCGTTTCGCACCCACTCAGGGCACTTAGTCATGGGCTCATGTTCCTTCACTCTCAACATGGACTCAGGAGCTGGGCTGAAGCTACATCATCATGTGCACACGGGCTTCAGTATATTTGCTCAAACAAATAGTGAGCAGGGCTGATCTTCCTTAGGGCCCTGGCACTGGGCTCTTGTTCACAACCTTATGGGACTTGTCTGGCCCTATCTCACTCAGGTGCTAGTCCCAATATGGTATTGTACCTTACATCATGGTTACAGGGGCCTAGAAGATATTCATTACAGAAGTTCAGGTAGCATAAGGCCTGCTTTGGGGATGTCTTTAATGTGACAAGCCTGCTCCTGAATTGCCACCTCCCCAGTACCCATGTGATTCCAGCATACTTGACTGTGCATGTCCCCTATAAACTAAACTTCTGGGGAGCTAGATCTTGCCTGTAGGGTGAACATGGAGAACAGAAACCAAAAAGCAGGTTAATATGAATGCTCCTCCCCAGTCTGTCACCCAGGTGTGTTTTGCTGTGTTATCACCTGTATGGCAGTGGGTGTGTATTTGTATGACTATGAGCACATGAATGCTTTACCTTTTGTGTATCTTTTTTTTCTGTATGAGTGGGCTTACATGTATAAAAGACCATGTGTACAACTACAAGTGGAGTCATGTGCAAATATATTTCTAAAAAACTGATATTTGTATATAATTGTGATTTTATATATAGTGTAGGGTATGCACATTCCAGCCAGATCAATATCCACATTAATGTACATTTACGTGTGTGGACTTACGATATAGATATAAATGCACAGCAATGTATCACAGGGAGGTCTAAACTATTACTACTGTTGTGTGGGGCCAAAATATAATTGAGACAGTCCTGTTACCTCACAGTTAGGGCTGCTGTCTGAACTTTTATTTTACCTGCCTGTCCTGTAAAAAGAACACTTGATGCTAATATTAATTGGGCAGAAAATTAAAGAGTTGAAAGGCTTGGCAATTGTTTTCTAGAAAAGCGTCAGCCCATCTCACAACATGGGTGTTAGGGACTGTTCGACTTTACCTCAAGTGTGTGTTGGGTTCTATATGTTTTAATCGTATATCCGTATTGGTGCTTGTGTGGCAATATATATGGTTTTACTTGCTAGCATGGGTGCTGTGGCTTATGTGTTTTTTATAAAACATAAATGATGAATGAAAATCTTCATAGTCATAAAACATAAAGCTATTCCATAGTTCTGTAGTTCCTCCTAATGTGAGATGCTAAGGCTGGAACAATATTTTCTCACAACATAAACTATGATGGATTTATCCCATAGCATTGCCATTGGGGCTTGGGTTCTGTGTGCCTCACCACATGAGATACAAGGTGAATTTAACATCCAACATGAAAAGTGACATAAAAATTGGCTTATAAAATTGGCACTGTGGAGTGCTACGGTATTTGCTTACAATATGGAAACTGGTGGCTGCTGCTGTAGTCTAGTGGCTGGTACAACTTACAATTTGTTGAACCTTTCTCCATTTGATGCTTTTGTTTTATATGTGGAATGAGATTGTATTGTTATATTCACAACATGTACCACAGTTAAAAGGATCATGTCTGTCATTTTTTAAAATGTTATGAGGTTGACCGTGTATAGAAATTAAAGGACTTGTTCAGTATAAAAATAAAAACTGGATAAATAGGCTGTGCAAAATAAAAATGTTTCTAATATAGTTAGGCAAAAATAAAAAATCTAACGGCTGGAGTGACTGGATGTCTAACATAATAGTAGACTTTTTCAAATAACTCGGTGTGTACAGCCACTGTTACATAATGTCTAACATAATAGCCAGAATCCAACTTCCTGCTTTTCAGATCTCTATCTCTGAGTTAGTTTAAGGTGGGCCACATGGGACATAACTGTTCAGTGAGTTTGCAATTGATCCTCAGCATTCAGCTCAGATTCAAAAGCAACAGTTATGGCCTATGTGGCCCCCCTCAAGTCACTGATTGGTTACTGCTTGGTCACCAGGGTAACCAGTCTAGAAACCAAGAGAGCTGAAAAGCAGGAAGTTATGTTATGTTAGACATCCAGTCACTCCAGCTTTATACAGCCTTTATACATTACTAACTATATTAGAAACGTTTTTATTTGGGACAGCCTATCCATTTACCTAGTTTTTTTTATTCTGAACAATTCCTTTAAAAGAGAAGGAAAGTGAAATCACTGACCCAATGTTAGTCATCCCCTTTATTATATAGTGTTTACTTACTTACCTGATACTCTGGGCCAATGCTCTTGGTAGTAGAAAACTGCACATACCCGGAGAACTCCGGAGCAAACACCACGGAGGAGCCTTCTTCTTGCTTCATGTTGGGTGCATGTGTAGTAGAGTGAAAAGCATAACTTTAAGCAAAAAGCCTGCTCTTTTTACTCTACTGCTCACACACCGGCCTGGGGCCATTGAGGAATGAAGTAGCTGAAGTGGTGCTCGCTGAGAAGTAGCCAGGGAAGGTGCAGTTTCCTGCCAACAGGAGCACCAGCTCGGGGGGACCAGGTAAGTGATTACACTGGGGTGCCTAATTTGGCACTCCCCATTAAACCCACCTTTCCTTACCCTTTAAAGCTGCCATGTGATGCAGAAACATTGTTAACCGCGATAGTAAAATCATTCAAGGGCCACCTATGTTGTGAGTATGTTTGATGCTTTTCAGTTCAGTGGGCACTTTATAAACACTACAGGGCCTACAATTCATAGGGCCTCTCCTGCAGTTCCACTGTTCCTGTTTAAATCCATGTGCATTAAAGGAACAGTTCAGTGTAAAAATTAAAACTGAGTCTGTGCAAAATAAAAAATGTTTCTAATATAGTTAGCCAGAAATGTTAATTATAAAGGCTGGAGTGACTGGATGTCTAACATAACAGAACACTACCGGTGCTTTCTGCTTTCCAGCTCTTTAACTCTGAGTGAGTCAGAGACTTTAAGGTGGGTCACATGGGACATTACTGTTCCTTGAGTTTACAATTGATCCTTAGCATACAGGTCACATTAAAAAACAAACGGTTATGACCCCTGTGCCCCCCCCCCTCAAGTCACTGATTGGTTACTGCCCGGTAACCAATCAGTGGAAACCAAGAGAGCTGCAAAGCAGGAAGTAGTGATCTGGCTACTATGTTAGACATGCAGTCACTCCAGCATTTATACATTACATTTTGGCTAGCTAACTGTATTGGAAACATGTTTTATTTTGCACAGCCTATCTATTTACACAGTTTTAATTTTAAAACAATTCCTTTAAGCAATAGGTGTCCTGGTTATCAGTTGTTCAGCAAATATATAAAAGTCCTTAAACACAAACTCCTGTTCCCTTGTAGTTAGAAACAACCATATGAAATGGAGAGGGGCAGAGCCCTTAAAACCGACCGTGTTCCCAGTATTCCTTAAGTCCCCGCTTATCAGTTTTTCACAGGCCTCACTAACTCCAGCCAAGTCTCCATTAGTGGCTCTTTGTGCCAGAGGTACTGTGTGTCATACCTCCCACGACGGTGGCGGGCTTCACACTGCAGCATTATCAACTGTTAACACTGGATTGGCTTACGCAACAAACACTATGCACTCCTATCAAATAATTATTCAAAAGGTAAATGTTAATAAATAATAATGGAAGCTTAGCCATTTAGAAGTGAAGACACATAGAGCTACTTGTCACAGCTACAAAATAGACAATTCTGTTAATTTACTCAAAACTGTCTCTACATTTGTTTTAGTATCGGCAATTATCAACATTGTCTACAGCAGGGTATTTTCTGGCAATTTGTAAGTAACTGCTACTAGTTTCTCCTTGTGTCTTAACTCTTATCCAAATCCAACTGTTGAATGGCTGATTAACACTTACTGCACAAATACTGTATGCTTTGTGGCTGTGCCTGTATCAGATATACAGGATTAAGGTTGTCTGTTAAGTTAACATGACACTTTGACAGCCACCCGCATGCCATCTACCTTACACCTTCAAGTGAGCAGATTTTAAGAATGAGGTTTGACTATTTTCCTGTGTGCATAAATATGCAAACAATCTCTGATGCTGGCAAACAATTTATAAGTTGTTGTTCACCTTCCAAACACGTTTTTTTCAGATTCTTAACATGAAGTAAAACCTTTTTTCAATTGCTTTCCATTTTTATTTTTACCAGTTTTCCAAAAACTACGTTTAAAGTTGAATGTTCCTGTCTCTGGTGTTTGTCTGGCAGTGATACAGTTGCAGATTCTAAACTGTGGCAGTTTGCTACATTAGTTGATGCATTTCACGGCAGCATCTGGGGAATATTAGAAATTAGAGTATCAGGTATTGCTGCTGCCTTTAACAAAACTCAGGGATTCTGCTTAGTAGGGCCAGAGGTAAGAAATGTATCAACTATGTGCACACCTGACTCGGACCTGCCCTACCTCCGCCTGCCCGCATCCGTCTTCCGGGTTCCTTTTATAGACCTGCGCCGACCCGTCGAAGTCACAAAAGGGATGGGGCGAGCCGACATGTGGCTATAAAACTGGAAGCCGGCAGTGAAAGGTGGCGGGCGGGGAGAGCAGGAAGAAGAAAAAAATGTCTGTGGCATGGCGCGCTCAGCGCTTCGTTTTCTGAAGTTGTCCAAAATTGCCTCACGAGAAAACTTTGGCCGACTTCGGAAAATGATGTGCCGCAGGCATTTTTTCCTTATAGCAGGCGGAAGACAGGGGGAAGCTGTTCGGGGAGATTAGTCGCCCCAAAGAAGAGGCGATTAGTCGATAGGCGACTAAATCTCCCCGAATCTTCAGGTGTGACCTTACCCTTACAGGCAAACAGGCTACTGCCAGCTATAATGCATTTCACTCTTTCATTGAAGTTTTCAGTGTGCTTAATTGCTATTGATATAAATGCTGCTTGATGGATATATTATGTATGTAACCAAAAAGATTACATTCAAGCACTATAAAGGCTTTCATTTTTATATCTACAACTGCTGTTTCATCAGGTACTATGATTAGTTTGTTAGAATTATTTCAAATCGTACATTGAAAAATGTAATGCATAAATTGGAACATAATGGTGTAGTTTACCTTTGATTATGAGATGATCGATTCACTACCTAAGGGCAGACTGGCAGATTCGGGGAGATTTAGTCGCCTGGCGACTAATCGGCTCTTCTGCGGGGCGACAATCTCCTCGAAATCGAAGCGCCGCGAGTGCATTGCGCTGGCGTTTTCTCATTTAAGCAGGCGGAAGGCAGGAAAAAGGCAGTTTGGGCAGTTTGTCGCCCCGCAGTAGAGGCGATTAGTCGCCAGGCAACTAAATCTCCCCGAATCTGCCGTCTGCCCCTACCCTTAGGGTGAAAACACACCGTGCTACTAGTAGCAGCTACAAAATACACTGCCATAGACAATACTGAGAATTGCCATTGCTAAAACACAAGTAGTGTCTTAGCAAAGCCAATTTTCACTATTGTCTGTTTTGTAGCCATGACAAGTAGCTGCTACTAGTAGCTCTGTGTGTCTTCACCCTTATATTGGTCTTTTTTTAATATTGTTTTTTGTCTCTTGTCTCCGAATATTTTCCTTTACATCATACTAAGTGGGTCAGTAACGAAACTAGTGGGGGGCGGGCCCTGGTGCGGGACGCGCAGCCGGGCCCCCCCGCCCTGCTCCGTACGCAATTTTCCACCCGGATTCCAGTGGCGCGCGAGCTGCCGGGGGGGCCCCCCTGCTCGCACCCCCTGGCCCCCCCCCTGCTCGCACCCCCTGCTCCCCCGGTAGTTCCGCCACTGAAGGGGGTTAAGTAATGTAAGGTGCACAGTTAGTTCTTATCACCTATAGCTAGGGTTGCCACCTGGCCGGTAAAAATTATGGTTGATCCCAATGTTATTAAAAGGGGGAAAAAAAAAAAATAAAGGCCGGTATTTTTTTCCCAAAAAAGTGGCAACCCTACCTATAGCAACTAGTCAGCAGGTAGACTTTTTTGGTCACCTGTTTAAAGCAAAAATTGTATTTGTTGCTATAGGTTACTGTCTGTGCTCTGCCCTCTGCACTGGGAGCCCACTCCAGATGCAAATGGTCATGCTTTGGCTTGTGCATAATTAATGTCTCCACACTCTAAGCAATTTTTTCCCGGCTCACCTTTTCTATGATAGGTGCCCTTTAAGTTTTTTTTTTCAGTTGTTTATTTTGGAACTACATGATTTACATATTCTCATTCGAACACTAAAAATGTATTATTGCACAGCAACTTTTTACACTTTACTAAAGTACCTCACTTTGTTTCTCTAGATCTGAACACGATTTTGCAAAATAGTTTTCCGGATTTTATTTTGGAAACGGATTAGCAGCTGAACTGCGTTCTGGTATGTATCACGTTGGACACGTTAGAGTTGCCACTGCAGGCTGTATACACACAAGTATCTCTTTGTTGCTTATGAGCCAGTCACTTTATAAAAGGGTTACTTTATGTTATCTTGTTTGTATACATGAAGGAAAATAATGATCTTGTGTTTTTGAATTCCCAAACCTGGTTATTCACATTTATTATTTCAATTGCTTTTGGCTTCAGTGTGAAATTGCAAAAGGCCAAAATGGAAAAAAAAATTGCATTTTTTTTTAATGTTTATTAAAGACAAGTGAATAAGATAAAGAGGAGTGGGAGAGAGAGCTTGATAGGGTCAATAGAATAAGTGCATATATTGCATCACTAGAATTTAATTTTTTGGTGCTTTTTGTTTCCAGGCCCTCACCCTGTATTTTGCTTATATTTAGTTTTTTCTTTCAAACCACTCTATGGTCTAGGGTCATTTAAGGGCACCTGCAAAAAAATATATTAATAGAGACCTCACACCTGTTGGGGGTAACAGTAGTTGTTGTTTTTTTTCTTTTTTGCAATTGCCCCACTGCGGGTGCTAGGCAGTGCGGCAATTGAAAGGGAGGGAGGGAGCTCCCAGTGTGAGTGTCTGTCAGAGCGCATGTGCATAACGCACTTCTGATGTCGTGCGAAAGTTGCATCTGCTTGAACCAGGAGCTCCCTCCCAGTGCAGGTGGCCTAGCCCTGGCGGGGGCATTTAAAAAAAATAAAAACTGTTCCCCCCCCCCCCAACTGGAGTGCCCTCACTTTTGGTTTGGGATAATATATTTTGTAGACAGATGCCCTTTAA
Source organism: Xenopus petersii (assembly GCA_038501925.1). Lineage (NCBI taxonomy): Eukaryota > Metazoa > Chordata > Amphibia > Anura > Pipidae > Xenopus > Xenopus petersii. Next base: position 51,969,234 of record CM076673.1, on the reverse strand, counting down.
AGGAGAACAAAAGTTTAAATCACGGGGGGGGGGCTGTGCCAAAGTAATTTTAGGCACCCCAAATAAAGTAATTTTGGTCATTTACCTGATACACCAGGTTTGAAAAAGGGCCCTTGCTGCCCGAAAACATGTCGTGTGGACGCACAATAAATGATTTCCATATCCTATGATTACACCAGGCTGGCGCTTCTGTTTGCTAAAAACTGCATCAGCCCGCGATACTTCTAAAGATGCTTTTCGTCACTATCGTCTTTGTCTTCTTCCATCTTCTCTTCATTCTGGTCCAGAGCTGAATGCTCAGCGCCTGAGCCTGAAGAAAAGACAGAAGAGGAAGAAGTTAGTGCCGAAAAAGCTTCTAAAGAAATATCCCGGGCCATTGCCATTTTCTGAAAATAGGAGCACTGCCAGGGTTTCAGTTAAGCAATTATAATCACTGGGGTGCCTAACATTTCTGCACCCATCCCCAGTGATATAACCTTTTATTCTCCTTTAAAATAAAAAAAAAATCTCCACAGATATAGGGGGTTATCTAATAAAAGGCACTAAGTTTGCCCAGGAGCATCTTATTGGTTACTGTGTGTTACTGCTATTGGGCAAATTTAGCACCTTTTATTACATTTGGGGGATGGAATCTATAATCTGTCTTTACTTCTATCCTTGCTAATCCCTCATGTTCCTCAAGCGGCACATGCTGTCCACCAACTCTATTGCTCTACTCCGCTTTTTATCACCGAGTAATACAAATGTTGCACTATTGGTGGTTTGGGGCAAGGCTTCTGCACATATTGCAACTAGGGGTGCCACCCAGCCAGTATTTTACTGGCCTAGCCGGTAAAACACCTGCCAAGGACGGGTGCCGGTATTACAAATGTACCGGAAATGTAGTTTCCGGTAAATTTGTAATACCCTTTAAAAAAGAGTTTGGCCAGCCCCTAACTTACCTTTTTTTTCGGCCATCTGGCCATCTCACGATGTGGCTCCGCCTTTTTGATGTCCTGCGCATAATGAGCAAGTTACGGCTTTCGCTGATGTTGCACTATTAGTGGTTTGGGGCAAGGCTTCTGGAGGAGGGTTTTGTTCTCCTTTAAAATTTTGTCTATTTTTAACATTAGGGTTTTGAGTGGATTTTCTTTGTGATTGTTCTACTGCCTTTGGGATGGAACTAGATGCTAGCAAATGTTGAAGAATGTTACTGCAAGTGGTCTTGTAAAGCCTGTAATAAAGCATCTTTCATAAATGACAGCCTTGCTTAGGCCAAGTTCTACAACATATTGTACTTCATTATCAACAAACAATATTCCTGCTTCAATTGACAGTTATTTTTGGCTTTTAAACCTCTTGAAATTGCAGGGCCTCTGGGATATTGTAATTTCAGTTCAGATTTCTTGGCACAGAGATGAGAGGTGGGGCATACTCTCAGCACCTTGTCATGAAGAATAAAAGCTGTGCCATGCAGCCAGTGGTCTTGAAGGCCCCATCAACCTCTTTTGGGGGTTTAGAGAGGGTTCTTTAAAAAAACAAAAAAAACTCATAACCCCAAGTAATGTGTAATACTTCTAATCATTTTCCAGATTTCTGTTGATATTAAGATCTCCTATTTATAGGTTTTTAACCAGATCTAAACTGGCAAAGTAATATCCGTGATATTTAAGTTCTCTCTTAATAGTGAAGTGGGGAAATTAAACATTTCTTTAAATAATGAAGTTGGCATTGGAAAAAAATACCCCTGAAATCTACATTCAATTCAACTACATTTCTATTGCATGTACAAGCAGAACTATATAACAAAAAATGACATACATTTTACTAAATCAACATATTTATAAATAAGCCCTTAGGCTAAATATGGCATACCTCCCAACATTTTGGAAGTAAAAAGAGGGACAAAAAAATGTTTTCTGCATGTAGCGCAGCATTTTTTGACCACGCCCCTTTCTGTGTCCACACCCCCTAATTACCATGTTTGTTTTACAAAATTTGGCAGGTTATGAAAGTTTGAAAATATTTCTCCTTATCTAAACTGTGTTTTGCATCATTTAGTAGTACTGCTCCAGCAGGCTTCTGCACTGAAATAGATTTTCAAAAGAGCAAACAGATTTTTTAATATTTAATTTTGAAATCTGACATGGGGCTAGACCTATTGTCAGTTTCCCAGGTGCCCCCAGTCATGTGACTTGTGCTCTGATAAACATCAGTCACTCTTTACTCTTTACTGCTGCACTGCAAGTTGGAGTGATATCGCCCACCTCCCTTCTCTCCCCCCCCCCCCCAACAACCCATCAGAACAATAGGAAGGTAACCAGATAGCAGCTCTTTGGTAGATCTAAGAACAGCACTTAATAGTGAAAAAAAAGTCCCACTGCAACACCTTGAGTAACATTGTGTAGGAGAAACAATAGCCCGCTTGAAAGCAGTTCCATCCTAAAGTGCTGGCTCTTTCTGAAAGCACATGAATGAGCAAGCCAAATAACCTGAGATGGCTGCCTACACACCAATATCCCTTTAAACTGGTGGCACCCCTTTAAACTGGTGGCACCACAAAAAAAGGTTCAAAATGCGGAAAAACATAAAATCAGAGTGTGTAAATGAGGTTTCGCTGTAATTTCAGCTACTACAGTGGTTCAGTGTGAATTGTGTGTGTATGTGTGTAAAAAAAACCAAATCTATAGAGAGAGAGAGAGAGCGAGAGAGTCTATAGTAGTGCACTCGCAATACAAGCAACTGCCTGGGTACTGGTTATAGCATAGTATAATAATCCAAAAAAAAAAAAACCGCACTCCAAGGTCTTGAAATAGTGAAAATAGTGGAAAATTTATTTCAACGTTTCGGCACACTGACTCAGGCTGTCTTCACTTCCTGAAGACGGGCCGAGTCAGTGTGCCGAAACGTTGAAATACATTTTCCACTATTTCAAGACCTTGGAGTGCGGTTACATTTTTCGGATTATATATATATATATATATATATATATATATATATATATATATATATATATTTATTTTGCCACATTCTGTGTTGATTTTGCCCAACTGTGCTGCAATTTGGCAAAAGTAGTGAGACAATGGCACTGGGCCTGTTTTGGAGATTCACTCTTAAGCTGGCCATATACGCAAAGCTCCGATCGTACAAATCAAGGATTCGTACAATTTTCGGACCGCGTGTGGAGTGTCCCGAAATTTTTCTGTGCGGTGGAGGTCGGTCGTTTGGTGGATCGGACAGGTTAGAAAATTTCTGTCGGCTGCCTTATAATATCTCTGCATGTATTGCCGATCGTACAATTTTCAGTGGGAGACTTTCACTAGCTTTTGTCGGACATACCTTTTGTACGATTGCTGTCAGAGGCAGAACATTAGCTAATCTGTTCTTTTCTACTTTATTTGATCGGAATGGTTAGTGGCAGGTCGGGAGATGGGGAAGTCCGATCGTTCAAGGATCCGAAAGATCGGATCTTTGCATCCATAGCCAGCTTTAGCTTTATTGTGTGATTTGGCAGTAGGACAGTTATACTCAGTTCATTGTATGCTCACCAGTGACACCCATGATTGCACTTTTTGACATTTACATGAAGTTATAAATACTCATAATTTGCTAATGTGATGCAGCTTCCTGAAGACGGCCCGAGTCAGTGTGCCGAAACGTTGAAATACATTTTCCACTATTTCAAGACCTTGGAGTGCGGTTTTATATTTTTTGGATTATATATATATATATATATATATATATATATATATATATATATATATATATTTTTTTTTTTTTTTTTTTAATTTTTTTTTTTTTTTGCCACATTCTGTGTTGATTTTGCCCAACTGTGCTGCAATTTGGCAAAAGTAGTGAGACAATGGCATTGTGCCTGTTTTCGAGATTCACTCTTAAGCTGGCCATATACGCAAAGCTCCGATCGTACGAATCAAGGATTCGTACAATTTTCGGACCGCGTGTGGAGTGTCCTGAAATTTTTCTGTGCGGTGGAGGGAGGTCGTTTGGTGGATCGGACAGGTTAGAAAATTTCTGTCGGCTGCCTATAATATCTCTGCATGTATTGCCGATCGTATAATTTTCAGTGGGAGACTTTCACTAGCTTTTGTCGGACATACCTTTTGTACGATTGCTGTCAGAGGCAGAACATTAGCTAATCTGTTCTTTTCTACTTTTGATCTATTTGATCGGAATGGTTAGTGGCAAGTCGGGAGATGGGGAAGTCCGATCGTTCAAGGATCCGAAAGATCGGATCTTTGCATCCATAGCCAGCTTTAGCTTTACTGTGTGATTTGGCAGTAGGACAGTTATACTCAGTTCATTGTATGCTCACCAGTGACACCCATGATTGCTCTTTTTGACATTTACATGAAGTTATAAATACTCATAATTTGCAGATGGGCTGCAGCTGCTTTTCAAATGAGTAACATTTGGATCAATTTCAAAAGCTAAATGCATAAATTCCGTTTGCTGCAGATTTTCCATGCAGCACCACCGAGGTAGATGATCTCCACAAACTACTGTTGTGTAGTATATTTACATTATGTTGCACAATTATAAAGTATTGTCTGTTCTGTTTGCTGCAGCTGGTAACCGGGGTTGAGGGATTTGATTGTGGTACAGGTATGGGATCCTTTATCTAGAAAGCTCTGAATTACAGAAAGGCCATCTCCCATAGTATCCAAATAATCAAAATTTAAAAAATATATATAAAATTTTGTAATAATAAAACAGTACCTTGTACTTGATCCAAACTAAGATATAATTAATGCTTATTGGAAGCAAAACCAGCCTATTGGGTTTATTTTATGTTTATGTGATTTTCTAGTAGACTCAATTGTATGAAAGATTCAGTATCCGGAAAACCCCATGTCCTGGGCATTTTGGATTACAGGTCCCATACCTGTAAAGTATGGCTGTGGCAGTTTTGCACATTGTTCAGTTTAAAGCTTCACTTTATTATGGGAAACAAAATATTTTCCATGCTTTAAATGGATATTTATTTAAAATATAACGTAAAAATAACTAGCTGTTTATGTAAAAACATGTTATGCTTGTGCTCTTTCAACAGACTGGGGGAAGTCTCACCCTGCTCTATTAGATAGCTACTAATGAAAAAGTTGGGTTTACCAAGCATAATTGCTTCTCCTCTACTCGTATAGATAACGCGCACCCCTTTTATTCCATAAGGCTTAGGCTAATGCCAAATTTGTGGTCTCACCATTGTAGGAAAAACCGCAGAGAAAATGCCAGTACCATTCATTATTACACATATTAGACACAATTGCCCCAGAAGCAATGCTCCAAAATTACACTTCTTTTATGAATGACCCTATAAGTGTAACATTAGCCTAAGGGTTTCTTATTCTCCATTGAATGTGTAATGTTAGTTGTATGCATTTAAAATTTCTATATAAATACTAGATAGATACTAAAGAAATAAACACGATGTTTCCCTACATCCCCTGGTAATTGTTTTTATTTCTCCCTCCAACTTCAATTGAGTCTCTATAATAGGCTCCGCTTAGGCACTGCTTCTCCTATGAAAGCAGCAAACAAACACTTCATTGATATGGGTAAATGGGACATTGAAAGCCTTTGCATTTATTATTCAGATGTTTCCATGTTAGATGGTATATTTTATTACAGGATTTTGAAGGAAATCATAATGTGAGCCAAGCCACTGTATCTTTATTGTTTAGCCTTTTTACTACAATTTGGTAAATGGTTATTGATAAACAAACAAGATAGGCTAGGTTTTTTTATGTGTGTGTGATGTAAATTGGTTGTTTTTGTGATATCAACAGTTTGTTTCTTGCCTAAGGGATTTTCCAACCTACTTGATATCTGGTTAATATTTGTGCAAATATTGATCAGGTTGTACTTCAGTTTGTCCACAAGTCAATAAGCTAGTGACTTGGCATCTCATATCAAACTGTATGACCAGTTTAACTAAGGGTAAGAATCCCCTTGATATACAGCCTATAAAAAGCAGTAAATGATAGAAAATGTGGGTATGAATGAAAGAATAGGTAAGAACCTGGGAAAGCAGACATTTCAACCTGGTTCTTTGGCAGAAATGTTCCCCAGAACACTCCAGATTTTCTCTGGAGAGATGCAGAGAGCGATTATTTAGAAATAACTCTTTAGGCCTTTGAGTTCCTACTACTGCAGCTCAGAAATCAGGAGGTTTTATACAGGTATGGGATCTGTTATCTGCAAACCCATTATCCAGAAATGGAAGGGTCATCTCCCATAGACTCCATTTTATCCAAATAATCCAAATTTTAAAAAAATATTTAATTTTTCTCTAATAATAAAACAGTACCTTGTACTTGATCCAAACTGGAAGCAAAACCAGCCCATTGGGTTTATTTAATGTTTACATGATTTTCTAGTAGAATTATGGAAGGATCCATTATCTGTAAAACCCCAGGTCCTGAGCATTTTGGATAGCAGGTCACATATCTGTACTACAATTACCTGCATACCATGGCAAACCATTGCACACATACACAGGCAACAGTAGGATTGCTTACCATACAGCCTGTCTTCTGTTTAGGTTAAAGCTAAATGAGAAACTTTATACTAATTACAAAACTACAGGAACAGAGAAGATAAAATTCCTTGCAGTTCATAGAATATGCTTCAATTGGAAGCTCTTGAAACCACTGAAGCTTGTTCTCTTCCTTCACAGCCCCACATTGAATGACCCAAGGCATGTGTGTGATCAGTTCTGAGACCTGGACATTCTAATAATGATCCCAAGCAGCACTTCATACCCAGGGCCAATTCTTGCCCCTCTGCCACACTGAGGCAACTGTTTTTATTTTTGCTTTTTAAACTTTTAACAGCAGTGAAGAGCGGCTGAAAAGGAAGGGCAAAAAAAACCGAGAAGAAGTAGAGAGGAGGGAGCAATGCACATCAGTACATGTTGAAGGACATTGTGGAAGGACACCCATGGGCCCTATACAGCCTTGACTTTGTGTGGGCAGCCTCTAGCCAAATATATCAGTTTCTGATTGGACAATGCATTGTCGAATAGATTACAGCAGAAGGGGAGAGATGGAGGAGCTGTAGATTTCTAGTGTAGAAGGATGGCTTTTTTGGCATAATAAAAGAGCTGCAGATAACAGTCTGGCGTGATAAATTTGGTCCCAAGTCCTCTGCCACTCTGAGCAAGCAAGTCAAGGGTGACACTATCCATGGGAAGTCTAGATCATCAGAAATCCATAGATATCCCTTCAAAAACGCTCAATCATCAGACAGTACCAGAATTCATGCATATACAAACCAATGTCATTTTCACATATTAAACATTTATCAGGAGCGTAAGGAAAAATTTTGAAAATTCTATATAGAGTAAAGTAGACCCGATTCAATACCTTAATTTGTATATATCTGTCTCTGATGGGTATTTTTATATCAGGTATCTGTTTTAAAGTATCCTTTCTCATGTCATCAGTGAGATCAGGTATATATCGTTTTCATTTACCCTAGGACTTTAGCTAGTGGGTCCAGGGTGGCTTACCACAGAATGATGTAGGACCAGGAAAGGTAAAGCCGTACTAAGTAAGGTCTATTAAGTAAGGTCTATTCCCCAAATTCGGAAGGGCTTAACCACCGCATGTGATGCAGGATTTCAAAATTAAGGTGAGGATGGTCTCCTGCCCAGAGGAACCTTTGGATTAAATAATCTTCATTTTTAAACCACTGGGAGCAAGGTGTTGGGGAATTATGCAAGGCATACAGGAATAAGTATGGAGATAAATACCATTTTAAATACAATTAAGGCAAAGTACGGGGGCAGCTGAGCCCATACATCTATTTTTGAGGATAATGATCTTGTTATTGGGGAGAGGTCCACTTCCTCAATTTTTTTGCAATCCCTAGTAAAAATTATCCCCTTATACCTAAAGCTGGCCATAGATGTTGAGATTTTTAAAAGATCCGATCCTCATCCTGAGACCACGATCTTCTCAGAACAATCGTACGAATTGACCATCAACTAAAAAGACCAATTTGCCAGGAAAACAAAGGGGAGCTGCCTGCTTGGCCCTGCAAACATAGATAGATTGCAGTGGGACCGACAAAGATTTTTTGACCTGTCCGATCAATTTCCTGACAGATGTCGGCCGAAAAATCTAAGCTGTACGATCGTTCGAATCCCACTAACCGCACAATAATTTCGAAGGATTGGTCAGACTTCCCTAAAATCGGTTGTTCGGCAAGAAGAATTGTCGCGTCTATGGGGAGCTTAAAGGACTGTACCACCTGGAGCCTACCAATATGGGACGTGTGATGGGGGGGGGGTAGGGTCGGCCTGAATCTAACCAAATCGGTTATTTTTCAAGTCCTGAATAATTGCCAAATTCATCTATTACAGCCAGTGCAAAATCTTGCGCTCCCCTAGAGTTGGCGAGGTACAGCTGTATATCCATACCTCCCAACTGTCCCATTTTTAGAGGGACAGTCTCTCTTTTGACAGCTCAACCTGCAGTCCCTCATTTGTACTGGAAAGTCCAGTTTTCCTCTGCACTGAAAAAGAAACAAAGTTTCTAACTTAATTGGCTTTTGGCAGAGAGCCCAGAACAGCCACAGCTGCATATAAGATACTTTTGTAACAATTTCAAGATAAGCAAATAAGTAATTGTAACAATATAAGATAACAGGTCCATTGGGAAAAGTTAGACTCACAGCTTAAACGGCAATTCACCTTCATAAGCAAAACTATAATAACTGGAAAAAAACACAGAGATATGTTCAAACTTTCATAACCTGCCAAATTTTGTAAAATTAACATGGTAATTAGGGGCTGTGGCCACAAAATGGGCGTTGTCAAAACATTTTTGCATTTTATTTCCAAAATGTTAGGAGGTATGAAATATCATCTGCTCATCTGAAGGCCTATAATATATGGGGAATCCCTGATTTGTATGGCATGAGGCTCTATAGCTTGTTTGTGAATGAGCATGATGTGGGCCATAAATCAGTAGTTGGGAAGTGCAAAGCCCCTTTGCAGAGCTTAGTGGACAGTGTTTGGAAGTGGGCTTTGTACCAATCAGGTCCAGGAGTATGACCAGATGGCATTGCGGCTATAGCGTCCCCTATTTCATCTACATTTATATAGTTGTCTAGATACTTTCTCATATCTATGGGGATGGGATAAAATCTTTCTTACCAAGGTATTCCAGGAGATGGTGATGGGGAGGTGGGAGTAGAGTGTCATATGTGAGCTGAAAATATTGCCTAAAGCAATCTACTAATTGTTCTCTGTTGTTGTATTCAGGCTGTTGCATACTTAGCTAATAATGCCAACAATATCCCATTCTTAGCCCCGTCGAACCATGCAGCTGTACGGTAAAGTTCCTTTTGGGAGATTTTTTCTATATACAGTAAATCTGTTTGCTGTTGCTCCCAGCCATTTATTCCCTTGTGTTAACGCTAGGATCAGTATCTAGTCTCTGTTCAGCATCTACAAGAGAGGACCTAGCCTTGTTTTAGTTAGGATTCCATTTCCCTTCTGGCTGCTCTAATCAACAAGTTATAAAGGCCGCTAGTAAATGCCTTTCGAGCATCCCATACAGACTGTTCAGCTATGGTGTATCTCCCAATACCCCTTAAGATGAGCTGCAAAGGTATCTGCCACATTAGAGTTGGAAATCCATTTTGGAGGTGATCTCCAAGTTAGAGGGTAGTTTCTCGTATCACCCTCAAGGATCAATATCAGACGAGCATGGTCCAAGCAAACCCGGGTGCTATTATGGATTTCGTCTACCATTCTAAGTAGCTCTGAATTTGTTATTATCAGGTCAATCCTTGACAGGGCTGAAGTGGCTGCAGAGTAACAGGAGTACTGCTTAAGATCATCATCATCATTTATTCATATAGCGGGGCAAGCTAAGCCGTGCTTGAAGATGTGGATTTTTCCATCTCCAGACATTTGTATAATTAGTGGACTCCAGCCAGTTATGGAAAGGCAACATGTCATTTGTGTTGGAGCAAAGCCTATCTAAAACAGGGTCAGGCACCACATTGAAATCTCCCCCATGTTGTTGGGGGAAAACTTTTTTGTATTGACGGCTCAGCTGGAAGGGTAGATACACATTGATTAGTTTATATGATGACCCATTTATCTTACATTGCAAGATAATATAATATACTGTCCGTACGCCATTTTGGTTCCTGCAATACATGACCCCTGGTCTTACAGAACCAGCTCTTAAACCTGGCATAGGACTGGTAGCAGAATAATAGCCGTGTACTAAATACTAATAATACCGCTTATTTCCATACACGCAAATGCAGTGGGAACACTGCACAGTCTATTCTAAATCAAAACATGAAGAAAAATGTATCAGATTTGTGTTATTCCTTTAAAGAAAGTGAAGAAAAGGGAATATTGGGCTGTACCAAAAATAGCAGTGTCTGCATTCTTCTTACTAAAAAAGATTTTGATTTCCTTTGAACCACTGAACTAATATTTAGTTGAATAAGCAGTGTTTCTGAGAACTGCTGCACATCTGTGTTGCATGGAGTCCACCAACATCTGGCACTGTTACAATTCTTCTGCATTTCTTGGTTTTGCCTCACAGTAGCTTTCTCTCTTTATCCTTGGATCCTAAAGGATTGAGGACCCTCCCAACAGCCTCTGACTGATATCGGGCAGGTTTGAAAATGGCATCAGGAGAGAAGCAAACCATGCATTGGTGCTGTCCTTACAGGTCTCTGTAGGCCTATGGTATGATCTGAGAGGAGGCCCGCCTCACTAGACTCAGTATATGGTGGCAAAATTGAGAAGAGATACATGCTGTTATGGTGGTTTTGCCAAATGAAGAGTGTATGACCAGCTTGACTTGATAACTGGGGCAGTGCAAGCTCCCTGTAGCTGCTGAAAATACTGACAGCTCAGTGTCTGCACAGAAGGAGGTGAATGTATAGCTGATGTAAGAAACTTCAGAAACTTCTTGATTGTCCCAAAGAAAAGAGAGAATCCAATTAAGATGCATGGTGCTTTATAGTGTAAAAGCATTATTATTAGCAAAAAATAGAAACAATTCTTTAGTTCATGTTGATGCTTTGCTTTGTGGTAGAGGTTTCCATTCTGCAAAAGTTCTGTATTTCCTGCCAGTTTCCTGTATTTCGTCATTTCTTTTCCTCCCCATGTGCACATGTACAGATCTTTGGTCTGAGGATTTGCAGTAGCAAAACAAGCCATTTTTTGTCTCTGGGTCCTAGTGCTGCCTCTAGAACATGTGGGAGTCTACAGTTTGGGAACCTTATTTTGGCAAATGACAAAAACTATGATATATGTTCAGTTTATTTTTCCATAAATGTTTATTAAATCATATTGGCAGAGAGTATTCAGTGCATTTGTACTTATTTGTATGAAATGCATATGTCGATGTGCCAAAGATACTTCACCCAAGTGCATGGTCATAAGAGCGTCCTCAAGCAGGCAAATGACCATGAATGAATAGTATAGACTTTGTTTGGATTTACTTAGATATAGCTATTCAGCCTTACATCAGCCTTGCATCTCTCAGGCAGGTACCCTAGTTTTACTTGGGAAGAAAGGCCAATCAAATGTATTGCTGACTTTAATACATCAATAGAGCATAAACATTCCAAGGACTGCACCAGGAGTAAGCACATTTTAGATTGCCAGGCCAAATCACATAATGCATTCTAAAATATGCCCTCCAACTCATATTTTGTAAAAACAGGTATACCTCTGAATTCAAAGCACAACAAAAATGTATAATAAATAATTATATTTTACCAATTATAGCCAAATATAGCATTTTCACAAAAAACAAACATTATAGCATTATAATGTTCCACAGGTACAAAGATAAAAGAGAATATAAAAGCTAAGATACTTAATTTTTTTTAACATATATTTTAACATCTTTGAATGACAGCAGTAGAGTTAAAGGGTATTTGTGTTCTATCACGGAAGTTCAATCACTTGATTGACAAGTGGTCTCTCTTTCACACGTTTATGTCACAAGGCAACCATTCGTTTGAAATTAGGAAGTCTGTGTTCACCCACCAGAAAGTGTGGTATGAATACTTAGTGAATTTGAAGTATAAGGCTAGGGCCAGATGATGGTGGATTTCTCTGCCTGCATTTCTTCACAGGCAGAGAATCTGCTGCTCTTTCGATCCTGCTCTGCCTGTACCCGGAAGCATTGTATCCACTCTGGTGCAGGCAGATGCAGCAGATTTTGTCGCGAAGTGCGACATTTTGCATTTCATGCCGAAATCCAGCCTCTGTTTAGTAAGACATGGGGAGCAACAGGGCAGCCTAAGCTGTCCCTTTAGGCTGGATGGGGTAAACCATGGCTTTTGTAAGAAAGAAGAGTTTCTTCTATAGCCCCAGACATCCGGCCCAGATTTGTTGAAAGGCCACCTAGGCCCGGGCCTAGGGCGACAGGATTTTAGGGGGGCGGCATCTTATGTTTTTCAAACCTCCACACTGCCAGTATTACCAATAGCAGTAGTTTTCACAAACATTACTAGAACAATTCAGATGCAATATTTAATATTTGAGATTCAAAAATGGCATGCATCTGTGGTCAGGGTTCGCCAACACTATTCATGGGACCCCATATACTAATTAAAGGAACAGTATAACCTCTGTTCAACATGAGTTCAGTGAATCAAGAGACAAAAATAATCTTTAGGACAAGCCTTATTTGTCGCACTTGTGTTGAACAAGGGGGTATACTGCCCTTTTAAGGAAGGAAGCCCCAATTATTAGCCCCCTGGGACATAATGGGACATAGCTGGGATGAGGCAGGGTCATGAAGAAGCATTTTTTTTAATTGGGACCTCATTCTACTTGTTGGCAGGGCCATCTGCCTCTCTCCAAGTATGCCCCATTCTGCCAAACCCTGCTCACTGGGCCTCACTCTGGATTACTTCCATTTTGGTAATTTTGTCTTTGGTTGTAGTCTTCATACTGGAAAAGTGCACACTTTGAGAGCTATTTATTAATATTGAAGACAAACATCACCAGTTGCTTTTTTTTGGCGATTGGCCCCCAATGCCATCACACTAGTAACCGCTAAATGGAACATAATAAAAGCAAAGAGGACAGTATATGTTTTAAGTTCTAAATGTTTCTATTACACTTAGGGGCAGATTTATTAAGGGTCGAATAGTAAGTTTTATTTCAAATTCGAATTTTGAATTGTATCTTTGGTCAAAACTCACAAAATCAAATTTGGAATAATCCAAACTCAATTAGAATTTTAAGATTTATCAAACCTTGACCCTGGGAAAAATTTAAATTAGACTATTCGCCACCTAATTATATACATAAATAATTTGTATAGTGCTTCAAGCTCCAAATTGTAAATTTTTTGAGGGTTTAACTTACCCAATGCATTGGGGGATCCAGGTGCTCACACCTTAAGCCTTCAGCTCAGGAAAGCACTGTGACAGAATTTAATCATAGGAGCCTATGATTAAGTGCCCAAAAGGCACGAAACGCGTAAGGCATTTGGGATGTTGTTCTAAATAAATACATTTTTTAACTACATCGTGGAGAGTGATCCAGTTTGTGCCAACCTTTTTCATTTGATATTCGCCACCTAAAACCTGCTGAGTTCTTGTAGAAGTCAATGGCAGAGGTCCAGTGACCCATTTGAAGATGTTAATAGCTTTCCTGACATTCAGGTTTTTTTTGGAGAAAAAACTAGATTCGAGTTAAGTCAAATTTGATTCCAGTTTTCGAGTTGATCATATTTGTTCATGTTTTAGACGTTCAAATTTTTTCTTAAATTACCTCCCATTTGAATTTATTATAGTAAAAAAAAAAATCGCATGAATTCGAAATTCGACCTTTGATTAATTTTCCCATTAAAATTACAAAGGAAGGCCTGTAAAGGTCAATGATACCAAACTGTAGAAACAATGGTTTAGATCTTACACAGAAGGATGGACAGGTTAAATGCCATTCATTACCCTCTACAGAACTGTCAAATGAAAACCCTGCTCATAAAAAATTGGACATTTGTTATAAAGAAATTGTTTATTTGTGGGTGCTGAATTAATATATACAACATACAAAAATATATCACTAAATGGCATTACTGGTTCTTCAGAAGAGCAACTTGCCTTCCAGCAGGAAATAACATCTTATATATTTTAGATTGATTCGAGATCTTTAAGATGATTCTATCAACTTAAGCTATGTGTTGATTAGAGATTTTAAATATCTTTAAATATGGTTTTAATGTGCTTTTTTTTTTGCTTTCTGGAGACTGTAGAACACGTGGACTCAGGGGATGCAACATGACCTCTGCTGCTGTAGATGGTGGTGGATCGGTGGGGGACTTTGTCAGCAACGGAGTGGAAAAATTGGAACAGGTGAGAACCCACTCTGATTTCAATTGTATTCATAAGGGCAGAACTACATGGCCGATTCAGCCGTGATCTGACACGCTGCGCAAAATCACAGGCGTCACTTAGGATCCAACGGAAACAAAGTAAGTAATTCAATTGTCGCATCGTTTAGCAGCATTGATGCGACACGACTGTCGGATGCAGATGCTGCACGCTGCGTCTGCATCCTACAGTCGTGTTGCGTCGCATCAAGAATGCAACACGATCCGACACTGCCATTACTTACCTTGTTTCCGTCGCATCCGACGTGACACCTACGATTTTGCGCAGCACGACGGATCACGGCTTAATCAGCCATATAGTCCTGCCCTAACACTTGGATTTCAGTATACTGGGGTCTGTATCTTGTCAAACTAATTTGCATTGCAAGTTGGTATATCCAAGAGAAAACTTTGCCTTTTGGTTACCCATAACCCTTTATGGTGGTACAAACTTCCTCCTAGTTTCTTTACAGTACAGCATAGAGCAATGTTTTGACCACGCCCATGTTGTGGCCACACACCCTAATTACATGTTCATTTTACAAAATTTGGCAGGTTATGAAAATTTGAACACACTTCTGTGGATTTTATGTGTTATTACCTTTCGCTAATGAAGGTGAATGCCCTTTAAGATGTAAGTCAGTTTCCCCAAGAGATCTTTGCTTATCTTAAATTGTTACAAAAGTATCTAAGTGTACCCACCAGTTTACTAGTGCAGCACGACAGTACATTATATTACCATTATTTTAAAACCCTTTCATTTTTTGATGTTACTGTTCCTTTATGGTATGAAGAGCCAGAAAACCCCAGGTCCCGAGCATTCTGGATCCCAAACAGGTCCCATACCTTTATAAACAATCTGCTGGGTAGCGATGGCAGAAACTGAAATAGGGTTTAATGGCACAGTTTAAATAGCAGTTAACGTTCTGAAGAACAATAGGGAAATGGCACAAGGTAAGATTTGTTGCCTGCAGTTTAAACTGCGCTACCATGGACGGAAAATCTTCTGAAAATGCCATCCCCTTCTCTAACATTTGACTCACCACAAGTTAATTACATAACCTGCTATGATTCAGCTTAAAGGGGTGGTTAACATGCATTATGTTATAGAATGGCCAACTGTAAGCAACTTTTCAATTGGTCTTCATTTTTTATTTCTTATAGTTATCATTTGCCTTTTTCTTCAGATTCTTTCTGGCTCTTTCCTTTAAATAGGGGGCCCATCAACAATGCAAATGCTCTGTAAAGCTACAAATGTATTGTTATTGCTACTTTTTATTATTCATCTTTCCATTCAGGCCTCTCCTATTCATATTCCAGTCTCTTATTCAAGTCGATGAATGGTTGCTTGGGTAATTTGGCAACCAGAAAATTGCTGAAATTGCAAACTGGAGAGCTGCTGAATAAAAGCTAAATAACTCAACACCCCAAATAATATAAATATGAAAACCAATTGCAAAATTGTCTCAGAATATCTCTCTCTACATCAGGGATCCCCAACCTTTTGAACCCGTGAGCAACATTCAGAAGTAAAAGGAGTTGGGGAGCAACACTAGCATGAAAAATCTTCTTGGAGCGTCAAACAAGGGCTGTGATTGGCCATTTGCTAACCCCTATGTGGATTGTCAACCTACATTGAGGCTCTGTTTGGCAGTACATCCGGTTTTTATACAACCAAAACTTGCCTCCAAGCCTGGAATTCAAAAATAAGCACCTGCTTTGAGGCCACTGGGAGCAACATCCAAGGGGTTGGAGAGCAACATTTTGCTCACGAGCTACTGGTTGGGGATCACTGCTCTACATCATACTAAAAGTTATCTTAAAGGTGCACAACCCCTTTAATGGTGTGGCATATTAGGAAGATTTATCGACCACAGTGGCCTAGATTAAACTGTGGGCAACAAATGCCATTGCCCTTATATTCTACAAAGCTTTTCTGCTATGTAATCTAAACTTTTTCTCCTTTAAATGGCTGCCCCAGTGCTATACAGCAGATTATTTATATACTGCTATATAACTATAGTAGTTTTTCTGAATCAAGCATCCCCAGTACAGGGCAACAGTACATTTTGCAGAGGGCAAGTGTCCTCCTTGCCTTCTTTGTGCTATATATACTATATATATATATATATATATATATATATATATATATATATATATATATATATATATATATATATATATATATATATATATACATACACACATACACGCACACATACAGGTATGGTACCTGTTATCTAGAATGCTCGTGACCTGGGGTTTTCCGGATAATGGATCTTTCCGTAATTTGGGTCTTCATGCCTTAAGTCTACTAGAAATTCATTTAAACATTAACTAAAACCAATAGGCTGGTTTTGCTTCCAATAAGGATTAATTATATCTTAGTTGGGATCAAGTACAAGCTACTGTTTTATTATTACAGAGAAAAAGGAAATCATTTTTAAAAATTTGGTTTATTTGGATAAAATGGAGTCTATGTGAGACAGCCATTCCGTAATTCGGAGCTTTCTGGATATTGGGTTTCCGGATAAGGGATCCTATACCTGTATATATATGTATATATATATATATATATATATATATTTATTATTTTTTTAAATTTCACCTGACATACAAACTGTACTATAAATGCACCAATTGCTATGGGATGGTGGTGTTTAGAGGTCCAGTATCTAGGATGGTGCTGGACAGAAGTACAGTTGTGGCCATGTATATTTACCTAGAACTTGTTAAAGGAACAGTAACACCAAAAAATGAAAGTGTTTTAAAGTAATGAAAATATAATGTGCTGTTGCCCTGCACTGGTAAAACGGGTCTGCTTCAGAAACACTACTATAGCTCATATAAAGAAATTGCTGTGTAGCAATGGCGGAAATTGAAAAAGGCTATATGACACAGGTTAAATAGTAGATAACACCATTATGTTCTACAGAGCTTGTCGTCTATCTGCTGTGTAACCTGAGCCTTTTCTCCTTTGAATGGCTGCACAACAGCTTATTTATAGTCTAGGATTTTTTCAGGAGAAAGAAAAAGGGCTGATCTGAGGTTCTTCTGGTTAGGAAATATATTAAAAACCTCTGTGCCTCCAAAGATGCTCTTCACTGCTGTCACTTACTGAATTTAGGGACCCACTCACAATGTACATTACACATAGAATATAAATGTCACACTATAATAATAATATATAATTTAAGACTGATTAGTAATTAATACAGATAACTACATAGCAGCACAGAAACCAGTGCAACTAGTATCAGAATTTAATAGTCAGCCTTGTAGCATCAGCTTATATGACAGACAAACCTCATTTTCTGCTTGATAATTTGCAACGACCTCTAATCTTGACTTCTCAACAGCTGCTCAGAGCCCACTGAGCATGTGAGTGTCCCAGACACTTTGCAAGATGGTGACCCCCTGTGAAAAGTTTGAAGTCTTTTGAAGCTGAAACTTAAGGCTGGTGCAATAAATTCAGTATATATAATATGGCATTTTAGTTCTCCTTTAAGTACATTGTGATTCAGCACCTACTGCGCCCATTAGCCTCCTTTCTTTTTATTATTCGAAAGAGTTGAATCGGCTCCTGCGGGAACAGACTTGGCGGACTTTGGTGAAGAATGGAAGTGTAAGCATTTTGAGTAGAAATCCACCGAATTCTGTTCGTGCAGAAGCCGATTCAACACTTTTGAATTAGAAAAAGAAAGGCTACTGCTTGCCTTCGCTTGTCTTCCCGTCCGCTATAATAAAAAGTCGCCTGCGCTAAAGCACACGCGGCGCTTCGTTTTCCGAAGTTGCCTCACGCGGAAACTTCGGGCTACTTCAGAAAACTAAGCACCACGTGTGCTTTAGCGCAGGCGACTTTTCATTATAGCGGACGGGAAGACACGCAAAGGCATTTCGGGGAAGATTGTCTCCCAGAAGAAGAGGCAATTAGTCGACCAGATGACTAAATCTCCCCGAATTTGCCCATGTGTATCAACCCTTACAGAAAGCCATAATGGCATCTGGCCCTTTTTTTTACCTTCTTGTTGTAAGAGTTAAACCCATTGTATTCTACAGAGCTTATCTATTATCTGATATTTAAACATGTACCTTTGTCTCCCTTTTCAGCTTAAATGTGTGCCCCAGTGTCTATACAGCAGTTTTAGAAGTTGCCTCACGAGGAAAATTCGTGCGGAAGGCAGTTTAGGGAGACTGGCGACTAATTTCCCTGAATCTGCCTGTGTGCCCTGACCCATATATAAACTAGAGTAGACTTTCTAAAGCAAACACAAAATTTTTACCAGTTGTAGGGTACCAGTAAATTATATTTCATGTTATAAAATATGTTTTATTACTTTAAAACACTTTCACTCACTTGTTACTGTTCTTTTTATTTGGTTGTTACAGGAAGAAGTACAAATAACTGAATACCCTGCTGTGATAGTGGAGCCAGTTCCTAGTGCCCGACTGGAACAGGGTTATGCAGCCCAGGTTCTAGTGTATGATGATGAGACCTTCATGATGCAGGATGTTGCAGAAGAGCATGAGGTGGAGACAGAATCTGTGGAAATAGGTGAGTGCTGTTTTACATTGCTTTACAGATTTTGTTTTTAATCTTCTTCTTTTTTTTTTTTTTATATAGTACCAAGTTATTAAGCAGTATTTTTGCAGAGAGGAACCTTGGCAATCCTTGGGTTCTAACAAATGCGAAAAGGGCTGCTGTAAGATGCCACTCACAGTCATTATTTAATGGGCTGACAGGGTCTGCTTAGGCCTCTGTGTAACTGAAATGCCTTGGCCTATTTTCAGTCCAGACGTGAATTTGTTCCTTGTCACAGGAACAAAAAATATATTGAGTACTCCATTGGATTCACTACTAAACATCTAGACCACATGGAATGTAAACTAAAAGATTACACACAAGTGACTTGTGTTTTGGACTTGGTCAGAAATTAACTACTTTGGTTGCTATATAGATGCACAGGCAAGCACAATATGATCATTATTATTATTATGTATTTTTAGAGCACCAAAATATTGTGCAGCGCTGTAAAATGAATATGCTTATACAAACAAACCATGTGAATTACATACACATAAAAGAGCTTACAATCTAAAGGGTAAGGGAATCAGACACAATGTGTGGGAGTGGGCAAGATCAGAAATAAGCAAGGTGAGAGATGTAGCATATGGTATCACTTGGTAGTTAAACAGAGTGAGGGTAAGATTCTGACACCTGTACAGATGCACAGGCAAGCACAATATGATTGACACCAGTATAGATGCACAGGAAGCACAATGTGATTACAATACCCAGTATAGATGCACATGCAAGCACTGTATGATTACACATCTAAACATCTAGACCACATGGAATGTAAATAACTAAAATATTACACACAAGTGGTTTGGGACCAGTAAGGCACTGTACTTCCTAGATTTAGGAGGTAAATACATCAAAATCATTCTTGTACTAGTTAAAGTACTTAAAGGAGAAGGAAACCTATGGAGGCATTGTATTGCCAATAGATTAGCTGCAATAGTGAAAGCTAGAATGTTATATTTATTCTGTAGAATATTTTACCATACCGGAGTAAAAAGATCTAGAAGCTCTCTGTTTGTTTAGGATAGCAGCTGCAGTATTTGCTTGGTGTGACATCACTTCCTGCCTGAGTCTCTCTCTGCTCTGGGCTCAGATTACAGCAGAGAAGGTAGTGGAGCAAACCGAGCATGCTCACGCCCGGGGCAAGAAGGTTTAAGCTGACGGCAGGAAGTCTAATACAGAAGCCCATGTGTACACAATAGAAAAAGAAAGAAATGTAGTGTTTCTTTTGACCGAGGACTCAGAGCAGCACTACTTTGAGGGTTTACTGGTATATTTAGGTGAACCTTTCTGATAAGGCTTACTTAGTTTTAACCTTTCCTTCTCCTTTACAATTAAAAAAGAAAAGCCAATTCTTGGCACTGTAAGTTAAAATACTTTCCTGTGCAGAAATGCACAGAGAGCACTTAAACAAATAATATTACATTTTAAATTTATGTGGTATGTAAAAGTGTACTATATTTTTTACCCTTATATGCTAAATGTCAATTGTGTCATGTAATACATGTAGTGCATTATAATTAAAACATTGGGCTATAGAACACACCAAACTTTAATATATAGAAATTGATGGGAAAAGAGGATTACATTCTGATACAGAACAGGCAGTGTAACATGCAGCATACAAAACAGAAATGGTGATGGTGGGTACTAATAAAAAGGTAAAGATATACAAAAAGCACCAGCATAGAGAAGGCAGATCCTGTTTACATCTGTCCTGTATATGTAGTGTCAGTGACGAATGTGATCCATTTCTCACTGTGCACACAGACAAGTTTTTTCTGCCTGAAAGCTGCCCATGTGGTTTATGACAATCTGATCACATTCATTTAAGTCATCGTGCACATGAAATCAGCAGGGACAAGATTGGCCTTTTTCCTCACTGGTGGTAAAATGTTGTGTGCCATAGACACAGCAAGAAATACATCATACTCAAATGTTTTCTAAGAATCAGGATATGCTGTAAAGTATTCTAATTGTTGAGCCATTGCTGCTTTAACTAGTAGAACACTAGGTTCAAGAAGAAGTGTTCAAAAGCGGTTACAGGTATGGAATCTGTTACCCCGTATGCTTCCTATTATGAGAAGGCCATCTCCCATAAACTGGCCATAGACGCAAAGATTTGATTGTACGAATCTCCGTTACGTACGGTTTTGGGGTCGTATTTGGGTTCGGACAGGTTAGAACATTTCTGTTGGCTACCGATAATATCTCTGCATGTATTGCTGATCTGACGATATAAGTGGGAGACTGTCACCAGCTTTTGTCGGACATAAACTTTCGTACGATTGCTGTCAGCGGCAGAACAATGTCTGATCTGTTCTTTTACTACTTTATTTGATCTGAATTGTTAGTGGCAGGTCAACGATTGTTTGTCCGATATGAAGGTAAATGTTAGGGATGCACCGAATCCAGGATTCGGTTCAGGATTCGGCCAGGATTCTGCCTTTTTCAGCAGGATTCGTATTCGGCTGAATCCTTCTGCCTGGCCGAACCGGATCCTAATTTGCATTTGCACAATTTCCCTCCCAACCCCTAATTTGCATATGCAAATTAGGGGTTGGGAGGGAAATTGTGTGACTTTTTGTCCCAAAAGAAGGAAGCAAAAAATGTCCCCTTCCCACGGAAGGGTTCGGTCGAATCTTTTACAAAGGATTCGGCCAAATCCAAAATAGTGGATTCGGTGCATCCCTAGTAAATCTGCACGTCTATGGCCAGCTATAGACTTAATTTTAAACCGATACTTCTAATTTTTTTAAATGATTTCATTTTTCTCTGTAATATTAAGATATTACATTGTATTTGACCCCAACTAAGATATAATTAATCCTTATTGGAGGCAAAACAAATCTATTGGGTTTATTTAATGTTTAAATGAAGTATGGTGATCCAAAATGAGAGAAGATCCCTTATCCGGAAAACAGGTCCTGTGAATTCTGGATGACAGGTCCCATACCTGTATAATCACAATCCAAACTACAGTAGAACACACATTTTACATTTTTTCAGGGGACCGGAAAAAAATAGTTTAAAATCCAGAAACATGTAAAATCAGGGAAATGTATTACCGGTATGCATAATATATAGGTGGGACCACAAAACAAAAATGTAAAATGAGTGAAAACTTTAGTACTACATTGATACTACATTGATAATTTTCTATTTTGCCTGTAAAAATAAATATATGATAATCATCATGATTCTGGAAGGAAAATATTTGTATGGGTCATTCAGCAACGTTGTCTGCTATGCTTTCTGCTGTGTCCATGATTCCTTCTTTCAACAAACCTGCAAAATGAAATGATCATAAAAAACACCTCTCTCGGGACAATATCTGGCACAGCAGTTTTAGTCGTTTTAAGTGAAGGCATTTTTAAGTAGCCCAAATATGTGTCATTAAAGCACCCCTTAACAGCACCTCATATACGCATATTGTCAGGTGACTTCAATATAAGTCTGTGCATGGTTGTAGTGGACACTTTGACACCCCCTAAAAGCACCTGAAACTGACCTGGGTTATAGTGATGTGCGGTGATAGACCTGCCCTGCTGATGACATCATAAAAGGGTGGGGCAGATGGAAGCCGGCAGTCTGCACTGTATAGTCATGGGCAGAAGAGCTCAACCCAAACCCGCCTCGACCCACAAAATATGCACCACTTGTATTGGGCCAGCCCGCACATAGCTACTGGCTGATATTGCCCAGGTGGCAAAAATATACTCCTTTGACTTCCTCGCCTACAGAAGCAGGAGAATACATTTATTTTAGCTAAAGGCTGACTGAAAAGGAAACAGAATAGTTATTTCTATGCTGGAAGGTCAGATAAAAATGTCTCAACTAAAGAGTGCACACAATAAGATGCAATGGGTTTTAAGTAGATTGTTTAAAGGACATGTAAAGCCTACATTTACCTACCATGTATATAAATTGGGTATGTCTTTCCCCACCCAAGCCACATCATTTGTACTGCATATATCACCTCCATTTGCCAGCACAATCACATTTTCCTAAAACAAATAGCAGCTTTCACCTGGCGGCCATTTCCCCTCTGACACATCATATGTAACATTGACATGTGTAAACAAGACATGTATGCTGTAAAGTTCCTGCAATGCAGAATGCAGGTTTACACAGGCACAACATACTTTGATAAAAAAATTCTGCTGGGGTTGAGCACTGTAATGGTTAGGCTGAGCTCAGAAGGGGTGGTTAGGAGAAAGAAAGCTAGAATTTCTATGGGAACCAGCAATGCTATCTCTTCATTGGCTGTGCTTGGTAATCTGAGCTGAGAAAAACGGAGCATGCTCAGAAGTCAACAGCCAAAGTAAATTATTGAGGGAGGGGCAGAGTGAGTTGGAGGAGTAGAAGGTTTTTTAAGTGATTATGGGGATGCTGCAGCCTTACTGTTAACCTTTTAACAACCAGAGTGGCAGGTATCTAAAGATTTCAAAGAGGCTATTCAGCAAAAGTTAGACACGCAACCTACCTGGTCTCCTGGCTTACTACTATGTTTACCTGGGAATTGTGGTGATGTGTAGAGGAAAGTGAAAATGTTTGCTGCTATGCAGGCGGCTCATAGCATTGATGAGAAGTAGTACATCACAGAACTGCGTTTGGAGTTTGCAAGCTGCACTAGTAGTGCTTGTTAAATGCTAGATCAGCATTAACTGAACAGTGATGCAAAATATATTGTACTGTTGCCCTGCACTGGTTTGCTTTAGAAACATTACTATACTATATTACCAGCTGTTGTGTAGCCATGGATGCAGCCATTCAAGCAAAGAATACATAACAGATTTGTTCTGAAGAATCCCATTGTCTTATCTGTTATCTGCTGTGTATCCTGTGCCTTTTCTCCTTTTTCCAGCTTAAAATGGCTACACAGCAGTTTTACCAATGCAGTGTAACACTACATTATATTTAAAACACTTTCATTTTTTGGTGTTACTGTTTCTTTAACACCATTCCTCAAAAGCAATATAAAATTGGAGGTTGGGGGGCTGCAATAGACCCTCTGATGCAAGGGATGGTCATAAAGTAGAAATGTGGGAGGACTGGGGCGAAAGGAAAAAAAAGAGAGAGACTTTTATCTTCAGCATAATTGTCTGCCTACTCTGCACCTTAAAAACAGGTGAATTCCTACTGAATAAACTGCTCATCCATCAAGTGAATATGTATAGTCTGCAAATACTTTCTCTGGGGTAAACCTTATGCAGTGGTCATTGATGCACCTTTGGTGGATCTGTTTTGTTGTTAAAAGACTTTGAGAACTCCCTTTTATGGAAGTAATCTGTTTGTACGTTCTCCTAATCTGCTTCAGAATGCACAAGGGGATTATTAATGATGCAACAATCCCACTGGCACAAAGGCTGTTTTTGTGTTTCCTAGCAATATATAAAATACTGCACAGCTTCATCTTTTCTGCATATATATAACCAACGTAGAGCCGGCACTCTCGAATAAAGTGTTTATTTGCCTGGGTGCACGATCAATAAGTCATCTCCATCCAGAAAAGTACTCACAGGGCTAAAAATTATGAAAAAAAGTTTTATTGAAAAAACAGTTTAGGACTGGATGGAGATATATATATATATTGTAATATGTGATGTTGTATTTGTTCCTGTAGCAATAGCGCTCACTGCACTAGCAATGCGGTCCCTCCTCGACCCCCTCCAACGCTACAAGTTAGAAGCGAGGAACAGGAGGGTGGTGGCATCGGGGCTGCTGCCTCAGGAAACACGCCTGTATGTAGTTTAGGAGGGCTTTAAAAGTAACACCAACAAACAAAAGTCTATTAAATTAATTAAAATATAATACACTGGTAAAACTGGCTTGTTTGCTTCAGCAACTCTACTACAGTTACTATAAACAAGCTGCTGTGTAGCCATGGGGGCAGCCATTCAAAGCTAAAAAAAAAAAAAAGGAGAAAAAGGCACAGGATACACTGCAGATAACTGATACGCCCTGTAGTATACAATGCTATTCTACATAACTTATCAGTTATCTACTATTTGTCTTGTGCTTGAATGGCTGCCCCCGTGGCTACACAGTAGCTTGTTTATATAAACTATAATAGTGATTCTGAAGCAAACAAGTATTACCAGTGCAGGACAACACTACATTAGTTATTCATTACTTAAAAACACTTTCATTTTTTGATGTTACTGTTCCTTCAAATACAGATTAAATAATGGTTGTTTTTTTTAATTCTAAAGAGCAAAGCAGGTTGACCTGTGTATAGCAATGATTATTTTCTTAACATAGCATTAAATCCAGCATATATGCTGTAAAAAATTATTTTGGTGCATGACAAGAGCAGAAAATAAGCTTTTCTCAGTTTAGCTGCAGTGTTTTTCTCTACAATAAAATATAGCATTGTAGCACCTTGTGTTATTGCCCTTTTTGATATAGAGCTGCAATTCTATTAGGCTTCTACATGAGTCTTGGGATACTGGTACATATTTTCAACTATAGGTGTTTGCAGGGTTAAGCTGCCCTTTAACTAAAATTACATTGTTTGCAGTTCTCTCTAAAATTCATTTTCCATGTCATGCGTGCAGTCTGAGCTCATTAAAAGGGAAAGGAGAAGGTTTTCTGCTCTGCTGATAACTCACATATCCAAGTATAGACAGGGCACAGCAGCACCCTCTGTATAGAATAAAGAATACTGCAGCTTCTAGTAGAAACTTAATTAATCTGATACAAGTTAGTGCTAACACTCAGATTTTGATTGCCAGCTTTAATACTTCCTTGGTGTGAGCTGCCTTTGCCTATACCAGGGATCCCCAATCTTTTGAACCCGTGAGCAACATTCAGAAGTAAAAGGAATTGACGAGCAACACATGCATGAAAATGTTCTTGGGGTGCCAAATAAGTGCTGTGATTGCCCGTTTGGTAGCCCCTATGTGGATCGTAAATCTACATGAGGTTCTGTTTGGCAGTACACCTGGTTTTTATGCAACCAGAACTTGCCTCCAATCCTGGAGGCCACTGGGAGTAACATCCAAGGGGTTGGAGAGCAACATGTTGCTCACGAGCTACTGCTTGGGGATCACTGGCCTAAACAGTGGCTTTCAATTAGCTGTCCATTAAAATCTATCCCGACTCGTACATGAAGAGAGAGATTGTGAAGGTGCAGTTCTGAAGGGTAACTTGGCTATTTCAGAAGCGGTACAGAATTGTTAATGGATCACCTTAAGAAAATTCCTTATTCCATGGGGTGAAGCTTAGATTAAATGTTCATGATAATTCCCTTTTAAACAAAAGTGTAACAAGTTTGTGTAAAGGTGGCCATACACAGGGAGATCCGCTGTTTGGCGATGTTGCCAAATGAGTGGATCTCTCCCTGATATGCCCACATCGAGGTGGGCGATATCAGGCTGATCTGATCGTGGGCCCTAGGGCCCAAGCATTGGATCAGAATGGAGGCTATACGGGCGGTCAGATCGCGGGACTGCATCAACTAAACAGATGTGGCCACGATCAAACGGGATTTTTTACCCTGGCCGATCAGGAAAGCCCGTCGGAGGGCCCTACACACGGGCCAGTAAGCTGCTGACTCTGTCTGTCGGCAGCTTTTATCGGACCTTGTATGGGGGCCTTAAGAATTTTTGTATGACTTGTGCTTCAGAACAATGTGTAATGTATATTAGGGATGCTTAAAAAAATGTACATACAGTTAAAAATCCCCAAAAGATCTGAAACATGCAATTATAAAGACTTCACAGGCAACAAGAAATTTAGGAGGTTATGATATCTGCCACAAGGGTTGTTACAAAGCACTAACTGATGGTTTGCCTGGATATTGGCACATTGTATATAATGTTATATATTTTACAGTGCTAAATTCAGCTACTAAATAGTAATTGTGCATTAAAATCTGACTACTTTTGCTCCCTGCAGAGGACACAAAGAGTAATCAACAAAACAAAATGTGTCCAGGATTGCCCAAACCTTTAAAGTCAGCATTGTGTCATTTTATTTAATGAGTTTTGGTTGGTGGATTATGAGCCTTCCATTCTGCTTCTCTCCGAGAATTTAAAATGCTGTCTAGAAATCTGAGAGGACCTGTATGATTACTCCTTATGTATTGATTTTCTTTCTGTTCAGACACTTTCCTGTTCTTTCAAACCACTGCTTGATTATTTTTACTTATCGACACTAGCAATTAAAGTGGTATAAAAGAAAATAGTTCCATAAAAAAGTAAAAAATAAATTACCATGGACCCATCTGGCAGACATTTTTTTTTTTTTTTTTTGCATACCCTATATTGTTTGTACTTTTTATAATCTCAGATTATGTACCTAGTATTTGAAATTACATTTTTGCCTGTGATAAGTTGTGTTTAATTGAATCTAGCCCATTTGATAGGCTTCAGGAATAAATGCATAAGCATAAATATTTACATAGATATTCAGTCCAATATTGAAAAAGAAGTAACCGGAACCGAACACACGCAATTTTTTAGCAGTTGGGGAATATCCCCTTTTATTGTGCCACCAACAAGAACAACGTTGTCGGGAGGGGGGGTTAACCCCTCATCAGGTGGTGAAGGGTGCCCCCCCCCCCCAAAAACCCGACTGCTAAAAAAAAAATTGTGTGTATTCGGTTATGGTTACTTCTTTTCACAGGACCTTGCCCGGTCTATGGAAGTCCCATAAGCAGGGAGAGTGAACTACAGTTGTGCGTAGGTTACAATATATGAATTCAGTCCAATAGTGTATTATTGGAGACTGGCTAGAATTAGAAAGACTTTTTTCCTGTGAATAACGTAGATAAAAACTTAATGAGAATTGGCAAGAGAGTGAAATGATTAATATGTATGTCCGTGTTTAGCCTCTGTGACTGTTCATATTTTTTAAAACCGCTGAACACCTTTTCATCATAAGCCCTATGCCTTAAGCTGCAAAAGGGTATTTTATATTGAAACTAAATAGGATTATCAACAATAGCTAGTGTAAAAAATGTTTGCCATTATCCCCTGACATAACTGTTAAAAGCTGTATTTTTAAATTTAGTGTATTTTGCAAATCCACAATATGTATTTTGTGTGTTTTCCGCTTATGCACTGTTTTTTTTATACTGAAAGATTGGTAAGGTCTTTAAATGAGTGGATCCAGCCCCTTTAAAAGACTATTGCTTCAAATATTATTCGGGTTATATAATAAAAGGCACTGCCCAGGAGCAGTAACCAATCAAAAGGTTGAATTACTGGCCACCTGTTCAAAAGCAAGTTATGTTTGCTATGAGTTAGTGCTACTGGGCACAGTAGCAGATTTTCTTACAGATTAGATTTTGCTTACCGTTGTGTTTATTTTTAATTATGGTTCTATATGGTGGTGCTGCACTCATTTTGTTTCACTAATTAGGTATTGTTTTAGGTTCAGTAAGAATTGTTATAAAAAGCCATTGGTGGACAGGACCCCCTTATAAGCTAAAAAAAAAAAAAACATCGGAGGCCAAGGTCCCACCAAAAAAGTTTTTAAAAAAACATTGGTGGTCAAGGCCCCCCTACAAGCTAAAAAATCATTAATGGCCACCCCCCCATACATTAAAAAAAAAGTGCCAGGGCCCCCCATAATAGTTTTTAAACCTCCACCCCCCCCCCCCCGTTTACAAGTTAAAAATAAACATTGGTGGTCAGGGGCCCCATATAATATTTTACAAAAAAAAAACAAAAACATTGGGGGCCACGGGCCTATATATTATCAACATACCGTATATACCGAGTATAAGCCGAGTTTTTCAGCATCCAAAATGTGCTGAAAAAGTCTACCTCGGCTTATACTCTGGTCAGCAGTATGGACCTGAGTAGCTGAGATTGCAGTCACTTTTAATCATTCCTATACCAACAGTTCACTTGGGGAGAGACTGCAATATCCCACAATGCCCTCTGTTGGTTATATGAAAGAATAACAGTGCGCCCTCTGTTGGTTATATGAAAGAATAACAGTGACTGCAATATCACACAGCGCCCTCTGTTGGTTATATTAAAGAATAACAGTGACTGCAATATCCCACAATGCCCTCTGTTGGTTATATGAAAGAATAACAGTGACTGCAATATCACACAGCGCCATCTGTTGGTTATATGAAAGAATAACAGTGCACCCTCTGTTGGTTATATGAAAGAATAACAGTGACTGCAATATCACACAGCGCCCTCTGTTGGTTATATTAAAGAATAACAGTGACTGCAATATCCCACAATGCCCTCTGTTGGTTATATGAAAGAATAACAGTGACTGCAATATCACACAGCGCCATCTGTTGGTTATATGAAAGAATAACAGTGCACCCTCTGTTGGTTATATGAAAGAATAACAGTGACTGCAATATCACACAGCGCCCTCTGTTGGTTATATTAAAGAATAACAGTGACTGCAATATCCCACAATGCCCTCTGTTGGTTATATGAAAGAATAACAGTGCGCCCTCTGTTGGTTATATGAAAGAACAGTGACTGCAATATCACACAGCGCCATCTGTTGGTTATATGAAAGAATAACAGTGCGCCCTCTGTTGGTTATATGAAAGAATAACCGTGACTGCAATATCACACAGCGCCCTCTGTTGGTTATATTAAAGAATAACAGTGACTGTAATATCTCACAACACCCTCTGTTGGTTATTTGAAAGAATAACAGTGTGCCCTCTGTTGGTTATATGAAAGAATAACAGTGACTGCAATATCACACAGCACCCTCTGTTGGTTATATGGAAGAATAACAGTGACTGCAATATCACACAGTGCCCTCTGTTGGTTATATGAAAGAATAACAGTGACTGCAATATCACACAGCACCCTCTGTTGGTTATATGAAAGAATAACA
Organism: Xenopus petersii; assembly: GCA_038501925.1. Lineage (NCBI taxonomy): Eukaryota > Metazoa > Chordata > Amphibia > Anura > Pipidae > Xenopus > Xenopus petersii. Next base: position 51,939,441 of record CM076673.1, on the reverse strand, counting down.
GTGACTGCAATATCACACAGCGCCATCTGTTGGTTATATGAAAGAATAACAGTGACTGCAATATCACACAGCGCCCTCTGTTGGCTATATGAAAGAATAACAGTGACTGCAATATTACACAGTGCCCTCTGTTGGTTATATGAAAGATTAACTGTGATGGCAATATCACACAGCACCCTCTGCACATGGTAGTGGGACAGTGGGACAATGCACACAGTAATCCGTTTGGCAATTCTCTGCCACCATCAACTTTGCAAAGAAGTCCGGTTGATCGCTGGGGGGGTCGCTTTGGCAGAATGTGCGCTGCTGGGAGACAGGGCTGTAGTTGTGTCTAGGCTTATACTAGAGTCAATAAGTTTTCCCAGATTTGGCAGGTAAAATTAGGTACCTCAGCTTATACTCGGGTCGGCTTATACTCAAGTATATACCGTAATACATTGGTTCCCGGGGGTTTAATAAAATAAAACACATTGGTGTTCAGTGGAACTTTCCTTTGGCTCCTTAATGGTTTTGGGTCTTTTTTGTGGCTTCAAGACTTCAACTTCGGCTTTTTTTGTGGCTTTGAAGCATGACTTCGGCATAGTCAATGGGGGCTAATTTGAAAAGTGCAGCACAGCCGGGCCCCCTGATGGCAGCTCTGAACTGGGATGTATAATGCCTTATTGTGTGCATGTCTGACTAATTGTATCTGCCCCAAAATGCTATATCATTGACTCAATAAACCCGTAGGGGTTCACCCCACTTCACTTGCTACTGTGTGTTTGGTAATTGGCTAACAATAATAGTGGGAGAGGTGTGACCTCTCTTACCAACATAAGGTAGTTCTTCTATATGAGAGGCTTGGGGAAAGAGCATACCTCCCAACAGTCCAGTTTTTAGAGGGACAGTCCCATTTTTTACAGCTCAACCCGCAGTCCATCGTTTTTGTACTGGAAAGTCTCATTTTTCTCTGCACTGAACTGCCAGAAAAGAAACAATGTTTCTAACTTAATTGGCTTTTGGCCGAGAGCCCAGAACAGCCACAGCAGCAGATAAGATACTTTTGTAACAATTTTGAGATAAGCAGATAGTAAAATAGTTGTAACAATAAAAGATAACACGTCCCTTGATAAAAGTTAGACTCAGAGTTAAAAGGCAATTCACCTTCATTAGCAAAACTGTAATAACTGAATAAAAACACAGAAATATGTTCAAACTTTCATAACCTGCCAAATTTTGTAAAAATTAACATGGTAATTAGGTAATATTTCCAAAATGTTGGGAGGTATGGAAAGAGATGGATCATTTTTATGGCCATTAAGCCTTTAGAGTCTAGTTATAGTGCCTTTTTTTTATTTTGTAACATCACCATCTCAAATATAAATAGTCCTTGTAGTGCAAAGGGGTTTTTAAAGGACCAGTAACATCAAAAAATGAAAGCATTTTAAAGTAATGAAAATATCATGTACTGTTGCTCTGCACTGGTAAAACTGGTGTGTTTGCTTCAGAAACACTACTATAGTTCATATAAACAAGCTGCTGTGTAACAATGGCAGTAATTGAAAAAAGGCTACATGGCACAAGTTAAATAGTGGATAACAGATAACATCATTATGTTCTACAGAGCTTATATGCTATCTACTGTGTAACCTGAGCCTTTCTCTTTTGAATGGCTGCCTCTATTGCTACACAGCTGCTTATTTATATAAGCAATAGTAGAGTTTCTGAAACAAACATGCCAGTTATACCAGTGAAGTGAAATACTGCATTATACTTTTAATCCTTTAAAACTAGGGATGCACCGAATCCACTATTTTGGATTCGGCCAAACCCCCGAATCCTTCGCAAAAGATTCGTACGAATACCGAACCAAATCCGAATCTTAATTTGCGTATGCAAATTATGGGTGGGAAGGGGAAACATTTTTTAATTCCTCGTTTTGTGAGAAAAGATCATGCGATTTCTTTGAATTTGGTTCGCCGGGCAGACGGATTCGCCCGAATCCTGCTGAAAAAGGTGAAATCCTGGATTCGATGCATCCCTATTTAAAACACTTTCATTTTTTGAACTGATCCTTTAAGCAGTGATGGTGGGCCATCTTAGGTGAGATTTTAGATTTACTGATAATTTCCCAGGTAAAGCACTAAATGTTGTGAAAATATGTACAGGCATTTTGCATGATTTAACAACTTGTTTTACCTCATGATAAAAATAACGGCAAGATATTTTCTGGCGTTTTGTTTCATAGCCCTTAGGTGTAAGGCCAGCTTTATTTGCCGCATTAGGTATTCTTGGAACTATAGCACAGTGACACATATAATTTCAGCCTCATGCATTTATATGGCCATGAAACACCTTTGGTAATATAAGATGTTTTATATTTTACCATAGGAGTACATTAAACAGTGTTTATCTGTAAATTTGTAAATAGGGTACCTGATCAAATGATGGATTGTAAAGGTGATATAGACCAAAAAAGCCTGAAATGAATATGTAAATGTATAACGGTGCACATAATTGCGCAACATTGATTTAATAACTTTGAAAAGACTCTACACAGGAATAACAGACTATTTTTTGTTTAGGATAAGATGGTTAAGCATGAAAACAAAGTTGATGGTGCACAAAGACTATTCCTTTTTATTCATTTATATGACTGGCCTTCCATTCATTTTAGTTAAACTGGCCGTAGGGGTGCAGATATATCCTGATGTCCAACAAACGATCATGCGGCGCAATCTCTCAACCTACTCTAACCATTTAGATTTAATAAAGTACAGGTATGGGATCCGTTATCTGGAAACCCATTATCCAGAAAGCTCCGAATTGCAGAATGACCATCTCCAGAGACTCTATTTTACCCAAATAAACATTTTTTTAAATAAAATACTTTTTTCTCTGTAACAATAAAACAGTTCCTTGTACTTGATCCAAACTAAAATCAAATTCATTCCTATTGGAAGCAGCGCCAGCCTATTAGGTTTATTTAATGTTTAAATGCTTTTCTAGTAGATTAAAATAGGAAGATTCAAATTAAGGATAGATCGTTATCATAGTCCTGAGCATTCTGGATAACAGGTCCCATACTTGTAGTAAAAAAAAAAAAACAAATCAGACAATGTTCCAATGTTCTGCCCATAATTTGAGATGGCAATCATACAAAAGTTATCTGACAAATAGCAGTGACAGTCACACATTGATATCGTCAGATACATGTAGAGAGATCTTTGGCAGACTGAAATCTTCTAACCTGTCTGATCGACTAAACGACTGATCGCCATGGTATGAAGTTTGTACAAATTTATCCTTGCGTCTATGGCCAGCTGACGTCAAAGTAATAATCATTTTTACTGGCTAAAATGAAAAAACCGCTGGCGCTTATCACAAGCGGCAATTCGTTTTCCGAAGTTTCCTCGTGAGGCAACTTCGGGCGACTTCGGAACATGAACCGATGTGTGTGATTAGCGCCGGCGTTTTTTTTTCCATTTTAGTCAGCGCAGAGTCACGGAAGGCATTTGGGGAGATCGGTTGCCGCAAAAACGAGGCGATTAGTCGCCAGGCGACCAAATCTCCCCAAAACGCCCTGTGTGAACTAACCCTTATAGTTGCACAAGGATTCCAATCTAAAGGATTATCAGAACTAACTTTTTTTTTTATCGACCGTAGTTCTGCATTACATATGTCTCATGCCGTGATCCATTAATTGCCTCATCTAGACCATATAAACATTAAGGGTTCTAACACAAGGGCAGATTTGGGGAGATTTAGTCGCCTGGCGACTAATCACCTCTTCTGCAGGGCGACAATCTCCCCAAACTGCATTCCCCCTGCTACAATGACAAAACGCCATCGCCAATGCACTTGCGGCACTTTGGATTTCCTTGAGGCAACTTCGGAAATCTAAGCGCTGCAAGTACATTGGCGCTGGTGTTTTGTCATTATAGCAGGCAGTTCTGGGAGATTGTCGCCCCGCAGAAGAGGCGATTAGTGACCAGGCGACTAAATCTCCCGAATCTGCCAGTGTGCTTGAACCCTAAATAAAATGTTACAACCCAAAAACTGATTATCAGCACCTCGTTTAAATTCTGATTGTAAGAATGGTGTTTGTATTAAAAGGGGAGCTTGGGGCTCCCACATACAAAATAGATGAAGAACCCTAGAAATAGTATCTTGGCTTTAAACCCACTATAGATTGACAATTTTTTGACAATTTCGCTAATATTTTGAGCTCGAGATGCTTTCTCTGAACGGGGCTCATTTATCAACACTGGGCAAATTTGACTATGGGCGGTAACCCGTGGCAACCAATCAGATTGCTGCATTTTGGCAGCTGGTTTCAAAAAGCTACTCACGGATTGGTTGCTATAGGTAACTGCCCATTGGCAAATTTGCCCAGTGTTGATAAATGAGCCCCACTAGTGTGCTTGAGAAAGCAACACGAAATTGTCTTTTAGCCCAGGGCTTTCTGCTTCTTTGCAGTCCACAGACCTAGCTGGCAGCCGACTAACCGAGGCTGAGCGATTTAGTACAGCGCCGTATACGTGCTTTGTTGGTTTAGGTGAATTACGGATAGGCATGTGAGAGTTAGCAGTGCGCTTCCTGTGCGAGCCTGCGGAAGGATCGTGCAACGCATTCACTGTGCTTGTAGCAGACGTTCGCTTCCTGTAGGTGCGGAAGGATCCCAGTGATCCCGCCTCCTTTTGCACGCACACACTAGGCGCTGTGTGTGTCTGTATCTCCGCTTCCTCCTCTGTCCTGCCAATGTGAAGTGATTCTCCGGGATAAATATGGCGACTTCGCTGCATGAGGGACCTACCAACCAGCTCGATCTGCTCATCAGAGCCGGTAAAGCAACAGCGGCGGCGCGTGCAATTTCAAGCAAGGGGAGGCGGGGGCATCGGCGAGAGAGCTGCGATTGCGGAACGTGCACACCCGGCTCCTTTGCACGGCGCTAGCTGCGATTCGCGGAAGGTGTGATGGCAACAGCGCGAGTAGATTTGTACGAGTGTAGTGTGCGCCTATCTGGGCATAAGTGAATGAGAAGCAGGAAGCGATGGCTGCAGCCTGGCCGCAGCGGGTGGGAGGCCCTGGCACTTGTGCAGTTACATGATCCATGCCGTGCAACCAGGAAGTGTGTGACAATGTTGTCTTGTGCCACGCCGTCTGCTTTCTCTCCGAGCTCAGCGATCTATAGCAGCGGCTGCCTGTGTGCGCGACTGTTTTTAGTGACATTTTGCGTTTTCTATCATATATGCTCCACTGCCTTCCCCGTGATCTCCGCACTGGCAAACGGGAGCTCATGTTTGCTTTGTAATCTACATTTGCATTCGCATTGTCAGCTGGAGAGGCTGCTTGTGGGCCAATCAGCAATTAGCCAAGCTTTGATTTGCAGGGAGATGTGAGCTCACAATGCGGATGGAATTGGAGGGAAGAAGAGAGATGTAAACACGGAAGTGAGAGGCGGGGACTGTACGGAGCGGCTAGAGCGCTGCTGTGAGGCTGCCATGTGGACTACTACTCACTCCGCAGCGCTCTAATAGCAATACTCATTCAGAATTCGTGCTGGTGCCTTGCCCTTACTTATACAACCCTCCATTAACTTGGGAAACGGTCTTTAGTTGAAAACTGCCGAGGTGCTAAAGATGAGTTTATTTAATAGGACGCGTCATTCATTCAGAGGCAGAAAGCCTTGACAGAGGCGATTTATTGCACCATTTATGCTAATTAGTTCTGCTGCCAGTGCTTTTTTTTCCCTTAAGTGTTCAGGTTACTGCTAAACCTTGGATATTCACTTTTAAAAATATTTATCTTTTTTTATCCTGCGCTAACTTCACTTATTCATTCAGATGTATTTTAAACTCCCTTCAGTATTGTAACACTGCTTCCTCCATCCATTATCATCAGGACCGCCATCAGAAATCACAGGGCCCCATACGACAACATTTCCTGGGCTGCGCCCAGTGCAAGCCCCGCCTACAGGTCCGCCCCCACCACACAGTAAAAAAAAAAATATTGGTGGCTAGGGTTCCCATGTGTTAATAAAAAATAAAAAGATATTGGTGGCCAGGGCCCCTTAACGTCCATGCCTTCTCGAAGTCAGCAGCTCTCAGAAAGATGGGGGGCCGGCTAATCATTGCCTGCACTAACATATTCCTCAGTGCTGATCAATGTGGGATACAAAGTGGCTCCTGTTCAGTATACCAAAATATTGGTGTATTGTCCAATTAGCAATAATCTAAAATGTATCACATGCCGAGCTTCAAGGTGGACTTTCAATAATAATATTGGGTTTGTTCGTAGTTATGCTGTATCTATATCCTTGCAATGTAAAAGTTCCATTGGGAAGGTAGACTTTTAACTCGTCTGTATTGACCAGGCATATTTTTGAATTGCCCATGATTTTGTTGTACTTGCCACAGCGTGATGTCAACTCTGTTGGAATAGGAAGTATAGAAGGCACTAGATGGATATAGGAAAAGATCCAGAGAACAAGCAGAGAGAGAGTGACTAGAGAGATTAAAGGTGGCCATAGATGTTAGAAATACGATCATTCTTGGAAAAGATCTTTCCAGGAAAGTTTGTTCATTTGAGTTTGTTTTCTGCAATAATGTCTCCCGGAAAAGAATTACCCAGTTTGTCAGTCTTTCTATTATTTGCATTATAATAATTATCATTCCATTGAGATTTGTTCTCATTAAATTGGCCTAATCGCATGTCTATTCATCTCAAAAAAATCACCACCATAAAATCCAGGCAACTGTTGCTAGTAGCTCTCTGCCTGCAACCTTTTGGTGGTTAATGCAGGTATATGATCCGGAAACCCGTTATCCAGAAAGCTCTGAATTACGGAAAGGCAGTTTCCCATAGACTCCATTATAATCAAATAATCCAAATTTTAAAATGATTTTTCTCTTTTTCTCTGTAATAATAAAACAGAACCTTATATGTGATTCAAACAATTCAGACACAAGTAATCCTTACTGGAAGCAAACCCAGTTTATTGGGTTTATTTAATATTTACATGATTTTCTAGTAGATTTTAGGTATGAAAACACCAGGTTCCGAGCATTCTGGATAATCGGTCCTATATCTGTACTCAATAAGTTGTACTGATACACAGATACTCCATGTAACACATCCTCAGTTTACTTCTGTTTACTCTACATTTAAGATAAAAGATTTTGAGACAAAAGCAGACTGTCAACTTATGCATGCCATTGTACTAAGCCTTTTTGTAGTAAACGTTTGAATGCATCCTTCCTTTTGCTTTGAAAAGGCAGTAGGACAACTTGCTAAATGGTCATGGACAACATAGCTTCAGGGTGCATACCTGGCTATTTAAAACACTGACCGTATTCTAGAGCTACTTGGATATAAGTAAAAGATTTAAGTTCTTTGTGAACAGCAAAACCTATATCAATGGGTAAACTCTGTTGCATGAAAAAACGTTATAGTGAAACCTCCATTTTGCACCCCCTGATTTTAAGTTTTCCTTCACTTTTTTTAGGTGGTCCCACAAATACATAATGCATTCTCACATTTTATACAATTTTTTTTCTGGTTCCGTGAAAAACTTAAAATGGTGTTTCTACTATGTACATGTACATGTATACATAATCCTACTACAGGTTTGTTTGCATCCCAAACGCAATTTATTTTTTTAGTACAATGTAGACTCTGTTGTTTTCAGACCGTTTGCAGCTGGTCTCCGTTTACTTGTGTTTTTTAAATTAGTTTTTTGTGCATAAATCTTTGTTAAATGTACACACCCATTTATTATACAGCACTGTCAAATATATTGGCGCTTTAAATATATATGATAAATTCTGTTCAGCAGCACTCCAGTTTGCAATTCCAATAGTAATCTGGTTGCTAGGGTCCAGTTTACATTTTGCAGCCAAACAGTAGTCTGAATGACTGATGGAAAGTTTAAGATCGTGACGTTGAAACAAATGATCGATATCCAAATGTTTGTCCATCAAAGAATAAAATCTGAATATTTATGGCCAGCATTAATCTTCCCAACAATGAGCAGCCTAACAAAGGCTGCAACTTGGGTTTGTTTATAAAGAGTTTATTATCTCTCTTTGAACAAGTAATATTCTATAGTACTCACTATACTGTATACATTCACTGCCAATTTGTCATTAGTGCTTTATAATTGCAAAAGATTAGAAAAGGAAAAAAAATATTTTTCAGTCTAAAGATACACAGAATAGGTTTTCAAAAAAAATTCTTATACAAGTATAGGATACGTTATCCAGAAATCTCCAAATTATTGGAAGGTTGTCTCCCATTTTAATGAAATGATTAAAAATTTTAAAACCTATTTCTCAAAACAGTTCCTTGTACAGGTATGGGAACAGTTATTCAGAAAGCTCCTAATTGCCAAATGGCCATGTCCCATTGACTCCCATTTATCCAAATAATCCAATTTTTTTAAAATACAGATATTATTAATCCTTATTGGAAGCAAAACCAGCCTATTGTGTTTATTTAATGGTTACATGATTTTCTAGTAGACAATGTATGAAGATCCAAATTACGGAAACATCCAGTCCCAAGCATTCTGGATAACAGGTCCAATACCTGTATTTTATGCCAACTAAGATATAGTTAATCCTTATTAGGGGGAAACTTAGTAAACTTAAGGCATGGAGATCCAAATTACAGAAAGATCCCCTTATTTGAAAATACCCAGTTCCTGAGCATTCTAGATAACAGGTGCCATACCCATACTGCATGATCAAGAGACAATTATATTAAATGTCATGCAGAGAAATATTTGGTGCAATTGTACAGTTCATAGAGATCCCCTGGAGGCCACATCTAGGCTTTGGATATCTATTTGCATAGTACTGCTTTAAGATAATACTTGGTCAGGGAAGGACTCTTCAAAACTGTGCTGTGCTGCATGCTTCTCATGGATTGTTTTCCATTATTATCCTAATGGGAACTAGGTGCTAATCATGTATTATATATAATCAGTTAAAGAAAAACTATACCCCCCAAACAATGTAAGTCTCTCTAAAAAGATATTGCATAAAACAGCTCATATGTAAAACCCTGCTTCATGTAAATAAACCATTTTCATAATAATATACTTTTTTTAGTAGTCTGTGCCATTGGTTAATCCTAAATAGAAAATTGCCATTTTAAAAAATAAGCCCCCCCGGGATCGTACGATTCATGGTGCAAACAAACTATACATATTTGGTCACATGAGCCAATTAACAGGCGGAGTTCTGTCTTTTGCTTCCAATCCTCTTCCTGTCACAGGTAGAACTGCAGTATTTCTGGTCAGGTGATCTCTGAGGCAGCACAGAGACCATCACTAAATGGTGGTTCAAGGCAAAGCGATGTAAAAGGGCAATCAGTTTGCTAAGATTCTTTAATATGACACTTCATATAATATCTGTTGCTTAAATATTCATTTTGGGGTAAAGTTTAAGTGTGTTTTGGGGGTGTCCCAACACATTGAATACTTCTTTCTAGTCTCTTTCATGCCTTAGCAAGTGTGATGCTATACCTACAGTTTTAACAAAATAGAATGGCTGCTGCAGTTCAGAAGTTGTATTGGAAAGTTAAAATGAATCCCCCTTTAGGCCCCTTAGTTTGCTGTACTCTCTGTGCCCTGCATGGAGTTACTTGAATTGCCAAAGTCAATGGAGAATTCTTCTGAAAAAAGATTCTTGATTGAAGCGTTCCTGACTCCTCCTTTTCTGTCAGTACGGTTTTCGCATAGTGATAACCATAGAAACAGTCATCAGTGACTGATTACAGAGAGGAAGCTTGTATATTATTGGCTGCTTCCCAACTATTGCCTCTTTCAAAAGGCCTTAACTGCTTATTGTCCCTAACAGAGCGCGATTGGGTGTTGGTGAATTCATCACACAGGAACCCTGCTTCCCTTGGCTACGGTTAGGGGCAGCTGTAAGAAATTAACCCTTAGATAGCTTGTCGGCTAAAATGTTTAGAACCCATATGTAAAGGATAATTCATTCTGTTTGTCAAATTTTCACCATCTTTAGGTTTAACGCGTTAAATCACAACTTCGCGCAATAGATAAAAGACGCAGCATATAGTTAAGGCATCGCACACAGCCAATTTTTCTGCATTTGTGACTTAACCACGCTTTTAAAAAGTCTGTTGGTCTTGGTAGTTTAGTCAAAATGATGCCGGCTCAGTCTGTGGGAAACTGACGTTTACATCATGCCTGAATCATGAAAGGGTTTTGTATTTATTTAAATATAATGCACTGCTTAAACATGTGTTTTGCTTTACAATCAGGACTGCTACAATTTAGCTATTGGAATCGCTACAGATGTTAAAATTTCCTATAAGGCACACATTTACCTGAACTCTGTAGAATACACGAGGATAAAAAAAAATCAAATGCCATTTGCATGACTCTGCTGAACTATAAAATGACTTTTTTATTTCTAAGATATAATAGGACTGTTACTGAGAAATAGGTTTTAAATGAACAGTGAAAAAATCATTTACTCTTTGGCTTTACTGGTTCTTTCCAAAGTAGATTGAACAATCGCACACCCTTCCCGAGATCAGCCCGGTGCACAATCCCAAAGGATCCGGCAGCCTCACGTATACTATAGAACAGAAGAGGATCGGCACACAGGCATTCAAGTTGCGGTGTTGCCAGCTCGTTTATTGTGCGGAATGCAACATTTTGGGGTCATACCCCAAATGTAACCTGCTCGTTTATTGTGCGGAATGCAAGTTTCGGGGTCATGCCCCAAAAAGGGGCATGACCCCGAAACGTTGCATTCCGCACAATAAACGAGCAGGTAACACTGCAACTGGAATGCCTGTGTGCCAATCATCTTCTGTTCTATAGTTTACTGGTACTTTCCCAGATTTTGCGCATAAAGGTTAAAATAAACCCTAATCAGTAATTTTAGTGATCTTGGTAAACATTAGAATATTAATATAGATTGTAGATAGACAAGTTGCCTGATGTGGTTATCACCTTCCCTTGCAGCATGGGTAACGTATGCTAGGCCGTTGTTTCTTAATTTTGGGTCTGCAAATGTTGCGGAGCTGCAGCTGCCAGGATTCTTCAACATAAAATCAAAGGTAAAGGCATACTGTGAAATGTAGTATAGTTTTTTTCTGGGGACCCTTGGTTAAGAATCAGGGATAGCAAAATACTTGACAAATGCCCTTTAAATTTAGTTGTTTTTTTTTACCATAATAATTATTCCATGCACATGTTTTTCCAACAAACACCCAAGCTTGCTGGCAACTGCCATACAATAGAACGGAGGGCAGTTTTGAGCATTTTGGTCTCCACCTGCAAGTTGTTAATCGCTGACTCCAACCATAATCATTTTTGGCCCGTGGTTAAACAGGGGGAACAGGAAAACTGAAAGGTAACATAAGGAAACACTCCCTAGAGAAAGACCGATAACTATATGAAATAGTCGTCTTTCTTCAGTTGTGTAAAAGACTAAGTAAAGGAGTTTAAAATTGGGCTGGATGATACAACTTGTCATTTTTGCCATCCAAATCTGTGTTTCTTCTACTTTGTTTCTCGCTATTATTTAATTGTAATGTGAAGCACCAAAATAATTTGCCCCATGACATTTGGGGTTAAATGTAAGACAATACGGTGTATTTAGCACCCAGTTTGAATCTATTGGTTTGGGTGCATGCTTAGGCCACTTGCAGTTTATTTCCCAGTTGCATGAAGCATGAGGGAAGGGTAACCTAAAGATAGATGGAGTGCAGTGCTGCTGGCTGCTTGCTGGGAATGGCTCAGCCATGAGAACATTTCCATAAATGGCCAGAGCAATTGGAGATGGCACCTTGCAGGGAACGTAGATGAGGAGCAGCAGGTGCTGACAGGACTGTGACATTAAAGTACTGATAAACTCCCAGCCAATACTGTGCATGCCATGCTTTCTTTCACTTAGGAACTATACAGCAAGGAGCAGTTCATTGCCTTTTTAGTAGCAGTGACCTCAATGTGGCAGGATTGTTTTCTGAAAATCATAGCTGGCACCTGTTCCTAAATTCAGCAGTGCCTCCCTAAATTATTTACCCTTTAATTTTGCTTTGTGTTGTGCTAGTTCCTTCCGTTTTGTGTCTGCTGTCTAGCATTTGTATATGTTTATCTCTTAAAAGCTTTTAGAAAGTTTGTTTATATTCTCAACAGTGGGATCCAATTTGTAAGGCAAATTGAGATTTATTGTGGGGATTGCTAATCAGCAGGCTTTGCAGCTCAGCCGTGGGGGGGGGGGGTGTCAGACTTGCAGGGATACAGCGAATCTAGGTGGGGGTTTGGGTGGTGAATCTTGGAGGGTTTGGTCATTTGGGGTGTGGCCAGCCAGGAGTATTGGGATTTATGATTTAAAGGAACAGTTCAGTGTAAAAATAAAAACTGGGTAAATAGGCTGTGGAACATAAAAATGTATCTCATATACTTAGCCAAAAATGTAATGTATAAAGGCTGGAGTGACTGACTGGATGTTTAACATAACAGAACACTACTTCCTGCTTTGCAGCTCTCTAACTCTTGAGTTAGTCAGCGACTTGAAGGGGGGCAACATGGGACATAACTGTTCAGTGTGTTTGCGATTGATCCTTAGCATTCAGCTCAGATTAAGAACCAACAGTTATGGCTCATATGGCCCCCCCCCTCAAGTCACTGATCGGTTACTGACTGGTAACCAATCGGAGGAAACCAAGAGAGCTAAAAAGCAGGAAGTAGTGTTCTGTTATGTTAGACATCCAGTCACTCCAGCCTTTATAGATTACATTTTTTTGCTACCTAACTATATTGAAATCATTTTTTATTTTGCACAGCCTATTTATTTAAATTTTTATACTGAACAATTCCTTTAAAGTCACCAGGCTAATAAATATACATGTTGTAATAATAACTAGGATGTTTTTGTGCCTGCCTGTGTAGTGGGGGGAACTGCTCCACAAAATTCCATTTTCTATGCCCCAATTGTAAAATGTATTACTCTTGATATGTCAAAAGCTAGTGGAGTTTATCAACAGTTCTCTCACTTTTCACAATTTATCATATTTTGTTCTGTTGCCACGACGATTAGTAGCACCATGGGCAGGATGACTACTCAGAATGACTACAGGTGCCTGTGCCTTAAAGCTGATTCCTAAGCTGCCAATGGGCTTGTGTGTTTTGATACTATCTGAGAGAGTACTTACTGTTAAGTACTTATCTTACTGTGTGGAATGGTAGCCCTGTAGAGCACCTCGTCTATGTATAATGTAATGTAGATGAAAAAATGATGAAAATAATTAGCCATTGACAGTCTACCTATATGTTTCACATTTTGTCATTTGGAATGTATTGATCGTTGCTTGTGTTTTACAGTGGAAGCGTCCGTTCATGGCAGCAATGTTCACTGCACGGATAAGACTATTGAGGCTGCGGAAGCACTGCTACACATGGAATCTCCTACTATCTTGCGAGATACCAGGAGCCCTGGTATGTGCCCTTTATAATCTAATCATCATACAGCCTGTCGCCTCACTGCTTGCCAATGCACAATCTTCAGCGTTTCATTACTGCCATGCTTATCAGTGATAGATTATATTATTATTATGCTTTATTTATATAGCACTGACATATCTACAAAGTTTCACATTGGTCTGAACTGTAAAATAAAGTTGTTGTAGTTTGTTAAAAAGCGGAGTATAAATACAACAAAGGCAATCTGTGTCATTTATTGGTTAATGGGCAGTTTCCTTCAGGAATCTACTTTTTTGTGTAAGGCAGATATTGCAGCCAGTCCATTCTTAAAGGGATACTGTCATGGGAAAAAATTATTTTCGAAACACATCAGTTAATAGTGCTGTTCCAGCAGAATTCTGCACTGAAATCCAGTTTGAGTGATTATCACACCCTCCCTTTCCCTCCCAGCAGCCTAACAGAACAATGGGAAGGTAACCAGATAGCAGCTGCCTGGTAGATCTAAGAACTGCACTCAATAGTAAAACCCAGGTCCGACTGAGACACATTCAGTTACATTGAGTAGGAGAAACAACAGCCTGCCAGAAAGCAGTTCCATCCTAAAGTGCTGGCTCTTTCTGAAATCACAAAACCAGGCAAAATGACCCAAGATGGCTGCCTACACACCAATATTACAATAAAAAAAAAAATACACTTGCTGGTTCAGGAATTACATTTTATATGGTAGAGTGAATTATTTGCAGTGTAAACAGTGTAATTTAGAAATAAAAACTACACCATAAAAATCCTAACCGAATCTTCTGGTTTACTGCCAGCCCTGCCGGTGAAATTCTGAACACACACACTTTTTGGTACATACACAGTAAATACTTCAACTGAGCCATCAGCATATAGCAGGGACAAAATATGATACAACAGACAATTTGGAAGAATGTAAGCAAGATATCTGTGGAAACTGCCAAAATAGGAATCGTAAGGTAACTCTATGCACTGTAAATAATTTAGTAGTTTAGTAGTTATCTCTACAGTTAAAGTGTAAGATGTAAACCTTCACTAACCTTATGTCTTTCATACTTTTAGCTTCATTTGTGAACTTCCTTCTGGTTGCATGTATTTTGAGGCAATATAGTGTAGAAAGCAGATGTAGACTTGCTGTAAGACTAGACTATATTTGGACTTCATTTTCCAAAGAGGGATAGCAGGATGGTCCACCTCACTAAGCCCCATTAATGAATTTTCATGTTTTTTTGGTCATGCTAATTTGCATTGCTTCACTCTGCCCCTGTGGTTGCTGTTATACCTATATATGTGTTTAAATGAGTTATTAGGTGGCAGATTTGAGTTAAATTAGTTTATTAAAAATTAAACATCTTGATAGTAGAGCATGTGATGAGTACAGCAACAAAGATGATCACGAGGCTAAAGTACGGTAGTTATAGCAGGGCTGGAAATATATTGTAGTAAAAAGTAAACTGTACATATTTCAGGTCACATAATACAGGTTTTATGTTGCATGCATATTCCCTGCCTGTTCTTATTTACTCTATGATGGGTTGTTGTGGGTGAAGGAGGTGTATATCCATTCAGGGACCCCCTTTTAATATAGACTAGATAACTCTATAGGTGTCCTGCATTACTTGCTTCTAATTCCTAAAGGCAGGAGGAGTAGGGTTCCTTCAATTTCGGATTATTAGTCTTTTTGCCAAAGTAATGCCTCAAGCAGAAAAAACGATTGGTATTGGTTTAGTTTAAGATCTTGTATTATGGCCAGAATGCACAACTTAGGTCTTCTATGAATTGTGAACTGTAGTACTACATCCAAGGTATGTTAAATGTTTCCCCAGTATGGGGTGATCTTGCTACAGCTCCACAGCATGTGGATAAAAGACCCTTTATCTGAGGCACACTGGGTACAGAGTTCCGGGTTGTTGATATGGTGAAGTCTGACAGGGGTGTAGTAGGCCCTGTGGATGATATATAGTTGGAGTAAGTGTTACCTATAGCAAGGTAAACTGTTGCTGGACTGTATCTTGTGCTTCCTGCCCCTCCTTGTCGAGAACTGTGCCTACATCTATTCCCTTTTTGTTACGTAGCACATCTAAATTGTTACCATGTACATCTTGTTGTAGTCTGACACACAACATAGTAATGAGACCTTTGGTGTGACCCCTTTTGATAAATATTAGGAAGGGGTTAGTGGCTTTTGTGAGGTTGTGCCATTTGTGGGTAGCCTTAAAGGAGAAATCAACCTGTGGGGGAAAAAAACCCTACCGCCCACCCCAGGTAGCCCTCCCTCCTCCCCCCAGGCTAACTACCCCCCAGGGAGATGCCCCATACTTAACCCCCGGTGCAGATTCTTCCAGTGTAGTTCCACGCGTCCATCTTCCGGCTCCTCTGTAAGCTGACTGAGAGTTTTTTCTGCGCATGCGCAGTTGGAGCAGATTGCCAGTTTGCGACAGCTGCGTATGCGCAGAATTACTCTGAAATTGCCGATCTGAGGGGTAAGTATGGGGCAGCTCTACGGGGGGGGGGTAGTTAGCCTGGGGGAAGGAGGGAGGGCTACTTTGGGTGGAGGGTAAGGTGTTTTTTCCCCCACAGGTTAATTTCTCCTTTTAATGGCACAATTGAAAGTTGAAATGAAAGTTGAGCCACTGGTTTGGGGGGGATGTGATACTGGTCTTTCAGTTGTGCCCAGGAGACCGGCTTGATATCTTGCCAAACATTTCCCATTGTGCTGATATCACAACTTAACCACTGCTGCATGGGGCCTAGCTTATCGATATGGGGTATTCCTGGTTATTCCATAGCAGCATTAATAGGTCTGTGACAGAGGATACTATAAGTTTGTTTACCATTGTCTTTGTTAAAGGAACAGTTCAGTGTAAAACTAAAAACTGGGTAAATAGATAGGCTGTGCAAAATAAAAAATGTTTTTAATATAGTTAGTTAGCGAAATTTGTAATGTATAAAGACTGGAGTGACTGGATGTCTAACATAATAGCCAGAACTTTAATGGGGGCCACATGGGATATAACTGTTCAGAGAGTTTGCAATTGATCCTTAGCATGTAGCTCTTATTCAAAAGCAGTTAATGGCTGGTAACCAATCAGTGGAAACCAAGAGAGCTACAAAGCAGGAAGTAGTGTTCTGGCTATTATGTTACACATCCAGTCACTGCGTGAATCGTTTGTGTGAATCGTTATTTGGAAAAGAAACCTAGATGGCTTCCTGTGGCTGAGACTGTGAATGGATTGCATTCTAAATACCCAAAGCAAAAATGGCTGGTTTTGTATGGATGTAAACCAAATGCTGTGAATATTGTATATAGAAATTATAGCAATTTCCACAAGGCTATCGCCCTAATAAAATTGACCTATGAAGCTAGACGGACACAGACCAAATATGAAAAAATTTGGAACCCATGGTGTGAGGCAGATCTAAACTAAGTTACCTTAGCTCTGTCAATGGTTCCATAATGTTGCTGATGCATATATTACTATTTGCTTCCACTTACTATACTTCCTGAACTTTTATGGTCTTGGCTATTTGTATGTTATTAAATATCAATAAAAAAGTAACCTTAAAAAAAAAAAAAAGAAAAAAATGATAGCAATTCATTTGCTGCTTCTGTTTGACATTTGGGTTGCATGTATAACTGTGCTATATGTGGTTGTCCGTAGTTTTCAAGTTCATCAAGGCCGTTGTACTTTTATACAGACTACAATTGTTCTCATTAGCAGAGCTTGCAGAGAACCATGGCTTTCCATAGAGCAGAGGTCCCCAACCTTTTCTACCCGTGAGCCACATTCAAATGTAAAAAGAGTTGGGGAGCAACACAAAAACTAAAAAGTCCCTTGCCAAATAAGGATTGTGATTGGCTATTTGGTAGTTTTTATGCAACTAAAACTTGTTTCCAAGCCTGGAATTCAACAAAAAGACCACCTTTGAGGCCACTGAGAGCAACATCCAAGGGGTTGGAGAGCAACATGCTGCTCACGAGCGACTGGAGAGCAACACCAAGGGGTTGGAGAGCAACATGTTGCTCACAAGCTACTGGTTGGGGATCACTGCCATAGAGTACAAAGGATTTTTTTGCTTCTCCAGTGCACCATTTTGATTAGACAGGGTTGTCATAATGCTTCTATGTCTAAATAACAGGTAGTCTTTATTAATCCATCCTGTATTTCCCATCTTAACAATTTAAATCACATATCCTATTTCCAACCTAAATCACTTATATCAGAGGCCAGTTAAATGGTGCTTATCCATCCAGTGTATTCATTTATTCATTATTTATAACTGAACTAATCATGTAGTCAAACTCTGTGCCCATCTTTTCTTTTAACAGTGGAAGTCTATGTTCCCCCATGTGTCTCCACTCCTGAATTTATTCATGCAGCGATGAGGCCGGATGTAATTACTGAAACAGTCGTGGAAGTTTCCACTGAAGATTCAGAACCAATGGACTCTACATCTATCCCAATATCTATTGAACTTGGAGAACCAATGAAGAAAAAAAAAGGTATTGGAGTATTACATTTTTTTTTTCTTTAACTTCTTGAGCTTCTGGTGCCTAAGATTTAGCTTTACAGATAATTGTGCTTGTTTTCTGTCAAAAAATGTAAATAATTTGCAGAGTATCACATAATAGTCTTGCAATTAGTGGGATGTCATTTGTTTAATCTCATTATTTGCCTTCTTGATCATTAAATCTTACTTCTTGTACAGCTGGCCGCAAACCAAAAATGCAACAGCCTGCTTTTTCAAATGGATCTCCAGAACTGGGAATCAAGAAAAAGCAAAGGGAAGGCAAAGGTAAACTGGAAGAAATAGTCGTTAATTTCTTAATAAACTAATGTCGGCTTTGCTATGAGAACCGAACAACACAAGTTTTTATTTTTTGTGCTAAATGTCTTTCAGTGTAGACACAGAAGTACCTTGCAAGAGTTTTGAGACCGGGGGGCAGTTTTTTAAATTTAGTGAATAACATTCTACACTGAAATTATGGACGTTTTTTTTAAGTCATTGTTTTATGGTCATGTATATTTAAATGTCAGATGAGCAAGACAAAGGCAGCAATTGGAAATGAGAAAACCTTTAAAGTTTATTTTTTTTTGTCCCAGAACCAAACCTAAACCTAAAGATTTGGCAGAATTCTGGGAAAAGTACTTTGGTTCATCCGAAATCCAGGATTCGGTGCATATTTCGTTTTTGAGATGTAGCTATAGAAGTCTTCCAGACGTATTGCTTTTTAAGGGATACTGTCATGGGGAAACATGTTTTTTATTTCAAAATGCATCGGTTAATAGTGCTGATCCAGCAGAACTCTGCACTGAAATCAGTTTTTTAAAAGAGCAAACAGATGTTTTTATATTTAATTTTGAGATCTGACATGGGGCTAGACATATTGTCAGTTTCCCAGTCTTATGATCTGTGCTCTGATAAACTTCAGTCACCCTTTACTGCTGTACTGCAAGTTGGAGTGTTATCACCCCCTCCTCCCCCCCCCTCCAGCAGCCTAACAGAAGAACAATGGGAAGATAACCAGATAGCAGTTCCCTAAAGCTGGCCATAGACGCAAAGATCCTATTGTACGAATCAAGGATTCATACGATTTTTGCATTGTGTGTGGAGTATGCCGACATTTTTCGTCCAGCGGAGATCGGCCGTTTGGTCGATCGGACAGGTTAGATTTTGACCCGACCAATCCCACCGGAGCCCATTGTGCATCGTAATCGGATCGTTCAGATTACCCCTCAATATAGCCATGCTCGTTAATAGCATATCGGGGAAAGATCAGCTCGTTTGGCGATGTCGCCAAACGAGTGGATCTTTGCGTCTATGGCCACCTTAACACAAGATAAAAGCTGCCTGGTAGATCTAAGAACAGCACTCAATAGTAAAATCCAGGTCCCACTGTGACACATTCAGTTGCATTTTGTAGGAGAAACAACAGCCAGCCAGAAAGCAGTACCATCCTAAAGTGCTGGCTCTTTCTGAAGCAAATGACCAGGCAAAATGACCTGAGATGGCTGCCAACACACCGATATTACAATAACAATAAAAAATACACTTGCTGGTTCAGGAAAAAAAATGTTATTGTAGAGTGAATTATATGCAGTGTAAACAGTTGAATTTAGAAATATAAACTACACCATAAAAATCATGACAGAATCCCTTTACTTCCCCCCCCCCCGCTTTAGCCTGAACTTTCCAATTTTGTGCAAGTTTTATATACAGAGGGATTTGTGCCTTATGTTTTTTATTTTTACCATTGATAGGCAATACCACCTACTTGTGGGAGTTCTTGTTGGACCTGCTGCAAGATAAGAACACCTGTCCACGTTACATTAAGTGGACTCAGAGAGAGAAGGGGATCTTTAAGCTGGTGGATTCAAAGGCCGTCTCCAGATTGTGGGGAAAGCATAAGAACAAGCCAGATATGAACTATGAAACCATGGGTCGAGCTTTAAGGTATTTAATATGAACAAGAAATGTAGCCTTCTGCTTTGGGTTAGCCTAGGAAAAAGCTTCTTTGTGTGCTTCAGCACAACAATCTAAAAATGATGTTGAATGCACCGTTTCAATGCAGTTATGTTGAATGTATGTATGTATGTATGTATGGAGTGTCGTATCTAGAAATCTGATCAGAAATGTCCACAGTATGAGTAGGCAATCCATACATTTTGAGTGTCATTTTAATTAATTATAATATACAATTATATATATAATGGTAATGTATTTATTTTATCTTTGTAATAATAAAATTGTACCTTGTACTTGATGGTAACTAAGCTGCATGAATCCGGATCAGTCGCATAACTATCCTAGTGGGTTTATATTGTGTTCCACTGTTCTTCGCGTATATAAAGGGGTGGTTGACCGTTTAGTGTTAGTATTTTAAACATATATAGTTTTGATTATTTGCTTTCTACTTCACTCCAGTTTTCAAATGGGGTCACTGACCTGATCATCTAAAAAACAGATACTCTGGTTAACCTGTTCTTATTATTACTTTTTATAACTCCTTGTTCTACTACTAAGGCTCTCTCCTTTTAAAATTCTAGTCTCTCATTCAGTCAGTTAATGGTTTCTAGGGTAGTATTGACCCTAGTAATCGAATAGCTGCTGAAATTGCAAACTGGGGAGCTGCTAAATAAACGGCTAAATAGCTGAAAAACCACAAATTAAAAATGAAATCACTCTCTACATCATGCTAAAAGTTCATTTGAAGATGAACAACCCTTTATCTAAAAATCCCTACGTCCCATACATTCTGGACAATAGATCATTTATCTGCACCATCTTACGTGTTTGAAGAAAGACCTTTTAAATAGTGATGTATATTGCTGTAAATTTTGAGATGTGCAAGCCCACCAAGCTCATATGAATGTAAGCTCACATTCTGACATTGTTTTACCTATGCAGGTACTACTACCAGAGAGGGATCCTTGCAAAAGTTGAAGGTCAAAGGTTGGTCTATCAATTTAAAGAGATGCCCAAGAACATTGTGGTAATAGAAGATGACAAAGCCGAGTCCTGCAGTGAAGAGATGGTGTCTCCCATAGATGACAAATCATTGGAAAGAGTCTCTATCCCCACCGAAGGCATTATGAAAATGGCAATGCCAGCCAGACTAGAGAAGAGCCCAACCCAGCAGAGTTCTAACAGGAAAGCGAGACTAGTTAGCTTGTCCTCTCCTGTCAGTGAGGCTTCACCTCATTCACCCACCAGCAACACGCCAACAGCAACGCAGAGGTCAGTTGGTATCTTCCATTTTTTCTTCTTAATTCAACAAAGGTATCATTATAACACACACACATACAGGGGCAGGTTTATCAAGGGGCGAATTTGAAATTTCATTGTTTGCTTTCATTGTTGCAGGTGCAAATTTGCCCAGTGTTTATAAATGACCTCCACTGAGGATCATTTATAAACATTGGGCAAAATTGTACCTAGGCAGTAACCCACAGCAACCAATCCGTGATTAGCTTTTTCCAGACAGCTGCAGGCTGAGCAATAAAATCAAACATCTGATTGGTTACCATGGGTTTCTGCCATGGTGCTAATTTGCCCAGTTTTTTGACCCTCACTGTCTATCACAACCGTGCATTGCTGCTTTCTTTGCTGCTCACCCTGCTCTACTGATTAAACAAATATTTTGGTGTTGACTCACATTATGTATATTTTAGTCGGTGGAGGCACCTGTCAACATTATCCTTGTTTTCCCTCTTGTACTCAGTTGCCATTTATGGTATATTTGGTGTCATCCTCTGCTTTTCCGCCCTATATTTTTATGTTGATTTAGTTATGTAGTTTTCATGCTGGAAGACAAAGTTGTAAGTTTTAGCCTAATGTCCTAAATTTCTACATAACACTCCTAAACTCAAAAAACTTAGCATAAGTCAAAAACACTTTGGAGCAGGCAATCAAATGAAGGCAATCTTCCACCAGGCAGTTGAATCATTTGTTATTTAAAGGGGAACTACACACAAACAGAACTTAATCTTTTTGAAAAGTAAACTTAATTTCAAGCAACTTTGCAATATACATCAATTATGCAGATATATATATATATATATATATATATACAAAAATATGCAGATATTTAATGGTTTCTGACAGTTCCCTAAGCCCTGTTCTCCTGCTGATCTGTCTGACTACTTTGCTGAGCTGGCTGACTACTGTTACTTTGTATCAGCAGCCATCTGTCCTCAGCCTGCATCCTCCAAACCCCACAATTCCCTGCACAAGTGATTTCAATAAGTAACAGAACATCGCAGTGCAATGCATTGTGGGTTATGTAGTTCCTGCATGCTGTCTGTAAGCTGTGGAGAAGTTGTTACAATTTGCAACATCAGTGTTTTAGTCTCTCCTTCCCTGCCAGAATTTCAAATGATCCAGAAAGAGAAGAACTGTTAAACAACTGGATTTCAGCATAGAAAATTGCATTTATTCATACTTTTTGAATAAAAAGGTAACTGTGATGGGTATATTAGGGGTTTCTGTGTTATGTGGTCCTCTTTATCAAATTTTGATTGGAAGCCGGCGTTCCCCTTTAAACAAATGTGCACCAATCGAACAAACACATCAATTAACCAATAATCCAATCACCAGGCTCACGATGTGAACCAATCCCTGTTCAAATCAATCAATTCAATCCCTGTTGAAAAGGTACAAGCTAGGGCTACACCCAAGTCTCTTTGGTTGCCATATTGGTATCATATTGGTATCTTTAGCACAAGTGTTTGTAGGCATTCTATTTACCTTTTTTTCCCATGTCATAGGACTGTCCGTGTGGCCATGCAAGTGCCTGTGGTAATGACGTCTTTGGGGCAGAAGATCTCCACTTTGGCTGTCCAGTCAGTGAATCCAGGTTCTCCTCTGATTGCAAATAGCAGCCCAACAACAGCATCAGCTCCAAAAGTTGTCATCCAGACAATCCCTACAATGTTACCAGCATCGTCTGAAAGTGGAGACAAATTCACCATGCAGCCTGCCAAAATAATCACTATTCCAACTTCCCAACTCACGCAGTGTCAGTTGCAGACAAAGCCTGGATTGAGTGGGCCTGGGGCTCTTAATCTTGTTGGAACCCCATTGACTGTGAGAGCACTTACCCCTGTTTCAATAGCTCATGGGACTCCAGTTCTGAGGTTGGCAATGCCAGCACAGCAAGCAAGGTGTCAGACTCCCCCGAGGCTCATCAGCACCCTAATCAAAGGACCTGAAGTCAAATCAGATATGCTAGTGGGCAGGCAGGAGGGAGAGCTAAAAACATTTCAGTTAGTTACAGATGAAAAATCCGCAGACGGGGGCCAAACAGTTACCCATGTTGTTGTTGTCAGCACCCCCTCTGCAATCAACTTCCCTGTTAATGTCAAACAAGAGACAAGTGTGATATGTGAAAAGTGACAAAGCATCACTGCGCCTCTAAAATTCTGGCTAAAACTGACATTTAAAAAAATCAACCGCTGATAAAACAAAACTTCTGGACAGAAAGAAGCGATAAAGTCCTCGGAGACTTTAAACAAAGACAATATAAATATACGGATTCTAAAAAGAAAAACTCGATTCTGTTCCCATGTTTTCAGTGGGATCTGTTCATGTCACGTCAACGTTCCTAATGCATCAGAGGGGGAAAAAAAGGGACCAAAGTCATTGTTCATATCTATTTTTTTCCCCATTTTTTTTCGGTTTTGGTTTTTTTGTTACACTAAGTATAAAGTGGAACACTAAATAACATTATGCCAGAAGCACAGCAATTGTAAATGGTAAGAAATCTGTTCTACTGTGTGCAAACAGCTCTCCCTTTATCGGTGCTATGCAGAAAAAAAACTGCTAAAAAGAAGTATTTTAGACATGAACTGTAACTACGCACGCAGGGAAATAACGATTGTGGAGTTCTGAAATGCAAGTGCAAGATAGAAACCGATTTCATATTAAAGCCTTAGACTCGTTCTTAGTTTTATTTTCCGTAAAAAAAATAAGCTAACCGCTTGTTTATGTAAAGCAATTTTTTATACATATTAAGAAAAATGTAAAAAGGAAAAAAAAAACCATTGTACCTAGCACAGTATTGGTATAGAATTAATTACATGTAACCTATTTTATACGGTAGTTAAAAGTATGATTTATTTTTTGTCGTTCATTTTTGTTGTATCGCAGTCTGTTTTGGGAAGGCCTGGGAAGCATTTTGAGCACCATTTTGGTGCGACAACAGGTCAGAGGAGCCTTTAAATGTAACATGCTTTTTTTTTCTTGTTTTTTTGCCAGGATCCCTTGCATACATTTCAGTTTTTTGCTTTAAAAGGTCACCACGAAGCATGTGTCCATTTATTGGTTATAAAGTTTGAAGCCTGCTATTTTTTTAGTTGAAGTTCTGAAGGCGGGTCGCTTAGGGGGAGAAATACCAGTGTTCAGAATGGACTCAAATAGTTTGTATATTCAACATTTGAAGTATATTCTATTTTGTTGTACTCTTGTTTCAAAGTGTATTCGAGTAGATTTTACTGCAATATAGAAAATTAATTTGATGATCCGTCTTGTCTTGTCTTTATTTTTTTTTCCAGGCATATTAATTATTCTTGTTTTAATTGGACTCTTTTGTAAAATATTACAAATGTAAAACTATTGTATTTTACTTCCTGGTGTCTTTGTCAGTTTCACAAAGCTCCTTATGCAGGGGCCTGTTTAAAGGATAGTTACCCTTTAAAATAAGTGAATGTAAAATTGATGAGGGTGCTATTCTAAGCACTTTTGTCATTTACATTCATTATGTATTCTTTTTTCATTCCAAGATATTAAGCGATACATGGGCTAGAGTCCTGCAGCGGGTCGTGTACCCGGAAAAACCTGCGGTACACTGTGGGTTGAAGGTGCGGGTATAGACGCGGGTTGAGCTGCAGGCCTTCTCAAAAGCAATTTTTACTCCTTTTTTCTGATCATACCTACTTCCGATGATGTCACTTCCGGTTTACAATGACAGCACTTCCTGTTTTACACCTTTTTTTCTGATCACGCTTACTTCTGATGATGTCACTTCCTGTTTACAATGACAGCACTTGATTCTTGATAGTCAGCATGTTGCGGATAAGGTACTTGCAGGTCCAAGCGAGTAAGAATGCCGGTTCGGGTTGCGGATTGCAGGTTGCTGGTACGGGTTTTAAAAAACGGACCTGCGCAGGACTCTAACATGGGCTGTTCATATGAATGAATTTTGTTACAACATCGCCACCTGCTGGTCAGTTTCTTACCAGTCTGAGCACCAAGTAGTCAAGGAAGTTGTCAGGAGAAAGAGGCTGCTCTGGTGTTCTTCTGCTTAGGAAAACAATAAGAAACCTTTCCCACTTTTTTTCTAAGCAGAACATTAAAGCAGCCTCTTTCTTTCTCCTGACAACTTCCTTGACTACTTGGTGGTCAGAATGGTGAGAAATTTCCAGCAGGTGGAGCTGTTGGAACAAAAATCATTCATATCAACAACACATGTATCGCTTAATATTTTATAATTATAATTTTATAATTAGGGATGCACAAATTTAACCCTTTTCGCCAAAATGCATTAATCTATGGGCAACATTTTTCCGACGAGCAGATTCGCTCATCCCTAGTCTTAAATTTTTTTTATTTGTTTTTGGAATTATTTTTTAAATGATTTCCTCAGCTCTCAGAACTGGAATGCAACCCCTAGCAATAGAAATGCACAGGCTAGATTTAATTGCTCCTGAGAACTTAAATACAAATGATGCATTTTCAACTACATGATGCAAGTAGAATTAAGAAAGGTACCAATTTAAAAATAAAAAAAAGAATAAAGACAGAGCGCAACGTTGCTTAGAATATTTCCTTTTTTAATATACTTGACCTTGAACTTACCCTTTAACTTTATTCCAGTTGACTTCACGCAGTCAAATGACAGACATAGTAAAACATATTCTCTGCTCTCAATCAGTTGCTCTACCTTCCAAATCAACCAATGTCCATTATGAAATTAGAGCAAGGGCATTAAACCCCCAAATACCACATGATATCGCCTGTGAAATATGCCACTGACTTCAATAAATCTCTCCCATCTGGAAGTGACAGGAGGATGCCATTGACTCATTAGCATAAGGCCCAGGCAGTATCTGGGAAGAATTTGACATTTTCCTGGGTGTGAAGATGTCCCATGTGACACCAACCTAAGGAGAGGAAGTGATAACCGGAATAGGACTGTTCTGTGGTGCTCGCTGCTGGTATAACCCCGGGCCGGTGCAGTTTTCTGCTGATAGTAACACTGGCCTGGGGTTTCAGGTAAGTAAATAACATTCACTAACTAACATTTGGCACCCCCAAATGCAAAACGACTTTCCTTCTCCTTTAATAGTGCTGCTCCAGCAGGATACTGCATTGAAATCTAATCTCAGAAGGGCAAACAGATTTTTAATATTTAATTTCAAAATCTGGCTTGGGGCTAGACATGTTGTTGGTTTTCAGGTGCCCCCAGTCATGTGACGGGCTCTAATAAATATCAGTCACTCTTTACTGCATGCTGGAGTGATCTCACCCCCTCCCTTTCCTCATAGCCAAAAAAAATTTGTCACCCATAGACTTCAACGCATTTGGCAAACTTCTTTGCTCCTTCAACATAGCAGCCTGTCGACAGAAGAATGGGAAGGTAACCAGTAGTGATGGGAAAATCTGACCCACTTTTCGTGAAGCAGCGGCAATTTTTTTCACCCATTGGAGTCTATTGGCATCTTTTTCCATGGTGGAACCTGCCAAAAAATTTCACTCATCGCTGTATCCTGACACTTCCTCTGACCTGATGTTCTCAGCTGGAACACTTGCTGCTCCAATTGTCTCTGAAAACAATGACCACAGACTCAATATTCACAGGGGGGCAATGGTATTTTTATGAATGATCAGTTAGTGAAATGGAAAAGCATTGAAAGCAAAACATTAGGCTACATTTTACAATGTCATTTAGGGAAGTTTTTTTTGTTCCGTTTGGCAGTTTAATGCCTCTAAGCACAAAGTGATGTCAGTACAAAATGGGGTAACTGATATGGGGAGGATGGAACCTCAATGCATTTTAACACCTTTGTGAACACCTATGGGAACACTGACTGCAACCAATGACTCATCTACATCATCCGTGCCCAACCTCAGCAAATCCCACCAATAGTGTTTATAAATCTAGTGGAAAAAGTTACCAGAAGACAGTGGTGGGTGGACCAACGTTGTTAATGCCCGTGGATTGGGAAGAGATATTGGACAGGCAGGTGGGTGTACAATGTGAATGGCACATGAAAGCACTGGAGCACTTCCACACTCGCTGCTGCCACTTCTGAGCTTATGATTAAGGAATTGAGTCCTGAAACCATAAAAGTGCACTACCTCTGTAGGATACTGCAATAAACCTGCCTCTCTTTTTATCAGAGTGCCGTCGTCTCCTTCTTGGTTTTGGCAAAATATGTGCAGATCCCTTTTTGTTGGGTGCACATGGGTCAGGCTTGATGTACATACTACTACAGAAATTAACCCCAGCACTCCAATATATAGCCCCCTGGGAAAGAATATTTTGCACAACTTAACTATAACATCTAGTTAAAAAAAAAAAAAAAGACACTTTTAGTTACAAAGTTTGTATGCGTAAGCTGGCGCGCTCCGTGATATAATCACATCAATTATCGGCACCCACCAAATATCACACCAAGTCCCGGCTGCATCTCCCTGATATTTCCAAATAATTGTACAGATTGGAGACACTCACTCAAGTCGGTTCAAGAGGAACTGGAACACGTTAATGTGGGAGAACGTGAAAATTTCAATAAATTCACTAGTGATTATGTTTGTGAGTGCCTCCAATCTCTACAATCATATAATACACAAAAGCCATGAATATCTTCTAAATTATAGCCTTATAAACGGTGACTAGTGATGTCGTTTTTGTCACAGGACTCACTAAAACTTCATGACCTGTATAAAAGAATTCAGCCTAAAAACATAGCCGCAAAATGGGTACTTTTTTAGATTCTTTGACCAAAGTAACACTTACAAATGACAAGCCTTGTATGTCTATATAAAACCTGCCAAACGGCTAGTTGATTATACCAAATAATATCAAAATTTGTCCCAAATCAAGTATTCTCTCACTCCAGGACAGAGAAGGAGTCTCCACTTCCAAGTCCAAGTTAAATGGTTGCCACTGTAATGCTCCAACAAAAGAGGAAAAGGTAAAAAAAATACTGAATCCAGGGATTCCAGGCTTTTCATAAATGGATTTACTGTCATTTAGTATACTAATGAGTTTTTCAATGAGCAATATCTAACGATTTTCCGGCTTGAGGTATAGATAATATAGGGGATTTCTAAGATTTTCAATACAGGTATACAATCTTTTATCCAGAAAGCTACAAATTACAGGAAGTTGTCTCCCATTTTAATCAAATATTTTATTATATTTCCCTTTTCTCTATATAACTATATCTTACTTGATCCCAACATGTAATTAATCCTTACTGGTGAGACAACAATCATATTGGGTTTATTTATTGTTTTAGTAAACTTAAAGGACAAGGAAAGTCTAAAATAGAATAAGACTAGAAATGCTGTATTGTGTATACTAAACATAAACATGAACTTACTGCACCACAAGCCTAATCAAACAAATAATTTATGCTTTCAAAGTTGGCCACAAGGGGCTGTCATCTTGTAACTTTGTTAAACATCTTTGCAAGACTAAGACTGTGCACATGCTCAGTGTGGTCTGGGCTGCTTAGGGATCGTCATAAACAAAGCTGCTTGAGTTCTGCATGGCTGGTAAGTAAGGCAGGGGCTCCCCCTGCTGTTCATAAGTATGATTGTTTCCCTGCTCAGCAGTTAGGGACCGTCTGACAATTCCTTTCCACAGCAGTAATTGAAGGGAGAATTTCACTGCATACAGTCAGGTTTCTTATAAAAACGGTACATATTTTTTAATTAAAGTATATTGGACATTAAAGAAAGTAAAAATGGGATTTTATTTTTTTGCCTTTCCTTGTCCTTTAAGACACATTTCCTTGTCCTTTAAGACAAATTGTGTAACTCCCCAAAATCTTGCACCAGATTGGGGGACCTAATGTCCATGCACAGTACCCTACACAATTATAGAGTGTGAGGAGGGAAGGGGGATGTAAGAAGGGCAGTGACATGTAGGAATTGCTGAATGAAAAGTGATTGAAAGTAATTGACTGCCCGGCTTCTATGCCTCAGGCATAGAGGAGAGGCAGGTAATATTTGATTGACAGCCAGGCCCAGATTTGGGGAGAGGCTGTCTAGGCCTGGGCCTAGGGCGGCAAGATGTTAGGGGTGGCAAGCAGGCGCCCCTAACATCTTCTCTAACTCTAATCCACCCCAACCAGGGCTCCTGGCTGCTGTGCGCCTGTGCTCTACTCAGCTCTTTCTTCATTCCAACAGAGAGAGAGCGCAGAGCAGTGGCGGTGCTGGTGCAGATCTCCTCTTCTATTCCGGCCTGCGCACGGTGACATCATCACGCGACTGCGCATGTGTGCGTGTCACCGTGGCGTCACTCGGTGAGGACGCGGCGCCACTGCGCCAGCCTGATTTGGACTAGAGGGAGGGGAACTGGGGCGGCACAGTAGCTGGGCCTAGGGGGGCAGGAAGGGTAAATCTGGCCCTGTTGACAGCTCAGATATTTAAACACCTTTATAACAGGTATGGATGTTTTAATGAAAAATAGAGTTTGGGTTCCATGTTTAATTTGCAATGGACTTTCATTATACAGCTTTTTATGTGTAGATGACAGATTCCCTTTAAGCGCTGTTTAGCTAATGGTACCCCCTATGTGGAAGTACACCTTTTTTTTGTGCAGCTAAAACTTATCTCAAAGCCTAGAATTGAAAAATAAGTTCCTGATTTGAGGCCACTGAGAAGGTTTGCCATCAGGGGCGCACATGGGTCACAGTTGTTTTGGTCCCGGAGGATTTCTGGGATTAAGTGGGGCCGGCCGCTCTGCAGAAGAAGCTGCTCCAGAGAAGAATGAAGAAGCCAAACCAGACAAGAACAAAGAAGCTGTGTCAGAAAAGAAACAGAAGAAAATTTGCTGTAGAAGAATGAGGAAGCCGCTCTGGAAAAGAACGAAGAAGCCACTTGTAGGCGGCCCTTGGCATAATTTTTTTAACTTGTAGGGATTATTTTTTAATGGGTAAGGGGCCCTGACACCAGTGTATTTTTTTTTTAACTTGTAGGGATCCCTGGCACCATTTTAATTTGTAGGGGGCCTGAACGCCTTTTTTTAATGGGTAGGGGGGCCCTAGCACCAATGCATTTTTTTTAGCTTGTGGGGGGGGGCTGGTATCATTTTTTCAACTTTTAGGGGACCCTTACCACCAGTGTTTTTTTAGAATGGGTAGGGGGGGCTGACACCAATTTGTTCTTTTTTAAATTGTAGGGGACCCTGACGCCATAACTTGTAAGGGGCCCTGAACACCAATGTGTGTTTTTTTAATGGGTAGGGGGCACCGGCACCAGTGTGTTTTTCCTTTTTTTACCTTGTAGGGGGCCCTGACCACCAATGTTTTTTTAATGTGTAGGGGGGTCCTGGCATCAAAGTTTTTCTAATGTGTAGGGGGCCTCGACACAATTTTCTTTGAAGTTGTAGGGGGCCCTGACCACCAATTTTATTTTTATGTGTAGGGGGCTCTGATCACCGATGGCCCTTATTCAGACAAGCTATTTTTTGGCCACACATCTGTGTCTTTATACACTGGGGGGCAGAACATTTTGTTGTGCAAGGCCCCATGAATTCTGATGGCAGTCCATAACATTTTAATATTTTTAGACATATATTTGAGATGAGTGTGTATATAGATACAAAACAAAAAGCTGCCATAGCTATTATTCTACTGTCACGGATAAGAAGAATAATGTGAAGCAAACAATGGCTTGTTACTTGTGACCACTTTTAGACGGCTAAGGTTAATACCACATGGGCTGAGCCTTCAATTTGTACATATATGTTATATACATATATGTACAATATGTTCATATATCTGTGAGTCAATGACCAGCTTTAGCAGGACTTGGATTTTTACTATTGCTTGTTATTTGCATATCAACCACTAGGTGGAGCATTGGAGCATGTTTAGCAATGCAGGTGCCAGGGAGTTGTTATTGTGTTACCTGCCTATAGTACTGTTGATCGGCTGCTGTGGGACCAAGGGGGACACCAGTCCAACTTGCAGTGCAGCAATATCTGCCATGAGGGTATGGTGACTGTTATCTATGAAGATATTTTCAATGCACTTGAATTAAAATGTTATTTTTGTTCACTATTTTCACAGTATTCTTGCACAGTGTTTGGCCAACCTTGTCATCTAATGTCATCTGCTAATATTTGCAATAACATATAGTGTAGAGCATCCTAACATGGTCCTTCTTATTTCTTCTAAAAATCTGGTCTCCAGAATGCTTTTCAGTGAATTGCTATTTAACAACTACACATTCAGTTGTGTTGGCCATTATTGCAGCATGCTCTGCTGTTTCAGGGCTAGAACTAGAGGTAGGCAGAAGAGGCACATTCCTAGGGTGCAGCAGCCTACCCCTGTTCTGAGCCCTTGTCCCCTTACCTCTTGCTGGTTTTAATCTGCGAGCTGGGTTGCCAATGTGCACGCTTACTCATGTGCATTTGAGGTTGGCATAGGGTTGCCACCCGGCCGGTATTTTACCGGTCTAGCCAGTAAAACCCCTGCCAAGGCCGATATTACAAATTTACCGGCACTGTAGTTGTCTGTAAATTTGTAATACCCTTAAAAAAAACATTGGTTAATTCGTTTATAAAGCGTAAAAGAGTTTTAGCTGAGTTAAAAAAATTTAAATCAGATGTGGTTATGCTTCAGGAAACTCATCTTTCTGACGTAGAATCTGAAAAATTAAAACAAAAAAAAGGCCTATTTGAATTTTGTTATGCATCCTACTAAACAACATAGTGAAAGATATAAAGAAGCTTTAGATAAACTTAAACATTGGGTTAATTTGAGGGACCAGTCTTCTTTTGCCTATTGTAAAGCTGGGTTTGGTAATTTGCATAACAAATCAAATAGATTTGTTGCTAATATGTTTAAACATAATAAATGGTCTCATAAACCTATGCTGATTAGAAATCATTTGGGTCAATTGACTAACCTCCCAAAAGACATAGTAAATATCTTCAAATGTTATTTTGAATCTATTTATTCTCCTTCACAGATAAATGAAATTGAAAGTCTGAATTTTCTTTCGAAGGTTAATTTCCCAAAACTATCTGAAGAGCAGCTAGATTTGCTTAATCAACCAATTAATATCCAGGAAGTATTGTCTATCATAAATTCTTTAAAGGATTTTAAAGCTGGTGGGCCTGATGGATTAACTTCTCCGTTTTATAAAGCACTAAAACTGGAACTAGCCCCTTTTTTGACTAATCTATATAATGAAATTTATTGTCATGGGAAGGTCTTAAAATCTAGTATGATTTCTCATATTAAATTAATTCCAAAGGAAGGCAAAGATCTTTCTCAACCGGCTTCTTTTCGACCTATATCTAATAAATCTTGACATTAAGATCTTAACGAAAATAATAGCTGATAGGCTTTCTTTATTACTACCCAATATTATCTCTCCTCAACAAAATGGTTTTGTAAAAAATAGAACGGGGGTTAAGAATATACGTACTTTAATAAATATTATTTATAAAGCCAAAAAAGCTATGATTCCATGCTCAGTATTGCGTTTGGATGCTGAGAAAGCCTTTGACAATGTCTCTTGGAAATATCTTTCGGAATGCTGTGACAGATTTGGTCTTAGAGGTCAGTTTATGTTACTGTTTAGCTCTATTTATTCAAATCCCAAAGCAAGAATCGCAGCAGTTGGGGAACTATCAGAGACTTTTGATCTCTTCAGAGGAACTCGTCAAGGTTGTCCTTTATCCCCACTCTTGTTTAATATTTCTATGGAGCCTTTAATTAGATTTCTTGATTCTTCAAATCTATTCCAAGGTCTGACAATTGATGGTAAACATTTCAAATCATTAGCATATGCTGATGACCTTCTTTTGATTGTTAGTAATCCAACATCTCTCTAAATTGTACCCTTTGAATTTTTCTCCATTAAGTCACATAATGCATACCCATTGCAAAAAATGGATGGATAGTCCTTTAAACCTAATGGGAAGGATAGCACTATTTAAAATGCTAATTTTTCCAAAATTAGCGTTTCCTATCCTGAACCTTCCGTTATTGCTAAAACATCTTGATGTGCAGAAGTTAGACCGAATCCTCAGAAATTTTATTTGGCACAACAAAAAACCTAAAATTTCTTTATCTAAACTTAGAAAACCTAAAGTTTTAGGAGGACTCAATGTCCCAGACTTTAGAAAGTTTAATATTACTGCTAATACTATATACATTGTGGAATGGTTGTCTGGTACTGAGAAATTTACTAATCTGAATCTGGAATTATTTTTGGACTCAAAAGAACATATTATATCTTCTTTACATAAAAACTGGTCTGAGCAACATATAGATATTAAGAGAAATCCAATTTTTAGAGATACAACCAGTACTTGGAAAATGTTATGTAAACAGAATAATCTGAACTTCAATGTCTCACCTTTTTTATCTCCTTTCTTTCTGAGGGGGTTTCCTATAAAGCAAAGAAATCAATTTTCTTACAAATGGAGAAAATTTGGTATTTCTCAAATTATTCACATTTTAGATCCTATTTCGGGAGAACCACTTCCTTGGAAAATAGTTAAGGAAAAGTATAGTCTTTTTGAGAAGGAAAGGCTCAGTTATTTGCAGATTAGACAAGGTTTCCAATTAATTGATAATAGAACAAAAGCACAACTACGTCATCATCAGTTTTATAAATATTTATTACAATTGGTTGAAGATATTAAACTAAATAGTATTTCATGGATCTCATTACATCTTTTAAAGTCAGTTTCCAAGGACATGGATCCACTTGAGATCTCGAGTAAAAAAATGGTCTTCATTTTTGGGAACTAATATTTCTTCCAGGGAACTTCTGCACTCTTTCCAAAATTTTAGAAAGAATATATGCCCTGAGTGTTTGAGAGACCAGCACTTTCGGCTCATCCATTTAGGCTATGGCTTATTGTTCCAAAACTGTGATGGCTCTCAGAAGATTTCATTTTGCCCAAAATGTAAAGAGCAGAATGATGATTTCTTTCATTATATTTGGGATTGTCCGTTTATTAGAAACCTGTGGGAGAAAATAAAAGGTTTTATTAAAAAATCTATTAATTTAGATGTTTCTTTAAATCCACAGTATGCTCTAGTAGATGTGAAAGACTATTTTCAAGTATCTTACAATGGTTCTCCTATTAATGTCTCAGATAAAATATTATCTTTTTGTTGGTTGGTTATGGCAGCTACTCGAAAATCCATATTTTTGTACTGGATAAAAGAGAACCCCCCTTCTTTGAAAGATGTGCTTTCTTATCTATTTATCTTATGTATTCAAGAGGTAATTAGATTTAGAATGGATGATCTTCTCCAAAGAAATAGAATTAAGAATAGATGGTCCCTTTATATTTTAACTTTAGAGGCTGATAGGAAGTCATTTATCCTTAATCTTATGGGACAAGATTTATGCTAATGATACGTTCAATGAAATATTTAATGCCTTCATTCACAAGAACGTTTCTCTATTCATTTTTGCATTGTCAGGTTTTAACTTGTAAGGAAAGAATAACATGTCTATTTATTTTATTTTATTTTACCTTATCATTATTATTCTAACATTTTAATATTTTATGTTATCTGTATTTTTCTTTTTTTTTTATTATTTTTCATGTCAAATGTTCTGACCGTTATGCTTAAGAATATTTCTTTTGCTCCTTGTTGAAACATTGTATGTTTTACATATTGTCAAATTCTTGTATTTTAATGAAAATCTCAATAAAAAGAATTTCAAAAGAAAAGAAAAAAAAACATTGGCCCACCCCCAATCCAGTCAAAACGTACCGTCTTCTGGCCATTGCCACAATGTGGCTCCACCCATTTTATGTCACAGCACGCCCTTTTATGGCATGGCAGGCCCCTTTTGTTCCCACCCCCACCACCGGGCAGTGGAAACTTTATGAAAAGGTGGCAACCCTAGGCGAGAAGGTTGGTGTGCATTAATGTGGCTAATCGTGCGTGCACAAGTGCATGAGGTGGCCGGTCAGGTTGCCTTGGGTGCTTTTTTTATGACCATAATGTACAGCATTATCACTTTAACAGAATTAGAATAAAAACTATTTTACTTCTGTTTATTTGTATTATTATCTTAATATTAAGTTAGAATTCCAATGCAAATTGGGTGCTGTCATTTCATGGCACCATGGGTATGAATGTTTATAGTATGAATGTTGTATTACAAATAATTCACTTTATCATATAAAATGTTATTCCTGTACCAACAAGTGTATTTTATTATCGGTAATCGTGTGTAGGCAGCCCCATCTCAGGTCACTGTACCTGATCCTGAGCTTTCAGAAAGAGCATTTCACAATGGAACTGCTTTCAGATAAGCTTTGTTTCTCCTATTCAATGTAACTGGCGGAGTCATCGGGCTTGTATTTTCACTATTGAGTTCAATTTCCATATCTACAGCTTGTAATGCAGGTGTCAGGGAGATTTTACCTTACCCATTGTTCTGTTGATAGGCTGCTAGGGGGAGAGGGACAGGGTGATATCACTCCAACTTGCAGTACAGCAGAAAAAAGTGACTGAAGTTTATTAGAGCACAAGTCACATGACTGAGGGCACCTAGTAGACTAACAACATGTCTAGCCCCATGTCAGATTTCAAAATTAAATATAAAAATGCTCTGTTGAAAAATAGATTTTAGTGCAATATTCTGGTGGAGCAGCACTATTAACTGATGCGTTTTGATTTCCCATGATATAATCCCTTTAACAATGAATATCCCATCCCCTGACTGATTTACAACTGATCGACTGTAGGGAGGAATTGAGCAGAATCATCAGTGTAATAATAAGCAAACTATTTTATCAGTATGGCCACCTTTAATCTGTTGCAATCAGCTCCGCATTTTCTATCTTTGCCTTGCTGATTGTGGTTTACGACACTTCTTTTCAGCATTTTTGAATTCTTTAAATGCATCTAATTTTGACCAGTCCAAATTATAGTCCTAGGTTTGGTTGTGTTCACAATCCCCTGCCGGCTCTCACTTGTATCCCTCAAGTCCACAAAATAATACCTAAAAAAGAAGCCAGCGCCACAGGCACCGGGCAAAACAAACAAATATAGGGCAATAACGTTTTGCAAATGACCCCCTTATTTCTGTGCACAGGTTTTATTGTATCTTCACCGTGCTATGTGTAACCCCTTCTTATCCACCACCACAATTATATATAGCCTTTAAGGGGAGAGGGGTTTCTTCTTGCCTCGTGGGCCTTACAGATGGATACTCACAAACATGCGGTTCAAATAGGTGTAAAAAAATCTTTGTTGTCCCAGCGCGTATCCTTTAAAACTGTGAAGTAGATGCGGCAGCGAAATAGTGTAATATTGCCTTTAATATATTTAAAAATGTAACATTAAAATTGCACTCACATGGCATTCCGCAATAATAGCATGTATAGCATATCGTAATAGAGAGGCTTTCTCTCCACGCCTATCCACAATCGGAAATCCTGCTGCCAGAGCGCTCATGGCTTTAGGGTCCCTTGCAGTATATCGGCGGGTCACTCTCCTATGGCGTGCTATGCAGGATTCTGCTGGAGGATTGCTATTAACTGATGCATTTTGTAAGCAACATGTTTTCCCATGACAGAATGCCTGGAACTTCCCATTAATTTCAGATTTATTTGCAGCAATATCAGCCATAACATAAAAAACCATTATATCATGAAAAGAACAGATCTGTTGTAACTTTTAGAAAAAACTGGCAGTCTAACACTCTAGTTAGGCAGGAACCTGGAGTTAGGGCTGCTGGCACGGGTCTGACTCTTCCCAGCTAGTCCCACATTTCACCGACGCCCTTTTGGGGCCCTGGAACTTTATGCTGTATTTCTAGCTGGAACATTCCAACTTCATAGTTCAGAAGATCTAGGCGAGGTACAGACAAGGATCAGGCTAAGCAAGGTCAAAAACAGACATCGGTCAGGACAGGTAGTAAATTGATAGTCACTGGACAGGCAGTATTAATAAACCAGGAATATCACAGTGAAGAGGTTTGGGCAGGATCAGAGACAACCAGAAGTCAGCTTGGGATAAGTAAGCAGTTTAAAAAGAGAATTCTGGGGCCAAAATGCTGGAGGAAATGAGCAAGAAGAAGGACAAAAATTAATAAACAAATGGTCCGTACGGCTTCAGAATGATCCACTGTGCAGGTCATAATTGGTCCTATGCACAACATGTGGCAGTCACCTGACAGTTGCCCAGGAGAAGTGATGCAGTGTAATCCTGCTGGTAGGAAAACTCACCCTTGGGTAAGTAGAACTTGCATAAGGGACAGAATTGTCTTGTATTGAGATAGTGTTTTTCCTACCCATAGGAGAACATCTCTCTACAATAAATGATGCCAATACATTTGCCTGAGGGAAAATGTATTTCCTCATCATCAATTCTTTTATTTTGCAGTAACTAGAAAGCCTGCCGTTTCCCTATATTTAGCCATGACAAGGAGCTATGTTATATATACACTTTTATATAAACTGTGAATAATTTTGGATCCCTTTATTTTTTCAGCAGAATTCTATAAGGCCCAATTAAAAAGGGAAAATGTTAGAGGTGGCAGATGACTTGGTTTGGATTGCTTGTAAGCCCAAAGTACTCAATAGATCAAGAAAAATGGGGGGGACAAAAAAAAACGACATCCAGCAGTTGGGCGTCAGATGAATGATCCCATATCTCTTATAGGGGGGCTTCCTTTCCTAGCAGATGTGTTAGAGCTCACTCAAATACCTGATTCCAGTACAAACAAAATCTAACAAAACAACTGCCTTTTGCACAAATTCTGCATGTAGAGAGACAGGATTTTAATAGAGTGAGCTCAAATACATCTTCTAGGCAAAAGGAGCCTCCTACAGTATATGATATATTAGATCATTCATCAGACACCCAACTTCTGAATGAAAACAGAATGAGGAGAAACAGGTGATGAGAGAGGAATAGTGAAGATAAACTTGACTATTTCAGAAACAGTAGAGAATTTTTAATTGATTGTATTTCGAAAGTTTCTTATTCAGTATGCTGAAGCCAATATTAAATTTTCCTTTTTGCGTAGTTCCCTTTTAAAATGATTTGATGTCAGCTCTTGTCCTAGCCTAGAAATGGACTGATGCGCAAATATCCATATAAGTTCCATTAGGATGTAACAATGTAGTTCTGTACCCTCACCAGTGCTGCTGAGAGAGAAATATACATTGAGAAAAGAGCGTTGGCCATTACTGGCACACTATGCACTCCGAAAACAATTGAAGTGCAATGTTTCTGCATCGTAAAAGAAAAGAAGAAAGTAATACCATGCCGGAGAGGTATTTATTAACCACAGATAAATAAATAAACAGAATTAGTCTATGCCCTTATTTTATAACAATCATCAAAAGAAAACATATTAGAATGGTTTATCGAAGCACTAAAATAGAAACTTTAGAAAAACAACATTTTCTAACAAGAATGGAATGCCTTTAGTAGCTTATAGTGCTGGCAGTAGAACTGTCCTAGTACTGCTGGATATTCAGGATGCAGGAGCAGTAATAGTGCCGATGGAAACTTAGCTGAAGTCTTGAAATCTGTAAACGTCGCACCTCCCACTAGTATGGCTCTTTTGGCTTCGCACAATATCAAAATAAAGAAACGTATACAGAATAATAGATCTAGATTATTAGTAAAGCAACTTAAATGCTCCATGTACAAAATAAAAACTATGAAACGTGCCGTTTCAGACAAACACGCGTGCATCATTCTGCAAATAAAGGCATAATTTGGTTTGAACATGTACAATATCAGGGGATGAAGGAAATGATGAAATATAAATGTTTTGGCTGGAGAATTTGAGGGGATTTACCCTTTATAGTAAGAGATTTGGCAATAACAATGCAAATGTCCTTATAGTATAAGGTAGGTCCTAGCAGCTTTTATAAATTAAGGGGTATATAATATATAATT
Source organism: Xenopus petersii (assembly GCA_038501925.1). Classification (NCBI taxonomy): domain Eukaryota; kingdom Metazoa; phylum Chordata; class Amphibia; order Anura; family Pipidae; genus Xenopus; species Xenopus petersii. The sequence goes on along the minus strand of CM076673.1, from coordinate 51,900,336 downwards.
ATTAAATAAATAGAAGTCAATCTCAAGTATACAGCACAGTATCATTTTACATTACAGCAGTCCTTACACTTCAGCTCACGTTTGTACACATCACAAATAACAGTAAAAACATGGGAATATCAAGTCACAGCCCTTATAATAATCTGGCTGGGTCTTCGTTAAAACTAAAGTCACAGACTAGCGACAGGTGATCGGAGGGATAATTGAAAGAAGGGAGCCTGTTGGGCCCAATCTGCTCTTCTGTTGGCAGACCTAAAGCGTTGTTTACCCTCAGGGCATGCTGGGAGTACCAGATGTAATCCAGAGTGTGGCATGACTCTCCTGTGGGGCGGATCTTCCACGTAGTGTAGGGCGGTTCGGATTCTCCGTCTTCACTCAGTAACTTGTAAGCGCTGTTGAGGTTCAAGCTGGAGGAGGCAAATCTTTTGTATACTTCTTCTGTAGGCTCTGCATTGAAGTCTCCACAAACAATAAGTGGAACTGTGGCACCCTGGGTAATTGATTCTAGGTTTTGTAGCAGGTCAGTGCCTTGTGCCAGCCGAAACCTCTCCCATCCTGTCCGTGCCTTTAGATGAGTGACCGCAAAGCACAGTAGCCTTCCAGTTTCACAACACTGCAGGGTCTCAGCAATGGCCACCTGGTTGGTTTTTAAAGTTCTGGCTGACAGCCTGATTTTGGAACTGTTAACAAGTTGGAATCTATCTTGCAGGAAGAACAAGGCACAGCCATCGGGTCCATTGTTGTGCTCCACATCAAGACAAGGAGACCATGGTTTGGCTAAGAAAGTGCACTGGTAGCCCAATCTGCTCAGTATAGGCTGGAAGGTATCAAAGTAGTGGTCTACCTCCTGCAGGCACAATACATCAGGTTGGTACATCAGGATTTCCTCAAGGATCAAGTATTTTCTTTCCTCCCACTTCAAGGCCTCCATAGGGCACATTATAAAGTTGTCTTTGCCTTCACCAAGAGCTTAAAAAGAAAAGAAAACCAAATTAATTGGAATAAAAACTCGGATAACATAACATAAGTTTCAGATGTATATCTAGTAATAACCTCAGTGGATTATAGATGGGGAAAATTTAAGTCATTTCCACTATAGCAACATGCCAGTGATTGGAAATGGTCTCCCTTTCCTATTATCTGATGATTGTATTTTTGGATCAAGTGAGTCCCTATGAGAGCATGGAGAAACCCGAGACTATAAATTAGGTCTGTATTTTATATCTAGCGCTGTAGGTATGCCAGCCAACTCTCCCAATCAGGGTGAATTCCACATATGACGTATACAAGCATACAGACATGATGATAGTGGTCAGTAGCCAACCTAGTGGCTGCACCCTGCAGGCAATAGCACACAGGAGTAATGCAAGAATTGTTAGTCCATGCGGCATACAAATATGCCTGGAAATCTGGCAACTATTCGGTTTTCTGGGCCCAGATATAAATAATCATCCCACATTATTACCTTCCTTTCTCACATCTCTTCACTTACCTACAGCTCACATATTTCTGTATTTATGTGCAGTGAATTCTGCTCCCTCCTAGAGTGGCTGCTAGTTATTCTGTTCATTACCTTGTGCCAGAATGTTCCACTGCATCACTCTAAACGTCCGTGGCTGCTGGCTTCTTGAGTCATTCCTTAGGCTGAAAAAGTCTCTTTGGACCCGGGCTGGACGCTCTTGCAGGGCCACTTGGCACTCTTCCAGAAGCTCCTTGGGATCAATTGGATCACACTGGTCATGCTCAGAGGTTTCTAATAACTCAGCAGTAGTACTACTGCTAAGCGTCTTGGCGAGAGCGCTGTACAGCCGGCTGGTGCTGTTTCCCATGGAACACACTGCAGAGGAAAAAAGTAATGGAACAGTTAGGGGCAGATTTATCAAGGGTCAAATTGAAAATTCTAATTTTCTAAATGTTTTATGGTCAAAACTGTCAAATTCGACTAGGGAGTTATTCAAATTCAATTAGTTTTTGTTTGTTTTTTAAAAAATTTTTTATTCGATTTTCATACTCTAGCACTTTAAAGGGGACCCGTCACCCAAAAAAATTGTTCAAAATCCTATTTTATCACATTAGTCAAGCAAAATGAACTTTAATCCACTTTATAAATTATTTCAGTCTGGGGATTCATAATTATAGCAAGCAGGCAGGAGCCATTTTGTGGACACTGTTATTAAGGCAAGCCTTCCATCATCTCAGAATCTTGTTTGTTCACCAGAATGGGGGACCTGATGTCCATCCCCATGCCCTGGTTACACAATTAAACGGTGAAGAGAACAGGGGAATGTGGGGAGCGTGACATCTAGGAAGTGCTGAATGGAAAGTGAAAGTCATTGCCTACGGCATAGAGGGGCAGACAATATTTGATTGACAGCTGAGATATTTAAAATGTACAACAGTTATGAATGCTTTAATAAAAAATAGGTTTAATTTGAAAAAAAAAAAAGGACTTTAATTATACAGCTTTTTGTGTCTGGGTGAAAGGTCCACTTTAAAAACTCGAATTAGACTATTCGCCACCTAATACCTGACGAATTGCTGTTCAAGTCAATGGGAGAGGTCTAGGGATCAATTTAGAGTTGTTTGTGGCCTGACATTTGAGTTTTTTTCGGACAAAAAACTCAAATCGAGTTTTTAAAATTCAAATTGAATTTAATTCGAGTTTTTGGGTCGAGTTAATTCATGCAAGTTTAAAATATTTGATTTTATTAATAATTTCGATTGGCAAAATTTTAAATCAATGGGAGTTTAGAGACGTTTTTTAAAAAAAACTCACATGAATTCGAAATTCGACCTTTGATAAATGTGCCTCTTAATATACTATTCACTGACTGTCAATACATGTCACATAATAAGTATGGAGCCTATTGCATTGCTACCTCTAATAGTATCACATAATGATTGAAGCAGGAAAAGAGAATTTGCTAATACTGTAGGTATTGGAGCCACTGGCCTATTTATACATTAGTATCATCATGGCAACAAGTTACACGCTACTTTATATTTAATTTAGAAGGAACAAAGTCACTTACAATAATTTAACAAACAAGGATAACAGAATAATAATAGGATGAGCGGGCCCTGCTCACAAGAGTTTACAATCTAAAGGGATTAATCTAATATGTAGCTAGAAACAGATTTTCTGCCGAAACATTATTCACCTACCTGCCCCACACAAATAGATCTACTACTAGCCTGCAACACACAGCAGCTATTAATTTCCATGGAAAGCACAAGTCAATAAATGGGAGGTTCGCCGTATCGTATTTGTCCATTCTTAGCAACTTTTCAATTATTTTGTTTTTAAATTGCATAACTGTTCTGTTTCTTTTCAGCTTGATATGGATTTTTTTTTTTAAAGTCAATAACAATGAAAATAATGGATTATATGAAAGGCTACATTTTATTGATTAAAGGAATTGTTCAGTGTACAAATAAAAAACTGCGTAAATAAATAGGCTGTGCAAAATAAAACATGTTTCTAATATAGTTAGTTAGCCAAAAATGTAATGTATAAAGGCTGGAGTGACTGGATATCTAACATAACAGTCAGAACACTACTTCCTGCTTTCAGCTCTCTTGTCTTCCCCTGATTGGTTACCAGGCAGTAAACAATCAATGACTTGAGAGGGGGCACATGAGTCATAACTGTTGCATTTGAATCTGAGCTGAATGTGGAAGATTAATTGCAAACTCACTGAACAGTTATGTCCCATGTGGTCACTGACTAAAGGTGGCCATACACGGGCCGATAAAAGCTGCCGACAGACCGAGTCAGCAGCTTATTGGCCCATGTATGGGGCCCCCCCGACGGGCTTCCCCGATCGAAATCTGTCCGAAAGTCGGCCAGATCTCGATTGGCTAGGACAAAAAATCCCGTCGGACCGCGGCTGCATCTGTTCATTGATGCGGTCCTGCGATCCGACCGCCGTTCCCATTTGTTAGGATCCGATCATTCGGCCCTAGGGCCCACGATTGGATCAGCCCAATATTGCCCACCTCAAGGTGGGCATATCGGGGAGAGATCTGCTCATTTGGCGACATCGCTGTGTGTATGGCCACCTTAACTCAGAGTTAGAGTTTCACAAATTCTAAAAAAAATGCCTGCTAGATGCTAATGTGTGTGGGGATCAATACAGGTTGCATTCACTTAGAATAGGGGCTGCGACACAGGCAGCTCTTTCAGGTTTTGGGGAAGACTTCATTAAAGATTTGGGAAGATGGGATTCTAATAGGTACAAGTTGTACATTAGGCCTTCTTTAGTTGACTCTTTATAATATGTTTCAGGTCGGGTCAAGTCTGGATCACTGGACACTCATTCGTCCACTGGGTAAAGGAACGGCCTTATGGGCTGAACTTAGATTTATCTCCTGATTCTTTTGAGATTGAATGGAAGGCTTTAAGAGGAGCAAGATGGTGGGATTTAACTACATTATTGTTACAATTAATTGAAGAGTCAGGATATCCTGATATTGTTGTTATGCATTTTGGGGGAAATGATTTAGGCAAGATGTGGACCATTAACCTCATTAATGATGCTAAGCGGGATTTTGTACAGTTAAAATGCATGCTCCCAAATGTAATTTTTGTTTGGTCAGATATTATAGTTACATAGTTAAATTGGGTTGAAAAAAAGAAAAGTCCATCAAGTTCAACCCCTCCAAATGAGAACCCAGCATCCATACACACAACCCTCTCTACTTTTAATTAAATTCTATATACCCATACCTATACTAACTATAGAGCTTAGTATCACAATAGCCTTTGATATTATGTCTGTCCAAGAAATCATCCAAGCCATTCTTAAAGGCATTAACTGAATCAGCCATCACAACATCACCCGGCAGTGCATTCCACAACCTCACTGTCCTGACTGTGAAGAACCCCCTACGTTGCTTCAAATGAAAGTTCTTTTCTTCTAGTCTAAGACTAGCGCTTAAGCTGGCTGCAAGATAGAAATCTGAGAGCGCTGGAAAAGTGCAGGAAAAAATTTAATTACAAGGTTTCCAGGTTTGCCAGTGTGATCAATTTTATAGTTCAGAGGCATTTTGAGTTTGAATCAGGGGAGACAGGCCTGTACAGAGAGGATCGGATTCATTTATCTGACATTGCTCTGGATATTTTTAACATGGGGCTACAGGATGGAATAGAAAGAGCAATTATCAGGTGGAAGGTGGCCAATATCAACCTTTAAGAGGTGATCTTGGCATGGAGGAAAGTGGAGAGAATATTTAAACCAGTTATCCCATGGCTAGGGAATAAAATGCTGGGATATTTATAGAATTATATAGGCAGCCTGCTGGGTAAAGAGCAGGGGCTGGCTAAGGGGTTAAAAATATTAAATTATTACATGTTGATGAGTTTAAGTACAGTTATTGTATTTAATAAAGCTGCTGCCTGTATCCAACCCAATTACTTGTCTGTTTTATTATTTATTACTTAGGAAAAACGTTACGACCTATCTTTACCATGTGGTAAGTCTCCCCGAGTCTAACCTTAGCAAAAACATGGGCAATGCATCATTTCTTGCACTTATTATAGACAGAGAACTACCCGTCTCCAGATAAAGCATCAGGGGCCAATTAACAGTGAAAACTGTCTGGTAAATAATCATAACATCTGGACTATCATATTATCAATAATCATCACAAAAAAAAGAAAAAAGCATAAAGTGAAGCATAAAGGCAGAGTTTAATGTGTGAACAGAGGATTCTCTTACATGGAAGGCAACACAAGTAGGAGCTGCCATAGTATTTTAAGAACCATCTGCTACTCTCTTGATGTGCATTACTACTAAAGATTTTTATTTAGTGATGAGCAACTGGCTGCCCAAAATATTGCTGAACTACAACTCCTAGAAGCATCTCACAGCAGCCTTGGTTTGATTAGCTTTTGTTAGAATGTTCACATTTTGCCATTTCCCTATCAAATACGGGTAAATTGGGGTGGTGAAGAGTAAGCGGCAGAACAATAACGAGCAGGGTATAGAAGATTTGCTTATGCAGCACTGTACAGTGACCAGAACACGTGTTCCTCATCATCATCATCATCATCATTTATTTATATAGCGCTGTCAAGATACGCAGTGCTTTATTCCTGTGAAAGACACCTATTATTAATAGAGCTCCTAACAGATTTTGCAAGTTTCAGAAGAGATGACTCAGGGATAAGTCAGCCTAGTTGCATGGCATTCAGAACAAGGTAGCTGGAAACATGGTTTAAAATTTAAGCCTGGAGAACTGGTCAGCACTACAGCTCCACATAACAATGGATTTATAGTTTTGCCCCAGTTAAAGGCACAATACGAATGATCAGACTCATACCTCTGGCTGACAGGTATCCCTTCTCCAAGAAGCCCATTGTGTGTGTGAGCTGTGCATCCATTCTAGCCGTGTCTCAGCTTATGCTTCTCTCACAGCCCTTCTGCTAAGGCTCATGCCTTTCTGCCAATATATAAACCATATGACGATTAAGCCTGTCTGAACCCACGCACAGGGAGAAGAAGTTAAATATCTGAAGCCACGTCACGCCACAGTCAAGGGCATTAGGACATCTGTGAATGTAAATACCGCACATACCTGCTGCTTTCATCATACAACTTTAACTAGAAAGGCAACTTACATTCACATGCCCATCTAATTCAGTCTTTTATTTACAATACATTTCCCAAGCAGCAGAATTCAAATGTTAAAAAAAACAAGAAAAAATAAATGAGTTTGGAGATGTTTGACATCTAAATATACACAAAGTACATATTTATTAGCAGCAGCATGTCTATTGCTTCCCCCCTCCTAGGAGACCTTCCGCAGTATTTTCTGCCTCCCCTGCTGTTTATTTCATCATACATTCCTGTATATGCGCCTTTCATAGAACACACTGTACAAACTTGAAAGGGCAGAACTAAAGCCACTTCCTGTTTTCAACGAGGGCTCACACACTAAGGTGATGGCTCTGCTATCTATGATGCGTGTGGGGACTTAAAGGAACAGTAACAAACCACTTTAAAGTGTTTTAAAGTAACGACAATATAACGTTCTATACAAAACAAAATTTAGACTTCACCCCCTGCCCATGTGATTCAAAAATACTCAATTAGTAAAGTAAATAACACCAGAGAAATATAGTAAAATAAAAGGCAATATTTATTCAACACTATGCCAAATATAATGTTCCGCACTGGTAAAATTGGTGTGTTTGCTTCAGAAACCATACTATGGTTTATATAAACCATATATATATCAAGCAGCTGTGTAGCCATGGGGTCAGCCATTCAAGCACAGGATACACAGTAGATAACAGAACCCCATTGTATACTACAGAGCTTATCTGTTATCTGCGGTATATCCTGTGCCTTTTCTCTTTTTCAGCTTCAAATGGCTGCCGTCATGGTTACACAACAGCTTGTTAATGTAAATTAATGTTAAAGTGATACTGACACTAAAAAATGAATTTTAGCATATGAATGTACATTAAATGTTACCTATAGGTCATGTTGATCATTTTTTGCGGAGAGGTTTGTTTTTGTATATAATTGTTAGTTGAAGTTCCTAAGCCTGACTCTCTGACACTCTGACTTTGCCAACCTGACTGTCCCATCTCAGCCTGTTAGTTACAGTTTCTAATGCTAACGGACTCCTGCTGCACAAATATGGCAGTCCCCTCATACAGGAACATGGGGGATCAGACAGGTAATGTAAAAGCATCATGCAAATATTTTATGGCAAAGTTAGAAGTAGCTTGCAAAGCCAATATTATAATAGATGTAAAAAAAGTTTAAGTTCAGGTGTCAGTATCTCTTTAATGTAAATTATAGTTAAGTTTCTGAAGTAAACACAACAGTCATATCAGTGACTCACACGGAAACTTTAGAAATCCAAAGCAATTCATATGCCACCTTTCACTCCTATTCTTGCCGACGGAAGGCATTTTGGGGAGTTTAATCGCCCGAAGTAGAAAAGATTTGTCGCTGGGTGACTAATCTCCCCGTCTGCCAGCACCTTAAAGGGTGAAGACACACAAGAGCTACTTGTCATGGCTACAAAACTCCAGAAAATATCCTGCCATAGACAATGCTGAGAATTGCCTTTACTAAAACACATGTAGAAACAGGCAATTTTTACACAAGGGTAGTAAATTTTGCATCCGTTGCTCACAGGGGCGTAACTATAGAGGAAGCAGACCCTGCGGCTGCAGGGGGGCCCAGGAGGTATAGGGGCCCCATGAGGCCCTAATTCATATACAATTTCAATAAATATTAGAGAAACAAGTCAACCTCTAAACATTTTGGGGGCCTGAAAAATAATTTGCTTTGGGGCCCAGTAATATCTAGTTACGCCACTGGTTGCTCAGGTGAGTTTAGAAAAATTATGACTTGTTGCTGAAGTTCATTGGGTATATATCTCAAAAATGTAGAAGACCGCACTCATGCATATACACACACACATACAAATAGCCAGTACAATATATCATTATTAATGGTACATAATGGTGTTGTCTGTTATCAGAACCTGCACCTGTACAACATGGTTGTAAAACATTCTAAGTGACCTTGGAGTTATATGAACTGCATGAAAGTACTTAGCCTGTGGCTTCTTGTTTGTATATGTTCATGGAAATCTTCAATGCCTTCTAATTTTATTTTATGGCAGGGAAAGTTCCCAATTTATAGATAATGTACCACCTCCTAAAAATGTTAAAGGGTCTTTGTGTTGATAAGGGTGATATAAAAGGGACAAAGAAGAATATCACTTATGATTTTTAATGACAGCATCTGAAGATTGCTGTTGGGTGCCTGGCCACTAGTACAGGCTATTGTCTTGCCCTACACAAGGCTAATAAGCTGTTGAATAACTCCAGAGGGGCAGAGTCGGCAGTTATTTTCAGTCTATGGCCGGCTGAAGCTAAATAACCTGCTGACTTGTAGCGTCATGCTTAATTATAGATCACTGTATGAGTTACAAAGGTGACTCTGTACATAAACACAGAGCCCTTAAAGGAGAAGTAAAGCTTAAATAAAGAAGTAGGTAGAAATGTTATACATTATGTTTTGTGCTTCTGTACCAGCCCAAGGCAACCACAGCCCTTTAGCAGTAAAGATCTGTGTCTCCAAAGATGCCCCAGTAGCTCCCCATCTTCTTTTCTGCTGATTCACTGCACATGCTCTGTGCTGCTGTCACTTACTGAGCTTAGGGACCCACTCACAATATACAGTACACATAGAACCTAAATGTCACAATATAAGGCTGATTAGTAATTAATACAGATAATTACTACATGGCAGCACAGAAACCAGTGCGACTAACATCAGAATTTAATAATCAGCCCTGTAGCATCAGCTTATATTACAGACAAACCTAACTTTCTGCTGGATAATTAGTGACGACCCCTAAACTTACCTTCTCAACAGCTGGTCAGAGCCCACTGAGCATGTGAGTGTCACACATACTTTCCAAGATGGTGACCCCCTGTGACAAGTTTGAAGTCTTGGATTATTGCTGCTATTGACAAGCTGAAACTTTAGGCTGGTGCAATAAATTCACTATATAAAATATGCCATTTTTAGCCACATTCAGTTTTAGGTTTTAGTTCTCCTTTAAGTTTTGCAAATGCTGTAAATGATCCTGGCTACATCCCTGGTACCTGAAATGAGGGGCCTGAATAATGTGTCTGGCACCAGAGAATGGCAACAAATAGCAATGGAAGTGATGAAGATGGCATTCAGATTAGTCAGTAATGCAGTTTTGCGATCACAATCAGGGAGAGGAATGTGTGTGCCAAAGATATTAGGAAGGCCGTGATCCCTACTAATAATATAGGAGACCTCTTCCAATATGCAGAATGTACAGGCCCATGTACACACAGAGAGATAAGCTGCTCGTATAGAATAGTTTCATTGCTCTATCAGACAAACAATTCATTAGCTCCCCACAGGAAACAACAAATAATGAAATGTCACATGGAGAGATTGCCTCCATTATCTACCAGCACTCACTTTGTTTACTACAAATTATACATACAATATAAGCCTGACACAAGATCCATTTGTTGAACTGTAACAATCAGCGCCACTGGACCGTTCTCTGTTGCAATAGTGGGAGAGAGACAAAGGGCACACGTGCCTGTCCTAAACATAGCTAAATGGATTTATAAAAGCAAACAGTGCCCATGCTGCCCATCTCTTGCCCTTGGATCCGGAGTGAAGGACAGGGCATGGCTGTTATTAAGTATGTCTGATTGAAGCACTGCAGGCATTAGAAGAAGCAGCGTGCAGACCTCTGTGCTGAACATATACACGGGCCTCACCCACCAGCACTGCCCTCACGGGGTCCCCATGCAGGCTGCTAACATGCCAACATATAATGCCCACAGCTTGTGCTGGGATACCCACCTGTGAAAAGCAATTTATTCTGCCAGTCTACTGAACGCTGCTGTCTGGTAATGGGCATATCCATGAAATAGAAACTTCACGGTCACGTTAGTAGGATGGGCATGGAAATGTAGACAGCGGCACCTACAGGAATTACTGCACATTCTGCATAGTATCTGCCAAGCAGTAACTAAATTATACAGAACAGTCTCAGATATGTAACAAAGCGTTGCCTTCAAACAACTAGTTGGGTTCAGATAGATCACCAGAAATAACGGCTTTTTCCAATGACTTTCTATTTTCTATGTGTCACTGTTTTTCTAATATTGAAGTGTAAAGAGTCATGTCTCACCTTCTGGAGCAGCTGTGGGAGGGGGATCGCTGATCCTGCAAAACTGTCCTAAATGGATACATTTAGTTGATACATTTCTTATCTTTGTCCCTGCTGAGCAGAATCTCTGGGTTACATACAGGCAGCTGATAGAACTGATACAATAGTTGCCAATACTCTAGAAATGCATAAACTCAATGTTGCAAAATTGTAACAGTTTATAGTCTGCGCCTGAATTACTGAGCTGTCAGACTCAAACACCAGAGACACAAACATTCAACTTTAAACTTAGATTTTGGAAAACTGTAAAACATAAATGATGGAAAGTAACTGAAAAAAGTCTTTACTTCTGGGGAACAATCTAAAAACAACTGAACTGAAAAAAGTGTTTGGAAGGCGAACAACACCTTTAAAGAAATGTAACATTAAAGGGATACTGTCATGGGAAAACATTTTTTTTAAAAAAAACGCATCAGTTAATAGTGCTGCCTCAGTAGAATTTTGCACTGAAATTCGTCTCTCAAGAGAGCAAACAAATAATTTTATATTTAATTTTGAAATCTGACATGGGGCTAGACATATTGTCAGCTTCCCAGCTGCCCCCAGTCATGTGACTTATGCTCTGATAAACTTCAGTCACTCTTTACTGTAAATTGGAGTGATATCACCCCTCCCCCCCAGCAGCCTAACAACAGAACAATGGGAAGGTAACCAGATAACAGCTCAGTGAGCAGCCCATGGTTATTGCCATGTAGTTATGCTGATGGCCAGTCTTAATTCATGTGAGAATAGAACTCGCATCAGAAAAACTCACTCACTTTCTAGTCATTCCTATGGGATTTTTATAGTTGTATTTATCAACGGAGTTCAACATTTGATAAATATTGCTTTTAAAAAATCCCATAGGAATGAATAGAAAGTGAGTTTTTCTGTTGCGAGTTCTATTCTCACATTTTGAAAAATCTGCCCTTAAATGTCAGGACAGAATATTCCTGATAAAGTAGGTAGATAAACATAACTTTGTGCTCTAGTAAATGACAGTTGTGGTTGATTGTGACTCATATAAAACAAACACTTAGATTGGAACTGAATACATTAACATTTACTAATAAACTGACTCACACACAGATCACCATTTCCGTCAGATCTTGCTTTGTTTGCCCCAGGCAGGCACTACAAATGGCCACTAACACCCTGATAGTAATTACACATATTGATCAGAGACGGCAGCTCGGCACCAGCAAGGTTAAGCTATATAGAATTACAGAGAATGTATAGAATAGGTCAAAGAAAAGCAATGACAAGCAACAAGCAAACTGCCTACATCTGCTAAGTTCAACAGGTCAGCTGCCAAGATCAGCAAAATGTAAAAGTTTATAGATGAACCCCTGATTTAAAGGGCACCTGTTGCCAAAAAATATTTTCCCCAACCAAAGGTGCGGGTTAATAGAGCCCACACTCCGGTTGGGGGTAAAAGTATTTTTTTTTTTTTTTTAAACTGCTCCCGCCTGCACTAGGACACTGGCAGCCATGTTGCACAAAACGTGCATGCACACAATGAACAAGTTGCTCATTACGTTAACCTTAGCCCGCACCTTTGGTTGGGGATATTTTTTGGCAACAGGTGCCCTTTAAGGCACCTGTGTGGTATTAATAGTGGAACAGCACATTGCCAGCGAGTGAGTACTTGTATTTAGCAAGTATTAAATACGAGAAGAAGTGGTTGGACTGGGTGCAGCATAAACAAAGAAGAACAAACTGTACGTGGGGGGGGGTGAGGTAAAATGATCAACATTAGTGACACCAAGTACTTCAGGCATAGTACACGGTGTCCTTCATTTCAATGATGTAATAATAAATAACAGCTTCTTGCAGCCTGATCTGGAAGATTTACCAAACAGGCTGAGCAAAGGGTATCCGGAATAAATCTCAAGGGCATCCATTTTTCCAAAGGATGCAGAGATGTAGGGTTGTGTTGGCACAAGAATATTGCAGCCCTTATATCTGTTCAGTTTAGTTTTAGGGTAGAGACAGACGTATAGATTCAGGGAGATTTAGTCGCCCATCGACTAATCTCCCCGGGATGGCACTCTGAGTACTTTGTTTTCTGAAGTCGCCCGAAGTTGCCTCACAAGGAAACTTCGGAAAGCCAAAGTGATCTGACTGCCATCCCGCCGATGATTTAAATTTTAGCTGGCGGGTAGGCAGTTCGGGAGATTAGTCGCCTAAAGAAGAAGTGATTTGTCACGGGTGACTTATCTCCCGAAATAGCAGCGTGTGCCCTGGCCCTAAAGGGGTAGTAACCCCAAATAGAACATTGTGCATAATGAAGGCTTATGTGAAACACTGCAGGGGTCCTTTACCCAAATCTCCAAGATCACCACAGTGTGTCCTGCAAAACATGCAGTTTCATGTTTTGACATATCAGCCACAGTCGTATCAGGCACATCAGCCCCTTGGAACTACAATTACAATGGAATTCTGGAAAAAAAAGCATGCTGAATATAAATGAGCCCATTTATCAGAAATCAGATATACTCCAGCCAAGACTTTGACTCACAGAATGCCACACAAGTGCTGTTAATAATATACACGTAAAAAACAGAAATCTGCAAGGTATTATGGGCAATGGAGTTTGGCCAGAGGAGAGTTGAATACTGCAACAGTGCTCAGTACCTGTATTCAGAACAGACAGATACTGCTTTTAATAGCAGTTACATTCACAGATATCTTTAAAACTGTGTAATTAAAGCATACTAAGGAGCTTAGAATTACATTTGGTTTTTACTGTATTTAATATTTTTTATATTTGGTTTACATCTACCTTAATCAAACACAAGGTTGAGCTGGAAAAGATGCTCAGATCAACGGTGAAATGTTTTCAAGAAAAGTCCAGTTGCTTTAGACTTAAAGGGATTCTGTCATGATTTTTATGACGTTTTTATTTCTAAATGACACTGTTTATACTGCAAATAATTCACTCTACAGTATAAAATTTCATTCCTGAACCAGCAAGTGTATTTCTTTTTAGTTGTAACATTGGTGTGTAGGCAGCCTTCTCAGGTCATTTTGCCTGGTCATGTGCTTTCAGAAAAAGAGCCAGCACTTTAGGATGAAACTGCTTTCTGGCAGGTCCAGTGGGACCTGGATTTTACTATTAAGTGTTGATCTTAGATCTACCAGGGAGCTGTTATCTTGTGTTAGGGAGCTGCTATCTGGTTACCTTGCCATTGTTCTATTGTTAGGCTGCTGGGGGGGTGATATCACTCCAACTTGCAGTACAGTAGTAAAGAGTGACTCAAGTTTATCAGAGCACAAGTCACATGACTGGGGGCAGCTGGGAAATTGACAATATGTCTAGCCCCATGTCAGATTTTAAAATTAAATATTAAAAAAGCTGTTTGCTCTTTTCAGAAACAGATTTCAGTGCAGCATTCTGCCGGAGCAGCACTATTAACTGATTCATTTTGAAAAAAACATTTTTTCCCATGACAGGATCCCTTTAACCCTATTAAATACTGTATATCATGACCTGAATGAATGAGAATTTTCATAGATATATTGCTTTAAAAGCAGACTGTTTCTCCAAACACTTTGCGGGTTTATTGTGGGAATGATCCTGCTTGTAGTAACTCCTCCAACTGCCCAGAACATATTGTGTATGAGCACCTGGGGACCCAGACATATTGCCCAAGGGCCACACACAGGCACACCTAGGTCACTGCATGAATCAGCTGCTGCTACATAACATGGTCATTTCCTCTCTGTATTTAATACTATAGCTATATGTCTCAAGGTGAGTATGTTGGTGAAAGATCCACTTGTTTTGTAACCTCACATGAACTCGAATCGAAATCTGGCAGAAAATTGGGCAGAGAACAATTGGACAAGTTTAAAAATTCGGTGGGAACAAAGACCCCATAGGCTTGTTCATGCCATCCTCATTGTGACAATATGGCCCTAGGGTCCATCGACCTGATCAACACATCACTCCCCTCAAGGTGGGCACATTGGTAAAAGATCCGCTTATTTGGCGACTTTGCCAAGGGAGCAGATCTTTTTAGGTATGGCCATCTTAAAAGTGTACAGCAAAGGCAGATTGACGCTGATGATTCGGGCCCTTCAGACAAATCTGCCAGTTAATCGGCCAGTCCATGGGGCCCTCTCTATGGTATGTGTGTTACCATATAAAGACACGAGGCTACAGGCTGAGTTATACAGGGAACTCTGAGTATCACTTGTTATAAGGGAGAATGTACCCCCTACTTTAAATAACAAGCATATCTATATATACATATATAAAATATGCGTGTGTATAAGTAAAACACCAGCACACATTTATTTGTGGGCTGCTTTGATTTTTTTTTTTTTTGCCTGGGCTGTTTTTTACTCCCAGTCAGGCCCTGCTTCTATGTGATCTGATTGTTTGGCCCCGGGGCCAACGATCGCATTAAGCGCGTCACTGACCTCACAAACGAGCGGATCTTACAGTGTATGGCTTTAAGGCAGCCATACTCGCACCAATATTATTATACCAAACTAATTTTCATACAATATTTGGTGGGTGTATGTCGGGAAACAGGCGGCTGATATCAGCAGAAGATTTGGATATTGTTCAGCTCGTTCATTGGCCAAGACAGAAATTTTTAAAGGCACCTGAAGATCAGCCGATGTATGGACAGAATTCTATTGTTTCTACCTCTAGATCTGATTATGCAGCTTCAGTGTATTGAAACAAACGATCTTTCCTGGAAGTAATTGTTATTTCTATAGCACCTTTAAAGGTGGCCATAGATGCAAAGATCCGCTCGTTTGGCGATGGCTATATCGGGGGTAATCTGATTGTTGGGCCATACGGCCGAACGATCAGATTACGATGTGCCATGAGCTCCGGCGGGATCGGTCGGGTCAAAATCAAACCTGACCGATCGACCGATCTGCCGGACGAAAGAAGTCGGCACATGCCATGCCACACACAATCCGAAAATCGTACGAATCCTCGATTCGTACGATCGGATCTGTGTGTCTATGGCCACCAGTTTACAGGGGCCTCTGTGAATCTTTAGACAGACAGACAGACTACTAGGCAATGGCGTTACTTGTAGAAGAAAACGAGCAGGTTGGACTGTGATTATATAAGCCAACAAGTCAATGTGCACGTGACCTCACTCACCAGTTCTAGAGGCAGCTCTCGCCGCTGTCCCTGTTGTCGCACTTGCGGCTGCCGCTGCGGAACAGTTGTGTCCTCCACCTCCTCCTGCTGCTGCTGCTGGGGCTTCTCCGATCCAGCCGGCAAGACTGTGGCAGCAGCTGAGGCCAAACACGGGCCCCTGTCCTGGAGTCGGAAGGGCTCTCCTCCTGACGGGCGAGTGTTGGCGCAGAGAAGATGCGCACGGAACTAGCACGTCTCTTAGCGCCGAAGACAGTCTGCACACCGGGCCTTGATACATCACGCGGTGCACTGGGTAGAGGGCGGATACCAAGGGTCTCACTATGCTGGTGCAGGATCTAAGAATAACGTGTTCAAACGATAAGGACAGCAAACAGCCCGGGATGGAAATAGTGTGCGAACTACAGATGTGGGACTTCTCTTCTCATACCGGCTGTTACATCAGCGCGCCAATGACGTCACCAACTCCAACCCTTGGGAAAGACGACTAGTGACACGGGGGTGTTTCTCTGTGACAGCGAGAACGAGTTACACAATTCACTCCCCTTCACCCCCCACACCCTATAGGTGGTACAGGCCAATATTGGGTTTCCCTAATCCGTAAGCACAATGGGATCACTGAAAGATATGAGAAGTGGGGGAAAGGTTAGAGCTATTTTAATGTGCGGGGAGTGGCGTTTAGAGTTGGTCTCACAGAGTGAATGGGAGTGGAAGATTAGCTTCATTGTTGATAAATCTTATTATAAAATCACGTGCGTGACCGCTTGTTTCTGTGAGGAGAAGAGGACTCATTACCTACCTGTCTCTTCTTCTTGCTTTCTTATATATTCTTACATACAGTAGAACCCCCATTTTATGTTTTTCAGGGGGCCAGGATAAAAGTGGTGTAAAATCCAGGACAATGTAAAATTAGGGAAATGTATTATACACACTATATAGGTGGGACCACAAAACACAAAGTAAAATGAGGGAAAACTTGGATGTAAAATGGGGGTTCTACTGTATACTCTCTTTAGGAGACCTCATTTGATCATATTTAACATATCGTATAATATCAATTGTATCACATGACATTAGATCTATTTATATATCTTTTGGTTAACCACTGACAGACCAGACCTCCAGGGCCATTTCAGTACTTTATGTCTCCCTGCTGATGCCGACCCCCACTGCTGCCATCAGAAATCACAGGCCGTACTGCAAACATTTCTGCCCCCCCACACACACACCACAATAAAAAAATCCACTCAAACATGGTGCTAAAATCTTATTGATAACCAGGGTCCCCCTACAAGTTAGGGTTAGGGGTTCCCCATAATAGTAAAAAAAAAAAACAATTTGTGTTCAGGGGCCCCACAGAAAATGAAAACAAAAAAAAAACTGGTGGCCAGCCCCCCCCCCACTTACAAGGTGGCCAGGGACCTATAGAGTATTAAAATAATAAATTGGTGACTTTCGGGACTTCAGCTTCGGCTCCTTTCGCGGCTTCAGGTCTTTTCGTGGCTTCTCCATTCGCAGCTTCTATGTTTTGGGACTTTGGGTTCAGCTCACACGCTGTCAAGGGGGCCTGGTTAATTCAGAAAGGGCAGCACAGCCGGACCCCCCTTTAGGCTCGGTACTCCGTGCCCCCCTGATGACAGCCCTTGGTTACTTTTTAAGTCATTTGTGCAGATCAAGGGGGTACTGCATAGCTCTGTGCACTAGCAATGTGCCCTCCTCAGTTCCTAAAAATGTCACCTCTTAAAGGGCACCTGTTGGCAAAATATATTATCCCCAACCACAGGTGCGGGCTAATTGTGCCCACACTCCGGTTTAGGGGTAACTAGTTTTTATACTTAATTTGCCCCCACCAGCACTTAATGGTTCATGCACAAACCTTTTGTGCACATTGTCCCTCTTATTTGTGTCGTTATAAAACAACTTAGATTGTAAGCTCTATGGGACAGTTACCTCCTTCCTGCTATCTATCTTACCACAGAGTACTAAATCTCTGTACATATATTTATACTTATTTATTATAATGCTTGTCCTCCCTCTACACCGTAAAATTGTACAGCTCTGCTTACACATTTAGTGCTATACATACAATAAATGCATACAGACTGCTGTTTAGCCCCTGCCCTCAAGACAGTACTTGAGTTGTCTCTTATCACAGCCTTGGTGAGCTACAACTTCCCATACAGACATCACTCTATGTAGCAAAGGAGGGTTTTTCCACTTTCCAAAGTGACTGCTGCCTTTTCATAGATCACGCGTAACACTGATTCACCAGATTCTTAAAACACCGTAAACCATTCTATTGTTGGAATTGTCAACAGGTTTCTTTAGGAAGTTCATTTCACAGCACATAATATGTTTACTTGCATGGTGACTTGAACACAGGTAGGGCATTAGCCAGTGGTAGTACACATTCAGCAGGTGTCCAGTCCCTAGAGCAGGGGTCCCCAAACCTTTTTTACCTGTGAGCCACATTCAAAAATAAAGAGAGTTGGGGAGCAACACAGGCATGCAAAAACTTCCTGGGGTGCCAAAAAAGGGCTGTGATTGGTTATTTGGTAGCCCCTATGTGGACTGTCAACCTACAGCAGACTCTGTTTGGCAGTGCATTTAGTTTTTATGAAGTCAAAACTTGCCTCCAAGCCTGGAATTCAAAAATATGCATCTGCTTTGGGGCCACTGGGAGCAATATCCTAAGGGTAATAAGGGTTGGTGAGCAACATGTTGCTCGTGAGCTACTGGTTGGGAATATTGAAAGTAATGGATAGCACACCCAGTTGAAAAAAATTAAATGCATTACAATAAGGAAAAAAAAAAAAAAAAATCATATTTGGTGAGCCCAACGCGTTTCACCCTTAAGGGTCTTCCTCAGGGGAACAAATAAAAAAACGCAGAACGAGTCTTACTGTCCATGCAGGTTATATAACCCATGTAGTTGGTTTCCTCGTAATTCAGCATCTGACGTCACTTCCGCTTCATTGGAAGGCAGGGAAACATCAAGACGTCATCTGGGTAAGCAAATTGGGCTCACCAAATATGATTTTTGTATTGCTTGTTATTTTTTCCTTTTTGTAATAAATGTAATTCTTTTCAACTGGGTGTGCTATCCATTACTTTCAATAATTTGCGGTTTGATTTGGAGACCCTGCTGGGGAGCCTCCTATGGATTAGCCACCCGTATTTTGCTTTTGAGGTTGTGCACCTTCTCTCTTATTTTTCTACTGGTTGGGAATCACTGCCCTAGAGTATACAGCCCTCCAAGTGGTGCTCCTCTTGGGATCTCTAAGTCCCCAAGTAAACTAACCCTTTCTGCTATCGTCATTGGAGCCTCTGGCTGCTCTACTAATGACCCTAATCTTATCTTTCATTGTGAGCTATTGCAGGAACAAACACATATGCAGATTATCATCTCCTACTGAAGACTTAGAATTAGGGAATCGCAGAATACCCCTGGCCAATAAGAAACTACCAACTCCATAGAACATACCTAACCTGTATATTCTAGGAGTCAATCCCTGGTCAGAGTAAATCCATATGGTAGGACACCCACCCCTGACATGTTTCTATTAAACAAAAACTATGAAATACAGAGATGTTTCTGCCATGACAAAAACTGAAAGCTTAGAAGGTGGTTTAGCTAAATACCTTGTCCCCCAAGCCCCCAACTTTTTACTTTCAAAAAATCCTATTCTGCCTATGAATCATAACCACACAATGCAAGGAACGTCTGCTACCCAGACCCAGAGTACATCTCTGCTCCTCATTATACATGAACGGCTCAAACACATAGACTTCATGAGTCTAAGATGCATTTTAATGGATTTTTCATCTGTGCAATCCTCATGAGCATTTATTCAAGTGTTTCCCATTCACTGCAACTCCAATTTTCTAAATCCAATATACTGAATTTTCTAGTGTTTTATGCATGTTAAAATTATTATTGCAGTCAAATACAGTGAAAATAGTCAATGCCGGCGTCACCTTCTCCCTCGTGGCTCTTCCCCACAGCTCACCATTCCGTCCCCACAGTGAAACGCATCAGGCAGTGGGGATGGAATGGTGAGCTGCGGGGAAGAGCAACGAGGGAGAAGGGGACGCCGGCATTACCCCTATCCCGGATCCAACTGGGCAACCTGCAAAAAGGCTTACATATGAGTGCTTTTAGAGAGAAATGTGAGTGAAATATTTTATATTTTTTTTTTAAAAAAAGTTTTATTAAACGATTTACACTATAAGAAGTCTTTTATATGTGGCAGCATATGGAGTGTGGAGTATCTTGAGCGGTTGCACATAAATGCATGCCTAAAGGACTTGATGATCATCCAAAGGGAAAAGCACATGGGATACCCTCTTTTAGTTGAAAGAGTGAACTTTTAAAGGGGAAGTAATATAGCACATTGCCTTTTCCCTATTCCAACACATGGTGTTACCGTATATACTCAAGTATAAGCCAAGGTACCTAATTGTACCTACGAAAACTGGGAAAACTTGTTGACTCTAGTATAAGCCTAGACACAACTACAGCCCTGTCTCCCAGCAGGGCACATTCTGCCAAAGCGACCCCCCCCAGCGATCAACCGGACTTCTTTGCAAAGTTGATGGTGACAGAGAATTGCCAAACGGATTACTGTGTGCATTGTCCCACTGTCCCACTACCATGTGCAGAGGGTGCTGTGTGATATTGCCATCACTGTTAATCCTTCATATAACCAACAGAGGGCGCTGTGTGATATTGCAGTCACTGTTAATCTTTCATATAACCAACAGAGGGCGCACTGTTATTCTTCCATATAACCAACAGAGGGTGCTGTGTGATATTGCCATCACTGTTAATCCTTCATATAACCAACAGAGGGTGCTGTGTGATATTGCAGTCACTGTTATTCTTTCATATAACCAACAGATGGCGCTGTGTGATATTACAGTCACTGTTATTCTTTCATATAACCAACAGAGGGCGCTGTGTGATATTGCAGTCACTGTTATTCTTTCATATAACCAACAGATGGCGCTGTTATATTGCAGTCACTGTTATTCTTTCATATAACCAACAGAGGGCGCACTGTTATTCTTTCATATAACCAACAGAGGGCGCACTGTTATTCTTTCATATAACCAACAGAGGGCGCACTGTTATTCTTTCATATAACCAACAGAGGGCGCTGTGTGATATTGCAGTCTCTCCCCAAGTGAACTGTTGGTATAGGAATGATTAAAAGTGACTGCAATCTCAGCTACTGCCCGCTGACCAGCACATTTTGGATGCTGAAAAACTCGGCTTATACTCAAGTATATACGGTAAGTGGATAATTTTTCAAAAAATACTACACTATATTCTGCTTTTTGTTATTTGTTTTCTCCGTTGCCAGAGGCCTTTTTTTTTTGTGAAGCAATATTACAGTTGAGAGACTGAAAGAGGACCGGCAGGAGTTAACAGGACTAAGGGGACTAAATATTTTCCTCTCTTCTATATATTTTTCCTGCACAGTGTTGCTGTTTTTATTTAGTTTTTAAGGCCCTAAATAGCATGTGGGCCATCCAATGCTTCAAAATTTCCATTGTCTGCATAGTACAAAGCAAGTTTAGACAAACACAGCCAGAACATTTACATAATGGGTGTTTACAGCCATTTGATTATTTTTCTGAAAATAAAAAATAAGACAACTGCTTTGTATGGTAGATAGCTTGCAACCTCCTTAAAAACATATTTCAGAAAATTCATAAAAATGCAAGGAAAATGTACAATTAATGACAATACCAATATTTATTGAATAGAAAGAACATACTTTTTGAGCAACAAACAATTTTCATGTTCAAAGCTTGTTCATGTACACCTAAAAATAAAAACACATATTATAAGCATTACCAAAGCAAGTAATTTATTACATAAATAATCATAACTCTAACCATTTATTTAAGCAATGCAGATTTTACGTATCTGCCTCTAATCTATACTATGCAGAGCCAATTTTTAGTGAGCCATAGCAGATAACTGCGTTTAATAGTTTTTGTTGTAGTTATTTCATTTTAGCAAACCTAATTAATTTGAATTCACATTCTGCAGCAGGTTTTTCTGTCAGGAATGAGGGGGGGGACAAACAGGCTGGCGGACAGATGTAAGCAGTGGCTTAAAGGGCTTGTTCACCTTTTAACGCTTTTTTCAATTCTGTTGATTTCAGATTGTTCACAAGAAAAATACTTTTTTCAAACACTTTTTATTTGCAGCCGTTTTTCTAATAATGAATCTAAACGTTAAAGGGGAACTCAACACAAACATAACTAAGCTTTTTGAAAAGAAACATAATTCAAGCAACTTTGCAATAAACATCAATAAAAAATATGCAGATTTTCATGATTTTTAATGGTTTGGAACAGTTCCCTAAGCCTAGCCCCCTGCTCTCTTGCTGATCTGACTACTTTGCTGAGCTGACTACTATTACTTTGTATCAACAGCCATCTGTCCTTAGCCTGCATCCTCCAAGCCCCACAATTCCCTGCACATGTGATTTCAAAGGAACAGAACATCACAATGCATTATGGGTTATGTAGTTCCTGCATGCTGTCTGTAAGCTGTGAAGAAGTTTTTACAATTTGTCATCATCAGTGTTTAGTCTCTCCTTCCCTGCCAGGATTTCACATGAGAGAAGAACTGTTAAACAGCTGGATTTCAGCATATAAAATGGCATTTATTCATATTTTCTGAGGAAACTGTGATGTTATATTAGGGGTTTCAGTATTATGTGGGCTTCTTTATTAAATTATGGTTTGAAAGCCGAGTTCCCCTTTAATTTTTCACCTTCTGAAGCAGCTCTGTGGGGGGGGGGGGTGCTGAACCTGTAAACTGTTCTAAATGGCTACTAAGTTGACAGCTTTTAAGTTGATACATTTCTTATGTTTCTCCCTGCTGAGCAGAATCCCAGAGTTTCATTAAAGGCAGCTGTTGATACAATACTTGCTAATATTCCACAGATACAGCTGAGAAATGTATCAATTAAATGTAACAGTTCAGAATCTGCACATAGATCACACGCAGCCTCACTGAATCACCAGAAACAGGAACATTCAACCTTCAATTTTGGAAAAACAGTAACAAATAAAAGATGGAAAGTCTTTATTTCTAGTGAATAATCTGGAAACAACTAAACTGAAATCATATTTGGAAGGTGAACAACCCCTTCAACTATCAGATCTTGTTCCTGTTACACTTTTGATCATGCCAAAAAGAAATTCTATAATACAGTAATTTGATGTCTTCTAATAGAAGAATCTACATAAGAATTAGGTTTATGAAAATACAGTTACTCCAGGGCACCACTGCATGTGGTTTATAAGATGGCATTAAGATTTAAAGCAATTGAACGTATGCTGTGGAATCAAATCACATATGAAGAAAAAAAATGAAACTATGTAGAATATAAAGACAGATCTAAATTTTTTAGATGTCAGCAAAACAACGCTTATTGTGCAATATACTTCACCTACTATGTGGTAAGTTGTCATATTTGCTCACTGTAATCCATTTCTCTTTTTATACTCTGCAATATCTTCGTTACGCTGTTTGAAAAGCTGAAAAACATAGCAACACATTTCAGTAAAGATGGATTTTGACCTGTCTTAATCACTGCCATTAAGACACCTAAACACCATTACTAATGCTCTGATATATATCTTTGACTTATCTTTAGCATGCAAATAGTCACTTTGTTCTATGAAATCCCCCAAAGTGACAAAATAAATTGGCCATCTATCCCAACTAGGGCTTTAGCACATGGGCAGATTTGGGGGGATTTAGTCGCCTCTTATTTGGGGCGACAATCTCAGGGAACTGCCTTCCGCCTGCTAAAATGAAAAATCACCTGCGGCAATGCACTTGCGGCGCTATATTTTTAATTTTAGCAGGCGGAAGGCAGTTCGGGGAGATTGTCGCCCCAAAGAAAAGGCGATTAATCGGCAGGTGACTAAATCTCCCCGATTCTGCCCGTGTGTTAAAGCCCTTACACAAATAAATTCCATGTTAGGGAATGAGACAATGCCCTTTTGAACCTAGGCAAAACTACAGGACATGCAAGATACATTTTTGTAAGGCTAGGGCCACACAAGTTGGATCTTTGCCTACAGAGAAACACAGTCTGAGAATCATCTCCTCCCCTTCTGACTGATTTGACTGCACCCGGAAAAATTACCTATTCTTGGGTGCATCAGACACAGCAGATTTTGGAGCCGAAATGTGAAATTTTGTTCCAAAAAAATGTTTCTGGGTGCAGGCACTTTGGGCAGAAGCTTTTACTCTGCGTGGTTTTCTTTGCAGGTCGACATCTGACTTGTCTGGCCCTAGCATAAATGCCATGACAGATAGTATGGGTTCTCATATCTAACCAACATAGTAGCGAAGTTACATGTTCATAAAGTTGAGCCTTTTTGTTTAAATTAAACCTTCCTTATTGCTTACTAATCCACAGGAAGGTAAGAATGTACTATGATGTACTTACAAGAGCCCATATAGCTGCAGTGCTTCCTAGTGCCAGGCCAACACGCAGCCAGTTTGGTCTGGATGTATCTGGTTTCCTTGCGGTGTACATTGAGCGACTACATACTGAAACAGAAATATATATGAATATGATAAATCTCTACAAGAACCATATATCAGCACATTTAGAGAAAACCTATTTGAATAAAAACAATGAATAGAAATATAGACCCCTGTAAGAACATTATTGTAACATTTATTAGATACAGACTTTTCATGAGTGTGTGGTGGTAATTGATATAAATTTGTCCAAATACAAAGCATTTTGTATGTAATTAGGCTGCACCAGTTTAAAGGGGACCTGTCACCAAGATATTAAAAACTTGTATGATAAAAGTTATTTTCGAGTTGAAACCCAAATTCTTCTTTTTTTATTAAGTGATTCTTACCTTATCAATCCTACATTACCTGCCCCTCTTCTATGCCTTAGGTATGGAGGCAGAACAGGAAATTACTTTCACTTTCCATTTAGCACTTTCTAAATGTGACTGCACTCCCCACATTGTTCCTCCTTCCTCCCCATCTAATTGTGTAGCCAGTGCATGGGCGTGGTTGTAAGTGAATCTTATTCGCATGACTAAGATTATAAAATATGAATTGGAATTATTTTAGGGTGACAAGCCCCCTTTAATTTAAAGTCCCTCATTAAACTTACCTATATGTTTTTGTCCTAACCCCCTTTCAGTCAGAACCACGTGCACACATATGGGCAGATTTATCAAAATGTGAGATTAGAACTCACCACAGAAAAACTCACTCACTTTCTATTCATTCCTCTGGGATTTTTAAAAGCATATTTATCAAATGGTGAACGCCACTGATAAATATAATTCTAAAAATCCCATAGGAATGAATGGAACATGGGTGAGTTATTTTCACGTTTTGATAAATCTGCCCCATAGTGTTATTCGAGAAGAAAAGGAGATGAGCTGCATCAGAACAACCGAAGAGGTAAGTGGGTGTGAAGGAGGAGTTAAAGGGGTGGTTCGCCTTTAATTACAATTTTAATATTTTCGAAGCAACTTTTTAGTTGGCCTTTATTTATTCTTTTCTAGATTTTTTTTATTAAGTTGCCTTCTTTTTCTTACTGTATGCAGCTTACGAATGGGGGTCACTGACCCCATCTAAAAAGCAAATGCTCTCTAAGGCTTCACATTTATAGTTAGTGCTGCTTTGTATTACTCATATTTCTATTCAAGCCCTCTCCTAATCATATTCCAGTCTCTTATTCAAATCAGTGCATGGTTGCTAGGGTGATTTGGACCCTGGCAACCAGATTGTCGAGACTGAAAACTGGAGAGCTGCTGAATAAAAAGCTAAAGAACGCAAAAACCACAAATAATAAAAAATGAAAACCATTTGCAAATTGTCTCTGAATATCACTCTCTACGTCACAGTGAGCTCCAAGGAAATCTAGCAAAAGTCTTATATAAGCTATCTGGAAACCAACCTGAATGCCAGGCCCAGACTGGCAATCTGTGGGTTCTGGCAAATGCAAGAGGGGCTGCTATAAGGTGCCATAGACCGTCACTATTTAGTGGGCTGGTAAGGGCTATTTGATCCTCTGTGTACCTGAATTTCCAGGGCCTATTTTGATTTTCAGTCCAGACCTGCTGAGTGCCATTGCCCTAAAGTCTCACATAACGTCTGCAGGTCTACTATGTGAATGACAAGTATGGCTTCAGCCTCATGGGTATCATGTTCTCACAACACTTCATCATAGTGTCTATGAAGTGTTGTGAGAACACAAAACGCGTAAGGCTGTAATCCACACTTGTACTTCAATAAAGAATTTGTCCAATTTACACTGAATACACGAGCACTGGTGGGGCTGTTTGTTATTTCTAATGAAAGCACATGAACTTTAAGATAATGGGGCATCTGCCGTGAGATTTCCCTCTCTCTAACCTGTATTTACATTCTGTCAGACCTGTATTATTATTGAATGTCAGGGGAAACTTGCCATATCAAAAGGGTCACTCAGGCCTGAGCTGAAGGAAAGTGCTCTCAGCAACTCTACAATGACTTTACTCTGTCATTCAATGATTCCATGGCAGTATAGTTATACAAGCAGCAATGTCATGAGTGTCAGAGACACATTTATACAAGGCAGATGCTTTCTAATGAAGGTTATACATTTAAGCGATAACTCACGTGCTAAGGACAGTCTCAAAGTCCCGGTTGCCCGTGACACCAACATGGCGGCTTAACCTAGGTCTAACTCGATCGATTTCTCTGCTCTCGCTTCACCGCTCAGGCTTCAGGCAAGACCAAGCAAGTACCGAACGACAAAGGCTTCCTGCCTCCGAGAAGAGGCGTGGTACCGGGTCAAGACGCACGCGCTACACTACCCCTGACCCGGGAAGCTGTCCCTCCTCCTTCCGCCATTTTGGCCTCTGCTTCTTGTCGGGTCTGTTCTGCTACCACGTGAACTGACCGGCCGGCGGTATTTTGACAGGCCTGAGCATAGGAAAGTCCGGAAGTAGACTGGCTCGTCCCTTCCATTGTGCTGCGCATACAGCAGCCGGCTACTAGCGTGTGTTCTGGGATAGTGACTGTTCATCCTTATCGCTCCCAGCGGCCCCAGGCAGCCGAAACACGGCACGCGGCCAGTGCCCATAAGAAGGGAGCGGGTGGTGTGAGGGAAGAGCAGCTCGTGCAGTGGGAGCGAGGATGCCGAGCGTCAGTCTCCCGCCTAAGGAGAACGCACTCTTCAAGCGCATACTGGTAAGAATGGGATAAACCACTGAATGGAGGGGGTCCTTCCTGCATGTAGCTTTTCTGAGTCTCTGATTTATTGCTTTTTCACGGGCTGGGAAAACCACCAAAGCACCCTGTGCTCCTACAGTACTTGTTGCATATCCAATATGAGGGTGTTAGTGGGTAGCAGGACCAGGGAGGCCTCTGCTTGGACACTCCCATACTAGGCCAAATGCCTATGGAAAGAGCAGACACCCTGCTGCTTGGATTGTGATATGGAGGGACAAGTGAGTTTGTGGGGTGAAGGTATTGGCACATAGCCTAGTGCATTTACCAGTTATATTGGCAACTGTAGTGGCTCCCTCATATGGTCTTGTTGCCCATCAAAGTCATCCCTGCAGCACTACATTGCTCCATCTGTCAGGAAATTCCAGCCAGTGAGGCTGCGCATATGTCAATTCCATCACCCTGGTACCACTTGCTCTGTGTCCCATTGGATTGTGAGCCTAACAATTACAGCACAGAATCAATCCCTGAAGGCAACTCATTTTAACTGGAAAACTGCAATAAGTAGAGCAAAGGGGTTTATCCAGGCAATATTGTAATCTAAATGTGGAGGTGTATAGGATGAATATCTGTAAAATTGGGCAAAACCATAGATTATAGCGATACTGCAGGTAAGGGAGGGATAACTATCATTTTGGGGGTGATAGAAGCATGAACGCTATACATGGAGATGTAGTGAGGAAGTTTGATGATCAGACTTCTGTGGCAGCTGCAGACTATTTCTCAAAATCATGTATGGAAAGATGCTGGCAAAATATTTTGTTGAAACAAGCCATAGATCTACATATGAACAGGAAAAAAATACTGCCCCAGTTGTCTGGTACAGGTTCAGGCAGCATGTCAGCATATTGCATATGGTGTTTCACTCATCTGACTAATCTTCAGTCCTGGCCCATGGCCAGTAATTTAAGACTACAGGGACCAGAGCAGTTCCCTAATGAACTTCTGTTGCTGTTAGATATGCTTACAGACTTTGGAGTAAGTTCTCTGTTTCATTCACGTAACTTTCCCCGTAGTGACTAGTGGCATTCCTACAGAAAAATATGTACCTTCTCTCTTCGTTGTTTAAAGTGCTGGTGCACCTTGCAGTTAACTTTTGGATGTTATAGCATGGCCATTTTTTAATTGGTCTTCATCTTATTTATTTTTTTAAATTCTTCTTCTGACATTTTCCAGTTTTCGAAGGGGGGTCACTGATCTCATCTAAAAACCAAATGCTCTGTAAGGCTACAAAGTTAATTGTTATTGCTTCTTTTTATTGCTCTTCTTTCTATTCACTCTCTCGTTCAAATCAGTGCATGGTTGCGAGGGTAATTTCAATCCCAAATAAATAACAATAACTCAAACAATAGAAAATGAAAAACAATTATAAACTGTCTTAAAATATTAGTCCAAATGAGCAAATCAGGCAGCACTCCGGACAGGTTTGAGGAGGTTTTATTGCAACATTTGAGGTAATAGCATCGCCTTACACATATGCAAAATATTCTCTCATAATCAAAGGTGAACAATGCCTTTAATGAGACATTGTGGAACATCTTTTACCCCACATAAAGATACAGGAACACCAAAAAATAAGTGTTTTATATAATATACTGTTGTGCTGCACAGGTAAAACAGGTGTGTTTGCTTCAGAAACTCTACTATAGTTTATATAAACAAGCTGCTGTGTAGTCATTGAAAGGTGAAAAAGGCACAGGGTACACAGCAGATAACAGATAAATGCTGTAGTATACAATGGGATTCTTTAGAAATTCCCTGTTAAGTACTGTGTATAATGTGCTTGAATGGCTGCCCCCACGGCTACACAGCAACTTATTTATATAAACTATAGTTGTGTTTCTGAAGCAAATTCTCCAATTTTACTAGTGCAGGGCAACACTGTTATATTGTCATTCCTTTAAAAACTTTTGTTTTATGGTGCTAGTGTTCCTTTAACAAAAAATGTTTCATTTTGACTTACATTGAGTTTTACTAGCATTTTTTAAGTCATCCATTGCTTGGTGTTTTGACCTTTCCTTTTCCTCTTTTTTTTGTATTTTGTGGGTGCCTCTCATTGTGTCTACTAAATAATGATGTAAATCAAGTGTCCAAATCGAACGATAATTTGATGTATTCTTCGGAATGAGGTCCAGTTCGTCTTTTAATCTCTAGGAGTTTATGATCCAACTTGTCCAAATAAGTTCAGGGTTTGAGGCCATGATTATGCTTTGTGTGCAAGCCCTGACATTTAAAATTGTACTTATTTGCCTGCTATGTGGGCTACTTTGGGCCTTTTGCACCTTTTTCTAAATTAAATACAGGTAGATCACTATTGGTACTTCAGAGTGTCATCCATTGATTTACATTGTTGCTTGATTATGCTTTATATTAGATTGAACAATGTTATTACAATTACTTTTTATTTTTTGCATTAAAGACCAGATTCAAATGTGGGATTTGGCAGGTTCCCAAAATTTGTGGTAGGTATTCCCTGGTGATATAGATGCACAGCATTTATATTGATTGTACTCCATAGGCAGTCGTGCCGTTTTTATTCAAGACACCGTTGTGGGCTTTATCTCGCAATTTATTGTATGTGCACTGAATAAGGAAATGTAGGATTGTTTGCATCTATGAATACGTTTTTCCCTTGTTCATGGTCCTAATTGAAGGTATCGTATTCTTTAGCCTGTGTTCTATCTAATCACTTTTAGTGTTGGAAAAAGTGAAACTGTGTTGTTTTGCTAGTAATCTGATGAGCAAATCTAAGTACTTTGGCAGTAGCAAGCAGAATGCACTGCTGTGTGTAGTTAGTTATTCTTTCAGCAGTGAGCTTGTCAGGTGTTGTTGTCTACCCTGTTTGAACGTTGTTAGACAGCACTCCCTTATGCTTAGCCTTATCAAAGGGAATGCTCAAACCTGTCATATAGCTACCCATAAGCTATGAATGAATTGTTACTTTTCTAAGTAAATTTGTATTCTTATTTGCTGTTAAAGGGGTTGTTCACCTTCAAACAAATATTTGGTTTCAGATAGATCACCAGAAATAACGACTTTTTCCAATTACTTTCTAACTTCTGTGTGACCGTTTTTCTAATATTAAAGTGTAATTCTTCACCTTCTAAAGCAAATGTGGGAGGGGGGGTCTAAACTGTTCTAAATTGCTACATTTAGTTGATACATTGATCTCCCTGATAAGCAGAATCCCAGAGTTTCATTAAAGGCAGCTGTTAGAATTGATACAATCGTTTCTAATGCTGCTGAGAAATGTATCAACTAAATGTTGCAAAATTGTAACAGTTCAGAGTCTCCACCTGAATTACTGAGCTGTCAGACTCAAACACCAGAGATGGACATTCAACTTAAACCTTAGATTTTGGAAAAACTGTAAAACATATATAATGGAAAGTAATTGAAAAAAGTCTTTATTACTGGGGAACAATAGGAAAACAACTGAACTGAAAAAAGTGTTTGTAAGGCGAACAACCCCTTTAGGGTCAGGGCACAAAGGCAGATTCAGGGAGATTAGTCGGCCGGCAACAAATCTCCTCTTCTTCGGGGCGACTAATTTCCCCGAACTGCCTTCCCGCTGGCTAAAATATAAATCGCCGGTGGGATGGCACTCGGAGTGATTTGTTTTCTGAATTTGCCTCGAAGTAGATCTAAAATCCCATGGAATGGCCAATATTCATTAGATGGACTGAATGCCTGATAGCGTGCGTCTCTGCCCTAAGAGAATCAAGTTAACATTGTGCTTTTTGTAAGCAGATTATGGTTTGTTGCCTAACAAGTTACACTGCTTTTTGACAAGTGAGGCTGTTCCCCATGCCTGGTATACCTACTTTGTTTATTAGCGCGCTGTGACTTGCATTAATGCCGCCTTTTCTCAACCTGTCAAAGATCTGCTCCACCCATGGGAAGCCTCATGAACAAGTCTGTCTCTAACATTTGCAGTGTCAGCAGTCTCTTCCGCTACACTTGATAGATTGGATCCTAACGTTTGTCATTTTGCCTGTGCTGTTTTTGGCAGTGTTACTCCCACACACTGTGACTGTGATTACATGAATATTCTTTCCTTTAAATTATATAGACATGGCAGGTCGGTCCAAATGACCGATTACTAAAGCCAGAGCTTCTTGTGCTTTAAAATGAAGAGGAAATCTTTGCTACCAGTGTTCCTTGTACATTGTAGAACAGGTCCAGCTCTCCTCAGTGTTGCGGCCTTCGCCAAAGAGTGCTTAGCAAATAATACTTGTATTGTTCAGTTTTTTGTTTTACCTATCCTTCAAAGATTTTTCTTTTTGTTTGTTTTTAATAATTTCACCATTTAGATAAGCCATTTGCCCTGTACTTTGTAGGCATGTGTATCTTGAAAACTGAAGCCATAAGACATGCAGGGAATGCACATATTCTAAATGTATTCGTTAACGCTTAGCCGTATTTAGTACGCTAAACAACAATCCAGACGCAATACTGCAAGTATACATGGCTGCACTGTAGAATATTTTTTGCTGTTTTGTAGTGTTTACGTTTGTGTATTTCTTTTAGTTACTAAATTTGTAGATTAACTTATACTGAATTGTCATTTAACAGTGAACAGATGTCTTGAGAAATCATTTTATGGAAGGATGCTCTAATGCTGAAAATCCACTCCTAAAGTTAGTCTTTGTATTCCAGCATTTCATATTCTCCCCATAATCTGTTAGAACAGTGCTTCGTAACCTTTTTCTGCAGGGAATCCAAATTAAGAATTAACTATGGGACCCAAACACTTGGTTATGTTAATTCTAATAACTAGTTTAATAACATTTTAATAAGTATTATCTTTTACTGTGTTTAGCAGATCATGGTGACCTAACTAAACACCATGGAGACCCCTTTTTTTGCATCCCAACCCGTAGGTCGTGCTTTCAGAAAGAGCCACGACTGGGATGGAACTGCTTTCTGGCAGGCTGTTGTTTCTTCTACTCAATGTAACTGAATGTGTCGCAGTGGGACCTGGATTTTACTATTGAATGCTGTTCTTAGATCTACCAGGCAGCGTTCACTGTGCATGTCTCCGCTTCACAGATGGTACTTTTCCGCACGCCCTAGTCACTACTGACGCGTTTCGCCGTTTAGGCTTCCTCCAAGAGCGAAGAAGAATAGGCATACAGTGTACTCAACCTGTGAAATACCAACACTGAATAAAAAAATCTTATTAAATGCTGCCTTTAAATTAGAGGCTTTATTTTTATTTATTTTTTTTGCAGAGATGTTATGAACACAAGCAATATCGAAATGGGTTAAAGTTCTGCAAACAGATCCTCTCCAATCCCAAGTTTACAGAACATGGAGGTGAGATTCGGAAAATAACTTGTTTGTTATGGATTACAATTTTTTTTGGTGGCTCAAATAGAAATTGGGGATACCCAGGGGAAAAAAACGTTCATGTTTCTTACATTTCCTTGTCGTCCCTCAGAAGATTTAGACTTCAGAAGATTTCACACTACTGCATGTGTGGGAATCTAAGTTTGCTCTAGGGATGTCTGGAAACCGCAAGTACAATGGTGGTGCTGTCTTAGTTCAGAAATCATCATTTTGTTTTCGTTGAATGTTTATTATAAAGGGGACATAAATCGAATGCTGGCTAAGTATTGTGTTTTACCTTTGAAGAAGCATGCACAACTTAATTCTGCTTCAGTGTTTTAAGTCAGAACCAACAGTGCACAAGAATAAAAAAAATACACTGAAAACAACACTGACAAAAATTGACTTGTGTATCTTGGGCAAAGTCTTCAACAGGCTGCTCATTGCCAGTACAGAGAGCTTATCCAGGTGATTGTCCTGGTGTTAGAGCAACATTTTGTTCTTGGCCCCCCCCCCCCTGATTCTGACATGACAGAATCTATAGAATGCGGTTAAGAGACTCCGCTGTTTCATTTTTAGATGGCTAGGCCACTACAGACTGATTGTCCTGGTGTTAGAGCAACATTTTGTTCTTGCCCCCCCCCCCCCCCGATTCTGACACGACAGAATCTATAGAATGCGGTTAAGAGACCCCCCTGTTTTATTTTATAGGCCACTACAGACTGAACCCATTTTATAAGATGGCCATTCACGTACTAATAATATATAGGATAGGTATAGGATCCGTTATCCGGAAACCCGTTATCCAGAAAGCTCCGTATTACAGAAAGGCTGTCTCCCATAGACAAATGATTTCCTTTTTCTCTATAATAATAAAACCGTAGCTTGTACTTGATCCACTGGACGCAAAACAATCCTATTGCGTTTATTTAATCTTTACATGATTTTCTAGTAGACCGAAGGTATGAAGATTCAAATTATGGAAAGATCCGTTATCTGGAAAATACCAGGTCCCGAGCATTCTGGATAACAGGTCCCATACCTGTATAATAATTTGTTTGTGTATAATGCCTTGCCAAGCCCAACCAATATGCATGTCTATGGATATTGGTCTGTTCTGGAATCAGGCAGGTTAGAAAGTTTCAGAACATTAGGAAGGCAGCAGTGACTTGTGTTGCCCTGGGTACACTCTTTGGAAATTTAGATATTGTTACAACTGAGATATTTCTTGTGCTGACAAAAGTACATTTGCAATGTCCATTTTCATGTGTGTGAACTTGAAAAAGATGCATGTTGACTACTCCTGTGCGACATGTTTTTTGCACATACAAATTGATC
Source organism: Xenopus petersii (assembly GCA_038501925.1). Classification (NCBI taxonomy): domain Eukaryota; kingdom Metazoa; phylum Chordata; class Amphibia; order Anura; family Pipidae; genus Xenopus; species Xenopus petersii. The sequence goes on along the minus strand of CM076673.1, from coordinate 51,866,509 downwards.
TATGGATGCTATAGACGACACCATAAAATATTTTGGAGTACTGCATATGGCCCACCATTTAGGTGACCCTCCCTTAATTTATGTTCCAACCATATGCAGTATGTGATTGGTGCTAATATTCTATAACTTAATTTTGATTATGTTGCTATTTTTTAGATTTTTCTGCTTTTGTAACCCTTTCTTGTTTATCTGGTTTAGAGACCCTGGCTATGAAAGGATTGACTTTAAACTGCCTTGGGAAGAAAGAGGATGCCTATGACCTTGTTCGCAGGGGCCTGAGGAATGATCTGAAGAGCCATGTCTGTATCCTTTCACTGTGAAAACTGAGGCCCCGAATTCCTGTCATTCTGCTCTGGGAATTAGAGAGCAACATAGAGTATTTTTAAAAATCACCCCCATCATGTAGGCATTGAATAATCACCTGGTAACGGATTTCAGTATGGACTAAAAAACCATTACAGCTTTACTGGACCTTTCCATACATCCGCTCTGATTTCCGTCTATGATACGATTGTGCATTGAATGTTTTTGACCTTCAGGATAACAGTAGGAAATGGGTAGACATTTACCCAATTCTTGAAACAGGGAATGATAAAATGCAGTTCCCTGTCTTTTCTGCATAACTGCTGATAGGCTGGCATCCTACATCACAAAATGTTGAGCACCGCCAACTTCTGCGCAACCAGGGAAAGAAACCAACAGGAAGTGGAAATAACGGGAGACGTTGGCAAGGTTTTTGCAGAATATTTAAAAAGAAAAAAAAAATGTAAACCCCTACCAAAAATAAAATTTTAGGATAATTTCAGTCTTTGCGCTTTCTTGCCTGCATATAAGCCAATGCCAATTGTGGCATTAGCCTAATGGCAAGTTAAAGCAAAAAATGTAATTTGTTAAATTCATGATATTACTACATTAAAACTCAGCAATTAGAGCTTTGTAGTATGGAGATTGTCTTCTTTAGATCTCAAATTGAATTACCTCTCCCTTCAATTTTTCCCCTTTTATTTGTTCTTTTTAACTTTGCAAATAACTGGCCGTGCTTTTGTGCTTCCAGGCTGTCTTATGTACACAGTCCATGTTGCCTGGCACCAATTAGCATTGCGTTCCTCAATTTGAAGGTGACTTTTTCTTTGTTTACATGAAATCCATAATCATTTAACTGTAACATGATTTTCTGTATCATGGAGGCAAGGTATTCTACATCCCAGCTTTAGTTAGAATATATGGGCAGCAGATTAATTATGTTGTCATTGCATGTTAGGATAACATGCTCTGGAGACGCATTGATCATTTTGTCCTGTTGATGTTTCCCTTTGGAACGTTTCTGAGGCAAAGTAACATTCTGGTGGGGTGGGGGGGACTTCAGTGCAATGCAGATGTGTACTGCTATGCTTCCAGCTACATGGGTTGTAATTGGATGGGATTTATGAAGACCGTTTCCCTTAATGTTATACAACTAACCAGTACTTCTGGAGAGAATGTTATGAATATATTTTATCCAAAGGCACTCCAATTCCTGTCTGATTTGATCTGTTTGGAATGTTAAGATGGAGCAGATTCCAGTTAGATATGTTCGTAATTCTTTTTTCTTAAACATGCCAATATGGTCAGCTAATAATTTGCCATCATTTGAGTGAACATTAAAAAGCTAACCTGGGCTTTAGATGTAAGTACAAAAATCTAAATGCTTTAGCACCCTGGGTGTTTGCTTTGTGGTATAAGAAACAACTGTTACCACAAAGCCGTTATCCCCATTCAGTGGCTCAAAGGCCTCATGGATGTTGGTCCCACTGGTCTCAAAACGGGTATTTTATTTTTAAATTCCAGGCTTAGGGGGTAGTTTTGGTTGGTTAAACAGAGCCTTATGTACTCTGTCAGTCCACATAGGGACTACCAATAGTCATCATCCCATTACTGGCACCACCGGGAACTTTTTTCATGCTTGTGTTGCTTCAAAGTTTTTTTACATTTGATTGTGGCTTGTGGGATTCTTGCCATAAAGGCTGCCTATCAAAGGTTAAATGCTGTGATGGAACCTTTCCAACCAAATCTGCCCATTGTTGTCAGCCTTAGGCTGTCTGCCATTGCAGAGAATGGCAAGTGTTTTTATGCTGCTATATAAGATATGACCTGGGTTCTGCCAATATCTGTGTGTAACTATAAAACTGGGTTAGTAATGTTATAGCAGTTCTAGGACAGCTTTTAAAGGTTCGTTATTCTATTAAGGCTGAGGTTAAAAATGGAAATTATGAAATCCATTGTGTTTTTTTCTTTGCTGAGGCTAGCAATAAGTGTCTTTCAATCAAGTGGTTAAGGAAAAAGTCAAAATGCTTGATCAAATCTGTGTATCAATGACCAAAATTTTAAAGCCATTTCTTGGATTTAAAGACACTGATTTGATCAGGCATTTTGACTTTTTCCTTAACCACTTGATAAGGTGTTGCCTCTTTGTGGGGGAACACCGGTGTTTATTTATAAACATTGGGTAAATTTGCATATCAACAGTAACCCACAGCAACCAAATAGTGACTGGATTTTTTTTTTTCAAGCAGCTACAAATTTATCAATGTAAGTAAACTTGTGATTGGCTGCCTTGGGTTACTAATAAATAGTTTACCCAAAAATTCCCAGGGTCTCCCTTTCTTTGGCAGCTCCCAAAAAGACTTGTTCTCCTCCTAGTATAGTAAGCCATGCTTCCTTCAAATAACTTGGAGTCAGTGCTTAGGGAATCAAGCAGTATAGCAAAAATAGTGAAATATAGTGTAGTATATTTGCAACTCCTTTTACATCTATTTAGCCTACTTTCCAAAATCTCAGTTGGTCAAATGCATTTTGGTTTCAAGACACCACGTATGGTTTTGATGTATACTTTTAATATTAGATAACTTCTTTCAGGTCAGCATATACAGTCCCACAATGTAGCTTAGAAAGTGGAGCACTAATATAGCATAAAATCCTTTTTATAACCTGCTATAAAACTTTTTAAAATACACTCACAATTGTAACAAGGTTTCTAGCATTGCAAATTCACTAACGCTCACAGCAGTCGACCATCATTGCTTATCCACAGCGTGTTTCCTTTTCCGGGTGCCTGGTGATGATGTTGGGTGCTCGCTCATTGCTTCACCTGACGCGTTTGGTCGATTGACCTTCCTCCGAGGCTTCAATAGCAATGTGCCAAAACCAACGTAATTTTCTTTTCCATTAGTCTGAGCTATTCTAGCGCTGATTTGAAGGAAGTTTGCCGTGGGTTATTGCCATGATGGAAAGTGGGAGCTTTGTCCCCTGCAGGACAGTCTGACCTCAAACTTGGTCTTTAAATTGCTTATGTACTATTTTACTGTTGTGAGCATGCACACTCAAAAACAATTATTTACATACTCTGGTTGTATTGTAAAATAAGTCTCTTTATAGATAATGCATTATTGATACAACATGCTCTATACAGTTAGTGTACATTAAAAACTTATCAAACCAATAATGATTTTTGAATACATACCACCAAATTGTAAGCAGAATGTACAAGCAATACACAGAAACAGACACCCTTGTCATAGAATAATTACCTCTGTTTCTGTAAATTGCTTATGTCTCATACGCTTCTGAGCTTCCTCTGAAAGGCATTTGAGTTATGGGATGCCTTGTACCACAGTCCTCTAAATCACACTGTATGTTGTGTTTATTTGAAGATACTATAAAAAATTAAATGGAGATATTACAGGGGCATTATTATTTTCACAGTTTTTCAAGTTTCATTACCTTGACATCCATTTTATTAGGCTGGCATGTGTACGGTCTCTTGCAAAGATCAGACAAAAAGTATGATGAAGCCATTAAGTGTTACAGGAATGCACTAAAATGGGACAAGGACAATCTCCAGATCTTGAGAGACCTCTCCTTGCTGCAGATTCAGATGAGGGACCTGGAAGGTTACAGGGTATGTTTTGTGTGCTGGTAAATGTCATTTAGAGCATTATTAATGACCCCAATGTATTGTTTTCAGTGGTAAGCCTTTGTCAGCATAAGGAAACCAAAACTTTAGTGTCTTTCGCGATGCACTAAGCATTTAATTCAATATCAACATTACGAAGTCCGAAGCGGAACTGTGACTATTTGTATAATTTCTTGTTTGTAATAATTGGTAGTAATTGTTCTTTTTTTTGACAATAGGAAACCAGGTACCAGTTACTGCAGCTGAGGCCTGCACAGAGAGCCTCTTGGATTGGATATGCAATTGCTTACCATTTGCTTGAGGATTATGAAATGGCTGCAAAAATACTGGAGGAGTTTCGTAAAACCCAGCAGGTAAGGTTACTTGTTTTGTGGCAAAACAAGCAAAAAAAAAAACAAAACATGAATGCCAGTATAGACTTAGCACAAATAAGCACAAATAATGACATATTTGTCTGTGTGCTGTAGTGCTTTTGAATCATTGTAGTACATTTTTAACACAAAGTAAAATTTCCAAGAGTTAGAGTTAAACTTAAATGTTGGTTTGTAATGCTTTACCACACCATAAGAATGACTGCGGTTCAGGAGATTGGTTTAATTAGCTTCTCGATCTCCGTTTACACCCCCACCTCAGGTATAATTATACCGAATATCTGGAGTTGCTGAGAGAAAAAACGATAAAGCAGTACTAGCTGGTAATAAATGTATTTATTTACCACAACATGTTTCGGGCACAGCGCCCTTTATCAAGTGTAATAGTGTAACAGTGAAGACACACACATTTATACATGGTGTGAATAAGACCATCCCCTGAGGGGGTTGTGATAAGTCCATTATGGTCCATTAGTCCAGGGATCCCGAACCTTTTTTGGCCCGGGGACCAAAAAAGTGCCAATTTTTTTCCAGGGGGGGCCTTAGTAGTGGAGAGGCAAGGGGTGGTTGGGGAGGGGTCGGCATCCAATATGGCAGACCACGGTAATTGTTCGGCGGCCCAGTTCAGGACTGTCAGCGGCCCGGTGGTTGGGGGTCCCTGCATTAGTCCATTACATTTATTCGTTCACAGTGCAGGAGTGGTAAAATTCAAAGTCGGTGTTTCCATCAATTAAAACCTGGGTATTGCCATTTACTGGCCTACCGTAGATTTTCACACCTGAAAAATAAACATCATTTGTTTGTCTTACATATTTTTCCTTCTGTCCTACTTCAATGGGCATTCTACAAATAACCAGGTATATTTTTTACAAATAGCCAGTTATACAGTATGTAGTTGCCCATCTTAACATTACGTAGTATTCGTGTTTAAAAAAAAAAAAGGTAAACTAGTTATCTGAAAAAGGAAACAAAAATAAACATCAGTTATGTTGCAAAAATAAACCTTGTTGCAAAGAAAAACTTTTGCCTAGTAATAATATACTTTGTTGCAAAAACCCTTTGTTACAGATAACATTTTACACTCATTCATACCTTGTGGGTGTAAAGGGTCTAGTCTTGTTATCCAGAACGCTTCTCTTTGTAGTAGATATTGTCTTGTATTACCTTCCCTTTGTGTGTGCTGGATAACTTCTAATACTGGTTTGCAACATTAAAATGTCTAGATATAGTAGTATCTGTGGGAGAACCTTGTTTGAAATTCCAGGTATTACCCCTGTGTTCTTTAATCCTGGTTTTTATGCTCCTGCTTGTTTGGCCAATTTACCCTTTACCATATGGACATTTTAGTAAATATGTGACATTTTCTGTGTCACATGTGACGTAATGTCTACATTTTGTGGGGGTACCTTGTGTTTGATGTCTCAATAGTTCCCCTTTAATGATTGAGGAGCAGCAGATACACCCCATACATGCGAATATTCCTGTTTTGGGTTCACAGAGGAATTTTTGGGTACCTGGTTATTTTGGGGTGGTACAGTTCTGCAGGAGATAATTTATCCCTTATAGTTTTGCCATTAGTGTAGCTAAACAGTGGGGATGTGGCAATTTCCTGTTTCAATGTCTTATCTTGCAGATACTAGTGCCATAAAGTGATACTGACACTAAAAAATGAATTTTAGCATATGAATGTACATTAAATGTTACCTATAGGTCATGTTGATCATTTTTTCTGAGAGGTTTGTTTTTGTATATAATTGTTAGTTGAAGTTCCTAAGCCTGACTCTCTGACACTCTGACTTTGCCAACCTGACTGTCCCATCTCAGCCTGTTAGTTACAGTTTCTAATGCTAACGGACTCCTGCTGCAAAAATATGGCAGCCCCCTCATACAGGATCATGGGGGATCAGACAGGTAATGTAAAAGTATCATGCAAATACTTTATGGCAAAGTTAGAAGTAGCTTGCAAAGCCAATATTATAATAGATGTAAAAAAAAGTTTAATTTCAGGTGTCAGTAGCTCTTGGGCCGATGAAAGCTGCAGACAGACCGAGTCGGTAGCTTATTGGCCCATGTATGGGGCCCCCCGACGGGCTTCCCTCAAGGTGGGCATATCGGGAAGAGATCCGCTTGTTTGGTGACATCGCCAAACGAGCGGATCTTTCCGTTTATGGCCACCTTTAGATTTGTTTGCTTTGGCCGCAAAATAAAATAAAAAATAAAGTAGGCTTTCTTTTTTTGTTTGTCCCCTTTGGTTTATATTTCAAAAGATCCTCCCTTTTAATTACTTTTGCTGCTTTTTCACTATTTTCAATCTTGAATTTATTGTAGCCCCTGGTTTGAAACCTTATCTTTAGGGTATTATCTGCTTTTGTATAGCTAGTTTCATTTGAAACGATTCTTCGAGCGCTTATAAATTGCCCTCATCGATTGCCCGGATTACGATTTGAGGGTGAAAACTGGATGCCAGTCTGTCTGTTTCTTTTCTAAACAGACTGGTGCTTGTTACCATTATTTATGTTAATGGCCACATCTAAGAAATTAATGCTATTCCCTCCCACTTCTGTAGTGAATTGAATTGTGGGGTGGGCTTTGTTAGCGATATTAATCATTTCTTCAAATGTTGATAATGGGCCATCCCACATTACAAGGATGTCATCCACAAATCTGTGGTAACATATTACATGCTTTTTATAGGGGCTTACCAGGAACAATTCATTTTCTATCTGGTGAACAAAGATATTGGCAAACGGGGGAGCAACCGCAGCTCCCATCGATGTTCCCTGTTTTTTTGCAGTAATATGTTCCTGCTAATTTTTCTTTACTACCATTGTGAGACAATCTACTATAAAATACAGGAGGTGGTGTATCTGTTTCTTAAAGGGCTTCTTCCACATACCGTATGCCTTTCTCCTTTGGGTTGGAGGTGTAAAGTCTTTGTATGTCTATACTGCACATGAATGTAATGGACTAATGGACCGTAATGGACTTTTCACAACCCCCTCAGAGGGCTAGTACTGGGTCATCTGCTTTTTTTCTCAGCAACTCCAGATTTTCGGTTTCTAATGCTTTATTATGTTATAATTTGTTTTATCCTTCCTTTTCAGACTTCTCCAGACAAAGTGGATTATGAATACAGTGAACTTCTTCTTTATCAGAATCAAGTTCTCAGAGAGGCAGAGCTCTATAAAGAGGCTCTGGATCATCTTTGCACCTATGAAAAGCAAATCTGTGATAAGCTAGCCGTTGAAGAAACAAAAGGTAGTAAGACTTCCTAAGAACATAAAGTAAACTAACAACTGCTTTGAGTACATAATATGAACTAGGAAATTATAAAGTGAAAACATTATACAAATATCTTCGGATTTAAGTTTATTTGTAACTCTAAACAGGATCACCTCATTAACATCAACTACCCTAAGGGCTGAGACTCATCTGCTGGGTTTCAAAGCATAGCCAGGGCAGGTGATGATCCCCAAATGCAGAATGTTTTCACCCTCGTTGATGCTCATAATTGCATCGCAGGGGTAAATGTACAGTCAAAGAAATCATTTTACAAGAGCAGCTATTTGTAGTTGTGATCAGCACTTGTGACGCTGTCATTATTTATTGTCATAATTTATATCCATTTCTTTTAGTCAGAATTTTGAAAGAATTTTACAGTTCTTTTTATTTTTTTATTTTTTTTAAGCACTCGTCATTTCTCTACTTCCTGGGCCTTTCTTATAATAAAGGTGGCCATACACGGGCAGATAAAGCTGCCGATATCGGTCGTTTGGACCGATTTGACAGCTCATCTGCCCGTGTATGGGGGCTTCCGACGGGTCTTCCCGATCGATATCTGGCCACGATATCGATCAGGAAGGTTGGATTTTTACCCGACCAACCCGTCGGAGCCCCTTGGCGCATGTCGCCAAACGAGCGGATCTTTGAGTCTATGGCCACCTTAACTGTGCTGTACGATTTACTTAACAACCTGTCCATGTGCCCTCCCTGTCACCATCTCTGACATCAATGGGGATGGACAACTAATGGAAGTAATCTCAAATTACTTCTACCCCATCACCTCCGTGACTTAAGAAAGGAAGGTGGCTGATCACTGCAGCCTGAAATGGTTAAAATGTCAAAGCGTCATGTCTCACTTTCATGTCTCACTTTCATGTCTAAGTGAGACTGAGGAAACTGTTTTAGCAAGTTTACAGGATGACTGTGGCTGAGGCCTTTGATGAGCTGTTTTTTAAGATATATATATATATATATACTTGGGTAACTTGGTAATGGGGCAAAAGTAGATTAACACATAAGGCTAGTACCCTTTTTAATGTTTGCTTTGCTTTGATTTAACCACATTTATTTTCTGTGTTTTAGGAGATTTGCTGCTACGTTTAGGCCGACTTGATGAGGCAGCGGATGTCTACAGGGGGTTGCAGGACAGATGTCCTGAAAACTGGGCATATTACAAGGGTTTAGAAAATGCACTTAAACCAGGTATGAATACATGACATGTTAATGGCTATTTGGTGATATTAATATGCTGTTAAAGTGGTACCTTTTAATGTGTCAAAATAATTATCTTCTAATTAATACATTTTTTTGCTTGCATTTCCTATATAGAAAGTATGGAAGAAAGACTCAAAATTTATGAAGACAGCTGGACAAAGTATCCCAGGGGATTAGTTTCAAGAAGATTGCCTTTAAACTTCTTATCAGGTATGTAACATACACACACGTTTACCGTCTTTCTAGTCATCCTAGAGCTTTAAATGTGATGTTCTATTCTGTTTCTTTCAGGTCTAAAATTTAGAGAGTGTCTGGATAAATATTTGAGGATGAATTTTAGCAAAGGATGTCCTCCAGTATTTAATACATTGAGACCACTATACAGCGATAAAGAGAAGGTATATAAAAGATTTCATGTGATTAGTTTTGTACTGAAGCAGATTCTCAAATGGTCTAAAATGAATCATTCGTAAAGGAAAACTATACCCCTCAAACAATCTAGGCCTCTCTCTAAAATTATATTGCATAAAACAGCTCATATGAAAAACCCTGCTTCATGTAAATAATCCATTTTCATATAATAATATACTTTTTAAGTAGTATGTGCCAACTTTTGAATAATTTAATAGTTGTACTTTTGTTAAATTTTAATTGTTTACAGTTAGCTTTAGCATTTCTTCAGCTAAGGTTTGAAATTGTCTGATTGGCAAAGTCACTAGATCTTGCAACCAGGTTTAAAACAAAAAAAGAAACCGCAAACACATAAGGATACAATATATTTTCTCTGGGGCAAATAGACTTTGGCTAATTTGGTTAAATTTTTTGGCAGTGAAAAAACTTACCAACATTGTGTGCATAAAAAAAACCCTCGAATTCTTGAATTTTAGATTTAAGAGATCTATTATCTCATTGTGATGTAAATGAGATTCTGTATAAGATTTGTATCTAGCTGCTTTTTGCTGGTGATTGCTAAAATTGTTTTCCTTATGCTTTCTTAGGTAGAGATTATTGAAGATTTAGTTGTTGGTTATGAAACATCCTTGAAAAGCTGCCGTTTATTTAACATGAATGGTGAGTATTCCATTTATAGCTTTCACTTATAGATAGAATGTCTGCATCACCAGTGAAGGATTGCTGCCATAAAGTAAGGCTAGTAGATCATGTGTATATTCTCTGTGAAGCGCCAAGGGATATTACAGCACTATATATATTTTACTATAACTGACAAATTGCAACACTTGAACCTTTAGATAGTGGATACACTGTTTCTTTTTAAACTAGTTAACAGGTCATCCTTATAGATGTAGAGCAAATTACTTTGAAATCACAGTGGTATTTCCACAGTGGTATTTACAGGGATACTTTCATGGGAAAAATGCTTTTTTTTCAAAATGCATCAGTTAATAGTACTGCTTCAGCTGAATTCTGCTCTGAAATCAGTTTCTCAAATGAGCAGATTTTTTATATTTAATTTTGAAATCTGACATGGGGCTAGACATATTGTGAGTTCCCCAGCTGCCCACAGTCATGTGAATTGTGCTCTGATAAAATTCAGTCACTCTTTAAGGCATGGACACGCATGCGTTTTTACACTACAGTAACAATGTGGTTTTTAAAAAAGCCGACCGCCACGTAAATACGCTAGCCTAGTGTGCCATTGCCTAAGCTTGAAACATCTTAGCATACCTATGTGGCAGACCACGCCGTAAAAACGCCTGTGTGTCCATGCCTTTACTGCTACACTGCAAGTTGAATTATCACCCCCCCCCCCAGCCTAACAACAGAACAATGGGAAGGTAACCAGATAGCAGCTCCCTACCAGCTGCCTGGTAGATTTAAGAACAGCACTTGCTGGTCCAGAAACATTTTATACTAATGGTGTGCATGTACACGCAACCATGATAAAATATTCACTTAATCAAAGAAGCGTGTTTAAAGAATGGATGTTATGTTATTAGAATGTGTAGTTACCCCTGGATTGCTTGCAAGAGCGCACAGGTTAGCAACAGGAGAACATTAACTGAGGTTTCCTCCTTCATCGTTTAGCTTTATGGTCATTTTAAACTTAACTTTTCACTCTTCCTTCACAGATGATGGGAAAGAAGAGCCACCAACAACTTTACTGTGGGTGCAGTACTACTTGGCACAACACTATGACAAAATTGGCCAATCATCAATTGCTCTGGAATATATTAACGCTGCGATTGACAGCACACCAACGCTTATTGAACTTTTCCTTGTCAAAGCTAAAATTTACAAGGTACGCAAGTGGTTATATATATTTGTGGTGCCTAATAACTATGTGAACAGCCAGTAACATTGCTCTTTATGCATACGTATAAACTGCTGTCATTTAATATTGTGTTGTTGAATCCTTTTTATTTTCTGCAACAGTAACCTTTCATAATATTCACTGATATTGTATGATTACTTCTGTATTTGTGCCTTGCAGCATGCCGGGAATATAAAAGAAGCTGTCCGATGGATGGATGAGGCGCAGGCACTGGATACAGCTGACAGATTTATCAATTCTAAATGTGCAAAATATATGTTAAAAGCAAACCTGATTAAAGAGGCTGAAGAAATGTGCTCGAAATTTACAAGGGTATGTTATGTTTTAATTGATAAAACTGCAAAATTATACTTATGCCATTACCTTGCATGAATTAAAAGGGGCATAATCAAAATGCCTTCAGGGCAGAGAGCCACGTGGAGATTAGACAAATCGTCTCTTCTTCGGACTACTAATTTCCACAAACTGCCTTCCCGTTGGCTAGAATCTAAATAGCCGGCGGGATGGCACTCGGATCGCTTCGTTTTTCGAAGTCGCCCGAAGTTGCCTCAGGAGGAAAAATGTTTGTAAATATTGCTTGCATGGTACCATCTGTTTCACATGGTTATTCATTGCAGGAAGGAACATCAGCAGTGGAAAATCTGAACGAGATGCAGTGCATGTGGTTCCAGACAGAATGTGCACAAGCTTACAAATCCATGAATAAATATGGCGAAGCACTTAAAAAATGCCATGAAATTGAAAGGGTAAGTTAAATATGAATTTTTAATTGTTATATACTCACTCTAGCTGCTGCTTCTCTTTTTTTTTTTTTTTTTTTTTTTCTTACCCTTCTGAGAGTAATTAATATTTGAAGGGTTACCCGATCTAAAACATTGTATTTGTTCAAATGGTGAAGAATAGTGGGAATAATTTAGATAATGGTTATTTGGGAATCTGATACCACACAGAGTGTACTGTTAAATATTAATCATTTTCTTATTCTTTTTCAGCATTTTGTAGAAATAACAGATGACCAGTTTGATTTCCACACTTACTGTATGAGAAAAATTACACTCAGGTCATATGTGGACTTGTTAAAATTAGAGGATGTACTAAGGCAGCATCCATTTTACTTCAAGGCTGCACGGATTGCAATAGAAATTTATCTGAAACTTCATGATAATCCTTTAACAGATGAGAATAAGGAGCATGAGGCAGACACAGGTATGGAGACAAATATAGTGCCAATTACAGTATATTGGCACGAAACCACTTCTACTGACAAAGGGGGAGAATATTTTTGACCAAGATAAGACCTGTGACTGTGTGTTTCCTTCAACACTTGGACATTAGACATAAATACATATTATGTTTGAAAGGCGGAACCAATCATTTTAAAATGTTTGTATAATGCAAGGCGGGATATTTTAAACAAATATAAAGACATTTTTCCAAGAATTGGGTTCTGTGGATGACTGATGCAATTTCTTTGTATCTCAATCTCTGCTTTACATATTTCTTAGCTGAAATGATTGTTTCAACAAATAAATGATTTGTAGCTTGTGAAACTAATAGAAGTTATAGGGATATTTTTAGTATCATTTTTGTCTTCACAGCCAATATGTCTGACAAAGAGCTAAAGAAACTACGTAACAAACAACGGAGGGCGCAGAAGAAAGCACAGCTGGAAGAGGAGAAAAAGAATGCAGAAAAAGAAAAGCAACAGAGAAACCAAAAGAAGAAAAAGGAAGATGATGATGAAGAGATTGGAGGACCGAAGGAAGAACTTGTACCAGAAAAGTTAGCTAAGGTAACTGCTCTTGGCTAAATGAAAGCATTCTCAGGAGCCAAATACAGGGTTTTGCCACCTCTTTATGATCAGGAACTACTTCCTTTACATAGTAGATAAAATCGAAAAACTTGGCCATCAAGTTCAACCCCCTTTACCAAATACCCCTAACTTTGAATAGAGAGAAGCGATGACATTCCATCTGAAGTCATGTTTGATCTACCTCCCAAAGAAAAAATATTCTTCCTGACTCCAAAGGAAGTTGTATCAAGATTGCAATAAGCTGCCACTGTTTTTAAATATGAAAACCGCATGTGTTTTGGCACTATTGCTCCTGGAGCGTAATGTACTTTATTCATTGAAATGGTGTTTGATCTTTGAATTGGAAGGAAAATGGCTTTCATTAGGGAAGGCAATAGGAAGGAGTCACTACTTCTGGTGTAAATAAAAATATTTGAGTGTACAGGGAGTCCTCGAGTTACATTCAACTCACACTTACAGAAGGGGCTATTACAGTAACATACTGTGGTTTGCTTGACTTTTATTAGCATTTAACTGCAGTCTACTGCAGAGCAGAGAAAGGTAAAAATAAATACTTTTTTTTATCACAGACATGTGTCAAAGTTGCATTTAATAAGTAAATATATGTTTCTACTTACATACAAATTCAACTTAAGAACAATCTACAGTTCCTATCTTGTACGTAACGCGGGGACTGCCTTTATTTACAATCTTCTGCCGTGGTTCCATAATTTGTGTAGTATTGATTGTATGGGGAAATGCTTGTGCTGTGCTTACCTTCTCACTCTTGCCCTCATCGCAAGTGTTTTTTTTTTTAGGTTGACAGTCCTTTGGAAGAAGCTATTAAATTTTTAACACCTCTTAAGAATCTGGTGAAGAACAAAATAGAAACACATCTTTATGCCTTTGAAATTTACTTCAGGAAAGGTGAGCAAAGACAGGTTTTATTAGCTCTCTATTTCATGAAAGAACAACAGGGGTGGAAAATGTAGGTGAGTGTGTTTGGGTGCAACATTCTTAAAGGAATTGTTCAGTGTAAAAATAAAAAGTGGGTTAATAGATAGGCTGTGCAAAATAAAAAATGTTTCTAATATAGTTAGTTAGCCAAAAATGTGATGTATAAAGGCTGGAGTGATTTGATAAATAACATGTCAGTCAGGACTCTACTTCCTGCTTTTCAGCTCTCTTGGTTTACACTGACTGGTTACCCTGGCTACCAGGCAGTAACCAATCAGAGACTTGAGGGGGAGCCACATGGGACATATCTGTTGCTTTTGAATCTGAGCTGAATGCTGAGGGTCAATTACAAACTCACTGAACAGAAATGTACCATGTGGCCCCCCTTCAAGTCGCTGACTAACTCAGAGTTATAGAGCTGAAAAGCAGGAAGTTGGATTCTGGCTGTTTTATTAGACATCTGTTCACTCCAGCCTTTATACATTACATTTTTGGCTAACTAACTATATTAGAAACATTTTTTATTTTGCACAGCTTATCTATTTACACAGTTTTCACTTTCACACTGAACTATTCCTTTAATACTTTACTAGTAGCAGCTGTGAGTAAAAGAAGTTGGGTGAATTCATTGAACTCCCCCCCCCCCCGCTGTTTTTTTTCTTCTAACAATAGAATTATTTCCAGAGTAGAAAATTCATCAGAAACAGAATGGTGTTAAATCAAAAAGCATTAAAGACCACACTTTGTAGCTTTACTCAGATGTAAAGGAAATTATAGGAATAAAAAACATTTAAACATTACAATTCCAAGGGGACAGATGCTTCTAAAACAAATACAGTAGAACCCTAATTTTACTTATCCAAATTGAACAGTTTCCCGGAATTTACTCTATTTTTGTGATTCCGTGCAGGCAAGTGGGGTCTTTTATTATTTTTTTTTTTCTCCCGGGATATACTCTGTTTTGACACAATCCCCTGGATGGCTTTATTTGCCAGTAGAGCCTTTCAGCAGACATGAGGGCGCCCATTCCTTTTAGAAGACAGGAGGTTCCAGATTGTTTTACAGTGAGAGCTGTGGAGTTCTCTCCCTGAATCCGTTCTACAAACAGATACATTAGATGGCTTCAAAAAGGGTCAGAAATCTATTTAGCAAGTGACAAAATATAGGATTACTGAGATTTTGCTCTTGCAAGTATGGCCCTCTAATCCTACTCTCTTTCTGTAAACCTTTTTGTTAAATTTTTGTAAGATCCTTCTTCTTTATTAATTAATGTAAAGTGCAACATAATTTTATGCTGCAATATAAATAAATGATGATGATTAGTTATTAGCACAAAGTTAATCCAGGGAATGGTTTGAATGCAATTTGGAGTCAGGAAGGAATTCCACCCCCAAGGGTGTTTTTTATGAAGTTTTGTAGACAAATCATGCCTTCTTTCAGTGTACAGAAAGCTTTCATAACAGTGGACAAATGCTCCCAGCACACTCCAGCATAGGCCAGTGCATGCTGGGAGCTGTGGTAACATTAGGTTGGATTCTTAAAGGAACAGTTTAGTGTAAAAATAAAAACTAGGTAAATAGAAAGGATGTGTGAAATAAAAATTGTTCTAATATAGTTAGGCAAAAATGTAATGTATAAAGGCTGGAGTGACTGGATGTTTAACAGAACAGAATACTTCCTGCTTTCCAGCTCTCTAACTCAGTATTAGTCAAAGACTTGAAGGGAGGGCACATGGGACATTTCTGTTCAGTGAGTTTGCAATTGATCCTCCACCCATGTGCCCCCCCCCTCAAGTCACTGATTGGTTACTGCATGGTAACCAATCAGTGGAAACCAAGAGCGCTGAAACGCAGGAAGTAGTGTTCTGGCTATTGTGTTAGACATCCAGTCACTCCAGCCTTTATACATTACATTTTTGGCTAACTATATTGAAAACATGTTTTATTTTGTACAGCCTATCTATTTATCTACTTTTTATTTCAACACTGAACAGTGTCTTTAAAACATTGCTTCCACAGAGCCAGAGGCATAATGATTCTACCCAGAGCATTTAGAAGTCTTATTGGAGGTACCACTTGCTCAGCACCCCCTTTGTTCATGCAAATGTGTTTTGAAGCATTAAAAATAAAGTCCAATATAAAATCCAGGATTCAGTTCAAGATTCAGACATACTTGTTATAAATCCTTCTGCATCAACTCTTGCATTTAATTATCAATAAAGCAGCTTCTACAATGTAGGCATTGCAATGGCAGCCTGATCATGTTAATCTGCTGTACAGTCCAACATACTTATGTAGCACTATATGTATTAAAATGTATGTACATACAGTTGTCAAATTGTGAAAAAGAAGTCTCACTAATGCATTTGTAGGCAGCAACTAGAATTGTAATCATCCTATGCAAGTTGGGCTTGGAACATCATGGCTGCTGCTCATTGAGTTGTAAGTAACTGCTGGTTAATTCCTATAGGCTTGAGCAGCCAGTGCTGGTGGTGTCCTCAGCTACAGGATAATGAAACAGTGGCCCCTGGTGGTCAGAATGTTTATGAAAAATGCATAGTTTTGCAAGCCTATTTTTAAACAAGTGGCGTGCTATTGCACACAGGAGCCATACATTCTTTTCTAAATTTACAACTGCTTGCTATACTGTGCCTGTCGGGCTTTGTTTTTCTTTAAGTGCAGCTCAAAGTAGGCTGTAGACATTTTTTAATTATTTATTTCTGTTTCTTATTTTTAGATAAGTTTCTTTTGATGTTGCAGTCTGTAAAGCGAGCATATGCAATAGATCCAAACCACCCTTGGCTTCATCAGTGTCTTGTCAGATTCTTTTGTGCAGGTGAGTGTAGAACCCTCTTAATGCACACAATTCATAATGGAAGTCTGTGTCTCTTACTGGCAGTTCTGAACATCTCACGCTCTTGTAAATGCCCAGAAGTTTTCAGGTCTGCAGTAACCTGGGGATTTTCTGTAACTGAATAAGAAAATGCATTGTTTCTTGTTGTTATGCAGACTGTCTGTTGGCACTTTTATGTCATAGAATATTTCTTGCACGTTTAATCGTTCATGTGGTTTGACCCGCTGTACTTTTCTTTTTTAAATGTTTGATTTCTTTACAGTGGATTTTTTTTCTTTATTTCACCAGTTTCAGAAAGTAAAGAGCTAAATGAATCTGTTAGAACAGTGTTAAAGCAAGAAATGTGCAGACTTTTTGGAGAAACAAGCCCTGCAAATTTTAATAGTTCCTTCCTGAAAGAAAATCTCAACTCCATACCACACCAATTAGCAGGTATGTTCTATCCATTCATGTCTAAAGATGGAAAGTATGTGTCTGTCATTTCTGTTCAATCCCTTTGTTAATAGTCTTATTTTTATGGGAAGTTAACTGTGCTCAGCATTTTCCATCTATGCACTAGGCATATAACCATTACTGTTATTCTGTATATTATGCTTTGAAGAAGTTTTTTGTGTTGCTTTGAAATGGCAGTTTTTCATTTTTATGCAAAGTGCTGGGATCATGCTGCATTTCTATCTGGATATATGTGCAAATAATGACCAGGGAAGAGGTGAATAACTGCAAAATGATGCGTCTTATTTGAGACTGTATATTCCCAAAGCAAACCAATGTTCTAGCCACAAAACAAGTGGAAACATCATGCTCCAGTATAACTAAGATTCACTTACAAAGTTGGATATACAAAAGCCAATCCACCGATCATTGGTTACTAATTTAGTGGGCCAGACTGATCTGTGCAGATCCAGATTCCATCTGTGCAACCTCAGAATCAAGCAAGAGCACCAATAATTCATTAGATATTAATGGATTGCAAACCCTAATGCAAACATCAGACATGTAGGTTTACCAACATGATGAGTGGAAATGTCCTCTATTGTAGGAGTATTTGTGCATTATTTACTTTGCACCAAACATGGAGTACCTTCATTTTCCCTATTTCCCCTGTTTAACAAATAGCATGGATATTTGTTTTTGTGATTACATTTGTAAAAAAATGTGCTCAGCAAAAGCTCTATTCATTGAACTCATGTTGAATTAGGGTTATTACAACCCCTTTAATCTGGGTATGCTTGACAGATATAGTTCAGATAGATAATGGTAAGCACAAGTGTCTTCTCCAAAACCCAGAAAGCCAAAGTTGATAATAGCTGCTTTTGTACACATTCCCCCTTTCTTCTAGTTTAACAACATTTGCCTTGAGTCCAGTGAGCTATAGAGAAGCACTGTGGGAAAAGTGAGGCAGCTATTGGTATTCATGTATAATAAATTACTGTTTTTGCCACCATTCAAAATGTGTTGAGTACAAGTCATGACTCTGTCAATGTTTCATTTGTTAACATTGCATAACAGAAAAAGGTAATTGGTTTTAAAAACACAGAGAAAACCTTTATTTTATTCTCAAAGCTGCCAAAATGATGTACTATCTGGACCGTTCAAGTCAGAAAAGAGCAGTAGAGCTGGCGACCGGATTGGATGAATCGCTCAATAACCGAAGTCTCCAGGTAACTTGCCAGATTCTCGGAAGAGTTTGCCATCTTTTTTTTTTTTTACCATAATGTTTCAAGACTAGTTCTGCTTTTGCTTCAACAAAGTACAGCACTGAACAGGTCTTGTGCAAACCAAAATAAGCTGTTTTTATTTTCATTTACTTTACAAACTGGAAGTTTTGGTCACTGACTGGGACCTTTCTTAGGCAGGGGCACACAAAGCTACTGAGGGACATTAGTCGCCCACCGACAAACTAATCTCCCCAAACTGCCTCCCCATGGCTAGAATCTAAATCGCCGGCGGCATGGCAATCTGAGAATTATGTCATTTTCCGAAGTTTCCTCGTGACTGAAATGTTGGGTTTGTAAATATATATGGGCCGAACACCCTGATCAGGGGCTATACCTGGGTGCTCATGTAAACAATTACATAGCAGGTAGGAGGTGATGGCACTCACAGGATTTGAAGAAAAAACAAGTAGAGGATAAAAATAAAAAAAGTAAAAATAAAAAAAGTTTTAATAGTTTATTAATAAACTATTATCATCACCTCCTACCTGTTCCATGACCATAATAAAGGCACGAGGCCGAAGGAACTCCGAGTTTGCTTCTAATATCCTCATATTTTCCAACAAAGGGTACTTTATTATAATACACAAGTTTTAGTGAGTCATGTGACAAATTACATCACTAGTCACCGTTTATAAGGATATAATTTACAGCATATTCATGGCTTTTGTGTATTATATGAATATAATTAACAATATATTCAGTGAACATGATATAGTTGCATTTCAGTATGAGTGATGCATAGTCCGGATGAGCCTCTGGAGCAGTCCGTGATAAAAAGGGATTTTGTTGAACACATGTATTCTGCTAATCTTTATCCATAGGTTTAAATGTTGGTTCTCTCTTTCAGACATGCACTGATGTTCTGGAAGCCTTGCGAGACGGCAGTTTAGGAGACAAAGATGCTGCTGAATGTTACCGAGCCAGTTGCCACAAGCTCTACCCTTACACATTAGCTTTCATGCCTCCTGGCTACGAAGAGGACATGAGTATCACAATTAATGGAGATAACTCCGCTGAAACAGAAGAACTGTCTAATGAAATGTGAATAGCTGATACAGACATTGGACCATATCAACTATCTAATATTTTTGTCACGCACCTGCTGTATCGCTCTGTAACTTATGTGGAGAATGAAAGGAGTAAAAATTGTTGCCTTTAAATATTGTTTTACTTTTTTTTATATCCTGGCGGAGGTAGTCTATATAATGTATTACAGGATATGGAAGGATTGGTTTCTTAAAAAAATAAATTTGCTGCTAAACATTTGAAGAGGGAGAAACATCTGTTTGGAGTTCCCTGTTTTAAATTAATTTATATGCGAGATCAAGGTGGTTACAGTAACCGGAGCAGGTGTGTGGCACAAATATTACTTACCGTTTGTCTTTTAGAGAGATTCCTTATCTTCAACAGCACACTCCTAGCAGTATCTGAGGGGCCTGCATTGCCCTTTCGTTGCAGACCCTTGGGCCATAGGGCGAGAGGAAAGTGGGGGGGGGGGCAATTTGCTGTTTTAGCACTGGATTTTTTTTTACTGAGAACGAGAATTTTTTTTGGCTTCTGTTTCTTTCTCTCGGTATCCAGGAGAACTTCTTACAAAGAGCAAGTAATGCAGATTCCTGCACTATGGGAGACGGAGAAGATAGGGCTTCTAGTAACACTTGGCCCATGCAGTTCTCTGGATACTTTGCAATTGTGGCTTCTGCAACAGGTTATTTTTCCTTCCGCTAAAAATATTTTATGAACCATTTAAAAAAAACAAAAAAAAAAAAACCTTTACTTGGGGGGAAAAAAAAGTGTACTCCATTATACTATTTAAAGCAGTTATGTTAGGCCTCCAGCTTTGAAGCTGCTGTGAAGTACAGCTCCCCATGTCCCTTTTGAACAAATGAAAGATTCTCGAAGCCGTAGATCACAGCAGCTCAAAGACTCAAGTGGGGACTTGATGCTTTAAATAAAAGGAGGAACCCTTCAATATACGGTTTGCCAAACATGTTAAACTGTATTGCGAGAACCAAAAGAAATCATGCACTGTGTTTCGTCACTAACAGGAGGCGACTTAGTACTGCTTTTTTTCATTCTTTCGATGCAGCAGGATGATCTTTATTGCTGGGATTGGACAAGAGCTCCATTGTCCGACAACGACTTCCCATTTTTCAAGACAACCTCTGTCAGTCTTGCTCGTATTATGCAGGACTAGCCCATACTGCAGTTCAGATACCTCGTCATCTTTATGCACACACCCACAGCATCGCACCCACAGTATCACAAGTCTAGAATACTTGAAACCCTTTATTTGTATGGCATATAATGCTTGCTCAGTGAATACCAGAGAGTAGGCTCCTAGGTTTGTAATAAGGAGCATCCATTTTTTTTATTTGACATTTTTTTCCCCAATAACAGACCAGCTTCTTTTTCCTGCTGTTAAACTTGTCATTTCCTTTTTGCTGTCAGCATAAGGTACCAAATGTAATGCAATAAAATCTTTTGAAAACACTTCTGATAGTTTAACCCATCAGTGCCTGACTTCTTTAGTTCCTGGGTGCAGTGAGAATAATATGGCATCATTCTGTATCAGATTGCATTGTAGTAGTTCTTAGCTTTGGGATGTACAGCTCCTCCACCACCCACAGAAAGGCTGTGATTTTGGTGCTCATTTTAAAGTGGGATGTATTTGGCGGAGCAAATCAAACAGCCAAATGTGATGATAAGGAATTGTCAATGTAACTTGAGTTTTCTAATGCATTTTTTTTACATTACTCTTCTGTAAAGTATTTAAGCTGTAATTGTATTTGGCTACCATTTTTAAAATGAATGAGCACCCACACTTTGTCTTGAATAACCTGTAGAAATCATCATCATTTATTTATATAGCGCTGTCAAGATACGCAGTGAAATCTGGTTTGTTACTGTTGGGTGAAGTGGCTCATGGAGTAACCATACAATCTTAATAGAAAAGCCTCTCTCTCTCTCTCAATCTCTCTCTCTCTCTCAATCAATCTCTCACTCACTCACTCACTCACACTCTCTCTCTCTCTCTCTCTCTCTCTCTCTCTCTCTCTCTCTCTCTCTCTCTCTCTCTCTCTCTCTCTCTCTCTCTCTCTCTCTCTCTCTCTCTCTCTCTCTCTCTCTCTCTCTCTCTCTCTCTCTCTCTCTCTCTCTCTCTGTGTTCTGGGGGACTGCTCTCATGGATTTAAAAGCTCTACTATATAAAAGCATTTAGTATAGAAATGTGTAGGACAAAACACAATATAAATGGTATGTGTAATAATTTCTGCCCATTAAATTCAACCCATCTACCCCTTTGCTGGCAATGGGCATTGCGTGAAAATACCAGCACTGGTGATTGTAACATACTTCTTGCCCTGGAACACACTTTCATATTCCATAGACCTTAGGTTTGTTTTTGTTTGTTTTTGTTTGTTTTTGTTTGTTTTTGTTTGTTTTTGTTTGTTTTTTAAGCAACAAAACAGCAGTGCTATGTTATGATTGCCAGGAAATCTATGTGAAAACCAGTAAATACAAGCTGTATCTTCTTATCACTTTAGATTCCTGTTAGCCAGGAACACCAGCTAAATGTTTCCTTTTCTTTATTAAGTGGGTGCTTCATATTGCAGCATCCTTAAAGGGTTCTGTCATAATTTTTATGATGTCGTTTTTATTCCTAAATTATACTGCAAATAATTCACTCTACCATATAACATTTTCATTCCTGAACCAGCAAGTGTATTTTTTTTTAGTTTAGTAATATTGCTGTGTAGGCAGCCATCTCGGGTCATTTTGCCTGGCCATGAGCTTTCAGAAAGAGCCAGCACTTTAGGATGGAACTGCTTTCTGACAGGCTGTTGTTTCTCCTACTCAACGTAACTGAATGGGTCTCACTGGGACCTGGATTTTACTATTGAGTGTTGTTCTTAGATCTACCAGGCAGCTGTTATCTTGTGTTAGGGAGCTGCTATCTGGTTACCTTCCCATTGTTCTGTTAGGCTGCTGGGGGGGGGGGCAGATATCACTCCAACTTGCAGTAAAGCGTGACTGAAGTTTACCAGAGCACAAATCACATGACTGTGGGCAGCTGGGAAACTGACAATATGTCTAGCCCCATGTCAGATTTCAAAATTAAATATAAAAAAAATAAAAATCTGTTTGCTCTTTTGACAAACTGATTTCAGTACAGAATTCTGCTGGAGCAGCACTATCAACTATCGTATCGCTTTAATTTACTACGGGATAAACACATCATCTCAAGATCAAGATGCCACTTTTACTAAGTTAGTTCTAAAGAAAGACGAGCTTAGTAGTGGTTGAGTTGAAATAACTATAGACAAAGTTCGTACAATAACGTCTGGTGCCTTAACCATCAGTGGGTCAGAGGACATAAGGGCATCCTTGAGTTCAACAATTTCAACAATTTCCTTCCTTAAAGGACATGTAAAGGCTACATTTTCCCAGCGCCATTTTCCCTCTGACACATCATCAGTAACATTGACAGGAGCAAACAAGGCATGTATTCTGTAAAGTTCATGCAATGCAGATTTACATCAGACAGCAACAGTTTCTATGGGAACCAGCAATGCTATCTCTTCATTGGCTGTTCGACTGGAGGGTATGTTTAGTAATCTGAGCTGAGAAGAAATGAGCATGCTCAGAAGTCAATAGCCAAAGTAATTTCCTGATGGAGGGGGCAGAGTGAAAGAGTAGAAAGATTTCTAAGTTCTTATGGGGATGCTGCAAATAGGCTGTTCACTGATAACATTTTTTGTGGGGGTGGGGTTTACATGTCCTTTAGCCACCTGTATCGCTTTTATTTTTTTTTATTATTTAAAAGGCATCCTTCTCTTTCTTGAACCACTATAGTAGCCATGCAAGTTGTGCTATTAGCAGGGATAGGTCTTCTACATCTCCAAGTATGTTTGGACCTTTTATTAATTTAAGACCAATACTGATTTGACATTCTAAAAGAATTCTGTTGTTTGACATAACCATGTACCAGAATTACACACAGTTCAGTCCTTCTAAAAGGCCAGGCTTTTCTATTTTTATTGGGTTTTCCAAAGGGGCCAGGCTTTTCATTAAAGCTGGGAATTGTATACTCATCAGCTGGACATTTGCAATAATACATTTGTTGCAAGAGCTAAGGATTTGTGTAAATGCAAAGTCATCCTTTGGTTTTATTGTCATTGCTACAAAGCATCAGGAACTATTTGAACTTGTGTTGCACAATAAGCTATAGTAGATAAGGAAAGTCTGCACTGCTACACTTTGATTGCTAGTTTACACTCTCCAATCTCCTCTTGATAACTTGATACAAACTCATTCTTGTTGTTCATGGGACTGTCTGTGCAGATCCTCCTTTACTAGACATATGGACACAGTGTAATAAGTTATAAGATATCACTATCCCTTAATGAATTTGATCCAAGTCATGCAAGAAAACCAGGCTATTGCTTTCTTGTAACAACAAAGAATCAATTGGGTTTCAGTTGTTGACCATATCCCTATAGCAGGGATCACCCAACCAGTAGCTTGTGAACAACATGTTGCTCCCCAACCCCTTGGATGTTGCTCTCAATGGCCATAGCAGGTGCTTATTTTTTAATTCCAGGCTTGGAGGCAAATTTTGGTTGCCAAATACAGCCTCCTATAGGCTGTCAGTCCACATAGGGGCTACCAATAGCC
Organism: Xenopus petersii; assembly: GCA_038501925.1. NCBI lineage: Eukaryota > Metazoa > Chordata > Amphibia > Anura > Pipidae > Xenopus > Xenopus petersii. Next base: position 51,842,400 of record CM076673.1, on the reverse strand, counting down.
AATCGCAAGCCTTATTTGGCACCATCCAGGAACATTTTTCATGCTTGTGTTGCTCCCCAACTCTTTTACATCTGATTGTTGCTCATGGGTGTAAAAGGTTGGGGACCCCTGCCCTATAGCAACAGTCAGCAAATCTATTGGCCCCCTCCCATCTGGACTGAGTAATGAGAATAAATACTTAGATTTGAATATTATCTATTATTTCATTTTACTATAACAACTGATTTTGATCTTCCGTGGTGACTGCCTGTTTTTTTTTTCCAAAGGAGCTGGGCTTTCCTCTGTTTTACACAAGCACATTTAATTTTGCCACTGAGTTTCATACGACTGCAAGGAAAGTGATTCTGCTGTGTGAATTCCCAGCAGGCAGGGCTAGGAAGTTGGATAATACTGGAAGGTTTTTTTTTTTAAATCGCAATCCAAGATGTCCAAGTTTCTGTGCCTAATGTCAACCCAATAACGCTAGTCATTCTGGATTAATCACCCTAATGTAAGAATTGGGGCAGACCCAGTATCTTTAATAGGTGTACCTGGAAAAGGTATATATTATATCAGTTTACGATAGGGATGCACGATATCCACTATTTTGGATTCGGCAAATCCTTCGCAAAAGAAATTTGGGCAAATACCGAACCAAATCCTAATATGCAAATTAGGGATGGGAAGGGGAAAACATTTTTTACTTCCTTATTTTGAGGCAAAAAGTCACGCGATTTTCCCTTCCCGCCCCTAATTTGCATATGCAAATTCGGTTCGGCCGGGCAAAAGGATTCAGGCAAATCTGAATCCTGCTTAAAAAGGCAGAATCCTGGATTAGGTGCATCCCTAGTTTAGTTGTATTGTTTGTCAGAAGCAATAAAATGTGACCTGCCTGTTACAGTGATTAGGAATTTCAATCAGGATTCTTATAGAGAAGAGCTGTGTCACTTAAAGCACATGCTACAGCAAGATGATATGATTTAAAGAAAAAGTTACATCATCAGTCCCTGCCTTGCAGAGCTTACAATCTATCTTTCCAACCAATGCAATGTTAATAAACGCTAGGGTAAGTTTGATCATAAACCAATTCACTTGCCATTAGCTTTTTGTACAGGGAGAGAAAAGCAACACAAAACTAGGCCATGTCATTGTCATTTGATGCTATAGATCTTGTACAGGGGACCTGCGGCAGATGGGTAATGTTAAAACCCCAAAGATGGCCATAAGTTAAATCAGGCCTAGCAGGAAAAAAATTATATAAATAACTGTATTGTGAACACAGCCAAAAGCACTTTAGCCAGGCAGCAGGGTGATCCTTGCAATGGAATTGGATTTCAAAGGTTTACTATCATCCCAATTCAAGCGGAATATTTTACCTAACAAAGTATATTGGACTTTTTTTTTGCTAAAGTTGGACAAACAGTATATTCATATATAGAGTGTACCATGCCTATCAAAAGTATAGACCTCCTTAGGAGTGTTCCTGTTTAACTTTCATAGAACATGGAATCCCTGTGGATTTAATCTAGTTTTAGGAGTTTCTTTACAGTGATCAAGAGAAATAGCACTCATCAGTGTCAAAGGAGAAGTTGCCTAGAGGTGAAGCGATCAGCCTCAAATGTTGGATCTCATGCTAGAGACCCTTATTGGTTCCCTGTGGCCAATTAATTCATTTTCTACTTGCCCCTATAATGACCGATTTACTTGCTGTAAAGCATGTGGTGTCTCCTGGATATAAAAGTGCTATATAAATGATTCCCTACCACCCCCTTTATCTTTGCAAAGTGATTTAAATGAGTAAAATATTCGTATTGAGGCATAACCTTGAAGAACACTCCAAGCCAAGATGATTGAAAAGCACAAGTTGAGATGAATGCAAGAAATGTTGATCGCTGAACTGTTACCCTTTATGTGAGTGTGGGAAAAAGAAAGCCACTGTTAACTAAAATTCCCATGACATCTCCACTAAAGCAGCTAATAAAGGGTTCTATGGTCTGATGAGACTACAAATTTGTTGCCATCAAACTAAACACCATGTTTTGCATAAACTCCTAACGCAATGTATGGTGGTGACCATCATGCTGTGGGGATGCTTCTCTGCAGGAGGCCCTGGAAGGCTTGTTGGGCAGGAGAGTAGAATAAATGCAGTAAAATAGTGATATTCTCAAGCAAAACCTGATGCAGAAACCTGAGCACTGGGATACGTCTTGAGCAAGACAAAGAGCACCAGCTTAAAGCCAAAACTACACAAAAAATGGTTTGAATACAACAATGTTAATGTCCTGGAACAGCTGAGTTATAGGCCAGTTCCCAATCCAACAGGACTTGGAAAAAATGTTCCCTCCCTTGATCAGTTTTGCCAAGAGCCAGTGTCCACGTGTGCAAAGCTGATAGAGACCTAAACACACAGACTCAACACTGGAATTGCTGTTAAAGGTGGATCATCTAAATCAGGGATCCCCAACCTTTAGAACCCGTGAGCAACATTCAGAACTAAAAGGAGTTTGGGACCAACACTAGCATGAAAAATGTCCCTGGGATGCCAAATAAGGGCTGTGATTGGCCATTTAGTGGCCCCTATGTGGATAGGCAGCCTACATTGAGGTTCTGTTTGGCAGTGAAACTGGTTATTATACAACTAAAACTTGCCTCTAAGCCTAGAATTCAATAATAAACACCTGCTTTGAGGCCACTGGAAGCAACATCCAAGGGGTTGGAGAGCAGCATGTTGCTTACAAGCTACTGGTTGGGGATCACTGATCTAAAGACTGATTTGATGGGGGTGTATACTTATGCAATCAGTGCATGGTAATTCATTTAAATCACTTGGCAGAGGTCAGTTTTATCTTTAACAAGAGTCAATTTCTGTGGATCAATAGAAATAAAATTAAATCCGTGAGTCCATTTTTATGAGCAATGTCCAAGGGGGTGAATACTTGTGTACCCTGTAAATTAAGAAAACGTTGTAACTGGAAGCACTATGGAAGACTGCAAATAAAGGTATACACTGTATAAACATAATGGTTTATTAGCCACAGTTTTTCCAGAATTCAGATTTTCATGGTAGCCATACCACTAATTAAAGACTATACATGTATAGTAAGAATTTCCATTCTCACATGGCACCTCCAAGAAATGTGTGATCCAGGTTCAGGTACGTAGTGATGAATTCAGGAAAATCCCTTTTTACAACAATTTCAAGAAATATCTCAGCAGCTACATGAAGCCTCTGCTTCTCCCTAGAAAGTAGAGAAATGGCAGTCACGTGAACAGCACTATGTTATTTGTAATTTATTTTTGCTGTAATCATGGCAGCTCACTTGTGAAGTGTAAAACACAGCAGTCTTCTCCTAATTTATTAATTTAATGTAATTACAGTATCTCCATAGCAAGGCACAGAAAGTAGATTATAGGCAGGCACCACTCCGGAACACCAAAGTCAAAAAGTTAGTAGAATCCAGGAGCCCAAAATTTAAATAATACAAAAACATCTTTATTTTACATTATGTATAAAAATAAAAGCCTTACGTGTTCCTTGTCCCTCAAGGACACTTAATCATAGGCTCTTAATAGCAAGGCATAAAATGTTTCCAAAGAAGGGCCATATCACACCATGTGTTTGCTCCGCTGAGGATAAAACTCTTTCTGACCCAACCAGAAGAGGCACATAACTTGGGGGGTGGGGTGCTAGGCACATATTTCATAAGTAGCCTACTCCTAGTCTATGCCCTTGTCCCTACACCTCCTGCAAATCAGATAACTCCCCATCACGTCAGACTTGCACACTGATGTTGGGGCAGAAAGAATTAAATCAGTATTTTCTTCCCCCAAAGGCAAAAGGTTTAGTTATTAAAACAAACAAGTAAACTGTAGCTCAAAACTGCACTCTATAAACTGCACAATAATGTGTTCCTTAAGCACTCTAAATGTATGGGCCACACTAATGGTAATCAGCTTCACTGGGCAGTAGTGATGATATACCCACCGATTCTCTTCCGGCTTCTTCTTTCTTCGTGCGGCTGCACATGCGCATTAGAGTGAAAAGCTGAACTTTAACATAAAAGTCAGGTATTCACTGCACACTTCGTGCTGATCACTGGTATAACCCCAGGCCGGTGCAGTTTCCTGCTGATAAGAGCACCGACCCTGGGTTTCAGGTAAGTAAATACATTCACTTTGGGGTGCCTAACATTCTACATATCCTCAACAGATCGCATCTGGAAAAAACTCTATACACACAAACAGCCATTAAAATTCGAAAGGGAATTAGCAAGTTTTAGGCAATAACAAAGTACTGTACTTACATGTGAGAGAGGCCCAACTCAGTAGCCAGCTCACTCTCTGCTTCCTTCACCAGGAACTGCACCAGGTTACGTGTGACAGTGCAATTATCTTCCTCTAACCTGACTTGGTGCCTGATCCATTGCCAGACCTGTAGCGGTATATTTAGCAACAAATCTATGAATGTTCTGTGCTTCATCTAGATATTAATCTAGGTATTAATGCAATACTAATGTACTGAATATAGCACATTGTCTTAGACATATTTTATTGGTATTTAGGAGCATTTCCCACCTTCAGTTTTAAATTATTATTATTATTATAAACTATATGTGATTAGATGCCTAATATAATTGTATTATAATGCATTAAAGTAAATGAAATGCTCAGAATTTGTATTCAAGTACAGAATAAGATAATAGGGAAAGTTTTTTATGGATAACCAGATCATAAAAAACTGCAAGTCTCTCATAGTTGGACATATGCAGCAGCATTATGGTTGGTATAACCATTGTCAGGGCCCTGAAAAAGAATATGTTTATTGTTTGATACACAATGACCACAATGGATCCTAAATGCTTCTATTGTTTGGGGCCTCAGGAGACAAAGTGGGATTCTAATTGTGGCCCGAGGAATGGAAGTGCAAGTGTACAATCACAGATGACCTGTTTAAATCTAAAGCCCAATCTGCCAATCCCAGAACATATAAAGTACTGTATGTGCAAGAGGTAACTCCTACTAGAAGTCACATGGGTCACACCTCCCTCCCAATCTACTTCAGCCAGTTAGTGGCATTCATGTGTTTGGCCAACTCATACACAATGTGCTTGTTCAGCTCACAAGGCTGTGTGTCACCCGTCGGATACTGGTTGAGTCAGCACTGAGAAGCACGAGAGGCTTTTTTCCTGCTAAGCGAATGGTTCTCTTCCTTTGTGACATAGTAACTAGCACATCAGAATACAGCCTACAAACCAGATCTATTAATGGCTAAGCCCTAAAACATTCTATACAAATGAAGAGAGTGGTGATATTTCTTGAACTGTGACAAACTCTATTTTCACCATTTGATATGCCTTTCTGTTTGATGTTTAAGTGTTGAGATTAAAGGAAGCATCTCATCATACCTGAGATCGTGAAATCTCTGCAGTGGCCGAATCCTCCACTTTCCCACAGTAGAAGAAATGTCCTTCTCCTAAACACAGTGCAAACAACAGAAATATATGTATATAGAGCGTTCTTCTTTGGGGCCTTGGTCTGCCACAGTGGGAAATGTTGAAGAGTACAATAGAATCAAATGTATATTACAGAAAGCTTTAGGCCTCGTGCTCACTCATTGCAGTCATTTACATGTCACTGGTGAGAATTCTAACCCCAATATGTAAAAAAAGGCACTAGGTTTGCCCAGGAGCAGTGACCCACAGCAACCAATAAAATGTTCTGCCTGTTGATTGGTTCCGATGTGTTACTGCTTCTGGGCAAACTTAGTGCCTTTATTACATAACTCCAAAAGACTTGAATCTTTGCATTGCTCTGAAGTCCTATGTAGGCTGCATGGAGCCATGCAAAATAACTGCAAGGGTCTGCATTTGTTAGAACAGTGCTGTCCAACTTCTGTGGGACTGAGAGCTAGACTTTTAATGGCTTACGGTGGCCATAGACGCACAGATAATGCACGAAACTAATTCTCGTCCGATATTCATTGCGTGTATGGTGGAAAAAGAGCCGACCGATATCAGCAGAAGACTTGGATATCGGTCGGCTCGTCGATCGGGCTGGATGGAAAATTTTGATCGGGTGCCTTTGAAGGGACCCAAACATCGCCCATTGTTAGTGCTGAATTATCAGATACAGGTGCAATTCTATTGTTTCTTCCCGTATATATACCTGTATATCTGACGATTCAGCTCTACATGTGTGTATTGAAACGAACGATCTTTCTTGGAAAGATATTTTCCAAGAAAGATCGTAATTGTTACGTCTATGGCCACCTTAAGGTAATGGAGGGACAATAATGGAAGCCAGTGTTGACCATGCCCTTTTTTAAAAACCACACCTACTTTAAAACACACTCATGGTAACACCAAACATGTATAGACCATAACCACATTAATGGTGGTAGCACACCAAAAAACCAAATGGTTGGTGCTCACTGCAGGGATATTATTCATCAAGTTTATGTCATATTAAGACATTCATATGCTTCCTCCTCCCCTGTGTATAGCACAGCAACACCCTTACAAATATATCAGATGTTAACAAACCCCTACCAGGTTCACCTCACACAGACAGATCAGGCAGTGTATGGTACACACCAGGGCCGGAACTAGGGGTAGGCAGAGTAGGCATGTGCCTAGGGTGCAAAGCTGGGGGGCACCAGGCACGTACCTTCTCTGTCGCCTACCCCATGTCTAGTCCCCTCTCTTCCTGCTGTTTCCCTGTTGATTACAGTTTCCGCGCATGGGCACTTTGGTTCACGCATGCGTCATTACGTGCATGTATGCGTCATTGCTACGTTTGCCACCTTTTTAAAAAAAATTACTGGGCAGTGGTGGGGGCGGGGGAACTAACGGGGCGGGCCGTGATGCAAAAAGAGGCGGAGCCACAAGGGCGTGCTGCAAAAGGGGCAGGGCCACGTCACGCAAGGGCTTTTTTTAAGAGTATTAAAAATTGCCAGTAAATTTGTAATTCCAGCCCTGGCCCTGGCAGGTGTTTTACCGGCTAGGTGAGTAAAAAACCGTCTGTACGGCAACCCCAGTCATTGCGCACATGTAAGCGCGCGACCAGCAGTCGCCGGCACCGGGAGAACAATGCAGGGCTTTTACAGCCTGAATCTGACATTTGAACAATGCAGGGGCCAGTTAATCTCAGAATACCTTTTAAATTTTACACAAAGGTAAGCAGTCAAAGCATACCAGACTCCAATGGAAGGCTACACGGGGGGGGGTGCACTAGGTGGTCAGCACTGTGCTAGAGCATTTATCTCTGTGTAGATGCATGGAAATTAGTTTCAATTTGAGATCCATGTTACCATCTGGGTAAGATTTTATTTTCACATAAAATGAATCTCATTGTGTTAAAGCCAGACGCTTGTTCTAGGAGGACAGGGCCATAACACAGTTATTCATACTGTAGTACTGAAGTACATGTAATACATTTAGCACACAGGCAGTGCTTTCAAGGAGAGCAGCAGTGTTCAAAATGCCATTCTCCACCTTTATGGGAGATACTAGTAATATAAAGTGGCAATCTTCTGCTTTGCGTGTTTGTAAAACTAAAGGGCACATATGCAGTGAGTAATATGCAATTTCAAGCGCAATCACCATGTTTTTCCCCCCACAATTCTGGCATCATTGTGGTTGTCAAGGGGTTGATGCTGTTGATGCAATTGTGCTGCTCCTATCGCAATTATTAACACAACTGCGTGTGGTCTACATTGTAAATCGGCCACTGTTGTGGCGAATATTTTAAGTCTGCCTGGCGTCACTTCAGGTGTAGGGTTGCCACCTGGCCGGTATTTTACCGGCCTCGCCGGTAAAAATTATGGTTAGTAACAGGGAAAAAAGATAAATATATAGGCAGGCCGGTATTTTTTTCCAGAAAAGGTGGCAACCCTACCTGCATCATTAGGTGTTAGCTCATTTTGGAACAGAAGGCAGTAAGGACTGAGCAGCACCAAGCACAACTATGTGGAAGTGCAAGGAGCAAATTTTAATGCAAGTAACTTTAATAAAAGTGGTGTTATGCAGAACTGATTGTTGGGATAGTGATGGGAGCTACACTCAGATGTACAATACTTGTGACATTAAGCCTTGACCTTAAAAAAAACAGCCTGTTACAACTTTTTTTTAAACTGGATTTGATAACATAATAATTTGATTCTGTCACCTCTGGTTTCCAACTACATTTCATTTTATCATACCTTTGAACCAGGCGTCAATGAATTGAATTCCAACAGCAATGTTATACTTCAAGCCATAAAGTGTGACACCTCCCTAATAACAAGAAAACAAGGAAAACTGGCTTAATATCCAAAGTACACGAGACTAGGTTATGTTTCTTGACCATTTTTCATTTATTTGAAAAACAATCTATACTTTGAGGGTTATGTATAATTGTGGTGCAACAGAGAAAATGATAGCTTTTTGACCATAAAGGTCTTCATTACAAAGAGCTTGGGCTGAATTCTTAACTTATGGCTTAAGCACTTTCCAATTGACCAAAAAGATACATGTGATCTAAATGCCTTGAGAATGTCTGAACCCCAAAGGAATAACATTTGTTTCTATGACTTCAGGTGCAAACAAAAAAAACAACGCTTCTAGTTCAGGTGGATAAGAAAAAATGTAGAAAGCTTTATACATACTGCAGGCATTGTGAGCAAGTCAGCCTGTGACACAGGAATGTCTGGA